>OZ005744.1:87866008-88294369 GCA_963930735.1 Dioctria linearis
TAATCATTTTTTCTGTCCGACGAGCCGTTCTAGAAATATAAGTGAGAAACCAATGCAAAAAATCAAAATTTCTCAAATGGGTGACCGTACGAAATTTCATACGTGCATTCATCTAGGGTATCATAAGAATTGGTCTTAGACCAATTCTAGCTTTTTCACTTGTTTCCGTATAGCTTCTTTCCATTTTGCCGAAAACAGCCTTGTAGATTGTAGTGTCTATTTCTACGGTCTATGAGAGAATACTTTAGGAAGTCATCTTTTGAATATCCTTCTGTTTTTACAGATTTCATAATATAGAGAAATAATTTTTACGAGTAATGCTTTGCTAATTAGTTAAAATATTGAATTACCCATGAAAAAGTATATACATAAGGTTTTTAAAAAAATTTTAAATACTATCTTTCGCTCCATTAAAGTTTAAGTTTATTATAATATCTCAAATATCCCGAATATTCGATTAAGATTTCTTTCTACTCCTACCTTTCCTATTATCATATTAGGAATATTAGTTTGTTCGTTGAAAGAAAATTAACAGTACTTCTCTCACTGTATTTTTGATAAGTATCTACGATCTCGTTTCTTTCTTCATCTTTTTCTATCTTATCAATTTCAGTTTTCTTGTTAATAGGAAATTTGGTAAATTCATGGCAAGATAAAATTACTTCTCTCAGCTGGTTGCTTTAGGATAGCCGCATTTCAATATTTCTCTAATGTGCTCTTGAACTGTTGCTCTTAAGGTTCCAATTACAGTTAACATAAGTTCTTAAATAACACATGTAAAAATTTTTAAATTATCTTTTCACTTCCTCTAGTGCCCGTAAAATAGAGTCGTTTATTTGGTTGTCATGTTTGTTTTGTTTGTCATAGGAGTCCCGGGATCTTCAATTTTTCTTGGTTTAAATTGCCTCTAGCTTCAGTCATTATAAGCCTCGTTGGAGATTAAATTATAATAATAGTTTTATTAAGTATCTATACATAAATTTTATATACTTTTTAATTATTGAATTAATGTAAAAAAGGTAGTAATACAAAGTCGTCACTCTCTAACAGTATGCTAACATATTTGTAGTAAATTGCACATTATATATTTTTTCGGTTTCTGATTTATATTCATTTACCATTATTAGTTTTTGTATGATTTATGATGAAAATTAATTCTTTTTGTGATTTGCTGTTTGTTTTTTTTTTATTCTCTAAGAAATTTACAAAGTTGTATTGATACCCTCTGGAAGAAGCAGCGTACTGTGAACGTTATATGGTACACTTTTATTGGGAAATTTTCCACAAACAACCTTCAAATATCTTCCACAACTGAAAGATTTGCCAAACCGCTCCTTGGGCTAGAAAGCAGCCAAAATGATTATAATAGTCATTCATCACAGTGTTTTTCAATATTATATTTTTGGTATAAAGAGAGAATTGCCGAAATTAGGTTGCCTTTCATTTGAGGATTTCTTCTAGATATCTTGGTTTCCTTGCAATGTCCTGAGGAATAAATACGACGAGTGATCTCAGAAGTGTAGATATTTTTGATTTTTCTGAATTCGTTCATCATCACTTCATTGATACTGCTTTCCTATTACATAAACACAAAAGAGTTTGTCTGGTTATACCTAAATCTACGAACTGCATTGTATGAATTGGGAGATCCGACACCATTCTAATGTCAGCTGCTTCTAATAATGTTTTTCAGGTCGTATATATCTTGCTATTAAGTACTTTCAGAATTTATCCTATTGGCAAAATCTTCATCTGTTCTTTAAATGGAAAGTTTGGTGTTTTAAGCTACTAAATTTTCAAAATTCTTCCCTACCCGAGTACCTACACATAGTACAACCATTAATCAATCAGTATTAAATTTAAATTTTCAATATTCAGTATTTGGACTAAAAGTGGCCATAAATCTAAAGATGAGCTTTTATACAATGGGAGCCCATACATTTCTATGTTCATAATAATTTTGTCGCTATTTATAAGTTCACCTCCTATCTTTTCTATCTGTTTTTAAATAACTTTTTATTAAATAACTTGTATCAACTTACAACCCCTGACTAAAAGACTTTGTGACTGAGCGCCTGAGTGTGCCCTTCGTGACGAAAGAGTTTTAGAGTAGTAAACTTGGATGGATTTACATGGGGACTTTTGATTTAGAATGAGTAATGGGGAGCTTTCCGATGGGGTAAAATTGTCTTACGTTTGGGGGGTTTGATAACTACCACTCTTGGGGTAATCCAATTTGGGCCGTGTGTGATATGAATCGATATTGGTGAGTCGAGAATGGTTAAAAAAAAGTTAACAAGGTTAAAAAATGTTAAGAAATTTAAAAAAGTTAAAAAAGCTATAAAAAGTTAAAAATGTTAAACAACTTAATAAAATTTGAAAAATAAGTTAAAAAAGTTGAAAAAGTAAAAAATAGTAAAAAATGTAAAAAAAAAGTTAAACAAAGTTAAAAAAAACTTTAAAGGAGTTAAAGAAAGTAAAAAAAGTTAAAAAAAAATTATAGTTAAGTTACATCGTGATTCGAGAGGCGAGAGTCGAGATTCGGGAATGGACAGTGGAGAGTGAAGAGTATAACTACTTATAATAACAATTGTCTAACTCCAAATTGCCAAACTTTTAAGATTTAATCTGAGTTGAAGCATTTTTTATTTTGCAATGAAACTTTTCTTGTGATCACTTAGAAAGAAAAATTCTTTTTTACTTTTCAGTGCAATTTTATTTACGAAAGTTATTTATTTTATATTATACCAAAGTTGCAGTATTCTCTAAGAGCTACAGTTCTTTTGATGATTTTAGATTTTTTTTTCTATTATCCCCGTTAAACTACGCGGCACATTCATTCTTCACATGTTTTTTGTCTTTTTAATTAAATGGGCAACGTTTCGGACTTAGGTTTGGTCCATCATCAGGCCTTATAGAATAATTACAAATGTATTAGGAAAATTTTAACAAGTCTTGAAAGTTAAACAAAGGGGGGTAAAAATTGTACTCTAAAATATGCAAATAATCTTAAGTATAGTATAGTTAAAAAGTCCAAAGTATTAAAAAATTAAAAAATATTAAAAACTTTAAGAAAAATTTGGAAAAATCCTTAAAAAAAATGTACAAGCTATATTTTATAAAGATTATATGAGTAACAGAGACGAAAAAAGATCAATTATAAATTACCAAAGTGCAGATCACTTACACAAATCAAAAAAAATTCTAGACACTAAGCACGTCAAGATAAATAAATAAATAAATAAGTAGATGAGAACACAAAATTAATAGTAGCAATTAACAATTATAACAATGATAAAAGCGATAAAAAACGATAAAGAACCAATAAACTAAAACACAATGAAAATTTCAATGTTATTACTAAAAGTAATTTATGAAACTAGTCAATACTCTCACTTTACATAAATATCAGGCGGAGGTTCACCACCTGATCGATCTTGCTTATCAGCAGAAAAATATTATTTCTTAGAAAAAGTGTCGATTAACAGTGGAACTGAAGAATCTGGACATGCTTTGGAGATTGAAGAATGAATCTGCACTATATCCAGGCGCTATCCAATGAAATTTTTTACTGTTTTTATATGTAACTGAATGGTTTTATTGATATGAAATCAGATGTATTTAGTGTGGCGTTTTTGTGAAGTGAGTTTGGTATTGTGAATGCATTGAAGGTAACAATATTCTTTTGATCAATAAAAACCATTAGTAAAATAACATTTACTATTTACTTTTAGAATTTTGCACAGAGAGATTTGGAGTACAACAGGGAATAGATGCGCAAGATATGTATCGCAAAACACTCTAGGGTAAAGGACTCCGTAGGGAAAGAACTGAACAGAAGAATAATAAATTAAGATATAAATTTAGATATTTAATTACTTTTAAGGCTAATAACGTTTTCTTTCACAGAGAAACTGGAGGAAAACCACGTATCTCTAACTAAAATTAAGATTTTTTCCTTTTTTTTTCATTTTATAATTGAATTGTTTTGTTGAATTTTTGAATAAATTTTACAAAAATAAATTTAATTTTAGTCAACGATAATATATTTAAATGTATTTTATTTATTGTAGCATAGAGAAACTGAAAGAAAATGCTAAAATTCTAAAGACATTGTTTTTATTATTTCTGCAGAAATTCTGTGAACAATTCTGCAGAATATCCGAACAAACCCTCCATAGAGTATCCGTGGTATATTACCGCTAAATTTTCAAAGACATTGTTCTTATGATTTCTGAAAAAATCTTTGGAATAATAACGGCATACTTACCTCGGACAGCGTAACTTTTGCCCCATAAATTTTTTTACATTCTTTTGACATTCTTGGCAATATTCCACGGAATTCATTTTGCGGACAGGAAAGTTTCCTAACAATACCTTATGAACGTCCGTGGGCTTGGTTACTAGGGAGCGCCCAGGTCTTGTCACTTACATTTGCGGCAGCAACAAACAACAGCTCAGCAATCTAAAACTGACACAGCTTCAGGTGTAGGCTGCTTGAACAACAGGTATTAGCTACAACAGTAGCAGCAGTCGACGCCCGACTGTGCACCCAGCTCACAACCGTTTCATCAACAAGCCGTAAGACAGGTATCTATAAATTCATTGCTTCTGTGTTCATTATATACTTTATATACAGTAGGAGTACCCAATTTTAGACAAGTGGTGTAAATTTCTTTTAAGTATATTAGTTCTTGCTTTGGTAGATTTTTTAGTATCGAATTTGTAGTACAATCGTACCCTCTGTTGGTGAGTTCCTCGGCTTTTTCTAGAGCAGTGACTAGGAAATTTGTTTCCGTTTTTAAATTTGGGATGATTCGGTTTTTATTTTTCAGTATTTTGTTTATTTTCCAGCAAGAAGTGGCTTTTATCAACAGAGAATAATTTGTGTAACGAAAGTAAATTTGTATGCCTTAGCATTGTTTCCTTAGTACTAGTATGTAGTTCATTTATGCGATATTTAAGGATGACGTCTCATGTGCGATGCCATTGTAGTTCGTTAGATTTCTTAGGGCGTGTATCTTTATTCTGATCAGAGTACTCTGACCTCTCTGAACACCGATTTATTACTTTTTTAATTTTGTATTATCAATAGATATTTTACAAATCATAAGTGTTGCCAATATAAAAAAAACTACCAGAACACTCAGA
Organism: Dioctria linearis; assembly: GCA_963930735.1. NCBI lineage: Eukaryota > Metazoa > Arthropoda > Insecta > Diptera > Asilidae > Dioctria > Dioctria linearis. The sequence continues at coordinate 87,871,160 of OZ005744.1, forward strand.
GCACTCCGGATTTGTATCTTTTTTCCAAAGTGCTCTGAATGTTCTAAAAAATCTGTTCGATCTACAGAGCGGAAAAAAGATACACGTCCTTAATTTGATCGCACCTTTAACGCAGCTGGGTAGGTTTGAACTGTTTGAGAATAGCTACAGTTTGATCTTGAATATGAAAGTTCTATTTTTACGATACTAAAAATTTTTATTTAGCCCAGTTGGAGCTGTTGTAGTTTATCCTATGGCAATTGGAGCTGTTGTAATTTATCCTAGGGTAGTGAAAGTTTCATTATTACTTATTTCGAAGCACACAGGATTATGATCTGAGTTAAGAAGGGTCTTGGCTTCGGAATTTGTGATGTGTTGGAAATTGTAAGGATAGGTTGCATAAATAAGTGCCTCATCGAGTTGGGGTAAAATGTCGAAGTTGCGGAAATATAATGTCTTTCTTTAGCTCGAGTGCTGGTGAGTTACTTCTTTTTAAGTCTGAGGGAACTGCAAAACAAAGAATTTAGATATTGAGTTTTCTGAGAGAAGCAGGATAGATCTAAAGAGTCTTGGAGATATCTTGAGTTCCCTAAGGGAAGCAGGATTAATCTGGGGCGACTTGAAAAGGTAATCCCATGGGGCCTAGGGGCACAATGAACCCACTAGAGGTCTAACTGATGCAGGCTAGTTGCATTGCTGCACCACTCTTATCTAACCTAACCTAGCTCGAGTGCTTGGGATTCAGCGTAGCGAAGTGGTTAGGTTCAAGAGCTGGAAATAGATTTTAATCTTGATTCAAGCTTACCGCTGGTGGGAGCTTAAATGCTGGTTATTGAAAAGTAGATGAAAATTCCGCCTTCTTAACATGGACAGTTTTTCAATCAGTCTTAAATTCTTCTTTCATTACTACTGCTTTTATAATAGCAACTTAGTGTAATGAACTTAAGGTGTTATATAGTAAGCAATATTTGTCTCGAGTTCAATAATTAATTTGCCTAGTAAGCAATGGTTCAATAATTATTGCGAACAATTATTGCTTATTTGTTTTTTGCTATGAAGTTTTTTTACCTTTTGCAATTTTGTATATCTACAGTTATATTTACAGATTAGAATAATTTTGCAATTCTACAATTATTTTTATTGTTTTATGTTCAGGTTTGTACATTCTATCGGGGGGACATGATTGGAGGAAGATTGAACTCAGTCTGACATGCTCTACACGTCCTCTGGGGCTGTTGTCTCAAGACCTGATAATGTGAGTTTTCGTTTCCATCTGCACCTGATGATTATAATAATCCTTGTTATGGCTAGTATAGTGGTGGTTGAGTCGCTTGCACAAGTGATGTGGTGATGAATGATCTGTCAGCTTTCAATGCCCCAGAGATTTAGTCGGACGACTTTAAAACTGGTTCCATGTCTGTCGATATTGTAAAGCTGCTAACGGTTAGTAGGAAGACATTGATTGGCACAGGTTTTACAAATGACTATCAGAACCAGCTTAACACAAGCTCGCTGCATGGACACGTTTAATAAATAAACGATCAACAACGCATGCGTTTCATTATTTAGTCGGTGTTAGTACTAGTATGTTACACTAAACATAGTCCGAACACCGGATAAAATGACATGCAACAAGACAATGCAAAAAAGTTAATTAAAACAAAATTAAATATTAAATAGGCGTTTTTTTAAAACATGCATAGGGACGTCAACAACAAAATTCTCAGCCATATTATTGACAGTAATACACATGCGATTAATAGGTTCATACATGCTAAAGTTAGACCTTGAGGAGTTAACATGAAACAGCGGTAGCCTTCTCAAATTGTGGCTACATCACGGAAAGAGATTTTGTTACATAACAATAGAGAATCAATATTCGCGTTTAAGAGTTGATGCACAAATGTTACATCGGCAACCAAGCGACGTTCCTGAAGCGTGTGCATATTCAAAAGCTTCAAGCAATCCTCGTAGGGTGGAAGAATTAAAGAATTATTCCAGGGTAGATGCCTGAGCGCAAATCGTAGGAAGTTCCGCTGAACAGACTCGATACGGTCGATGTGTGTACCGTTAAATAGAGACCAGACCTGGCTAGCATACTCAAGAAGTGGTCTCACAAAGCAAGTGTACAAACGCAATGTTATGGTAGGATTTGAAAACTCTCGGGACCAACGTTTTATAAAGCCCAGCATAGAACTACTCTTTGAAACCATGTATTTTATATGGGAGATAAAATTCAATCTGTGGTCACATTTGACACCCAAGTTACAGACAGAGTCCACACGGCGAATCGAGGAATCCGAGAACTCATAATCATAAGTGATTGATCTCTGATTCCTGTGGAAAGTCATAACCTCTTGCACCAATTGTAAAATTTTTGAAGTTCACCCTGTACCTGTTCGCAATCGTTAACAGGTTTAATCTGAGCGAAAAGCTTAATATCGTCAGCATAAATCAAGACCTTACAGTACCTCACAACAGAGACAATGTCGTCAATAGACAGAATAAACAACATCGGGCCCAAGTGACTCCCTTGTGGTACGCCAGACTAAGCCTTCAATGCTCTAAAAATGGAATGGCGGAATAAGATTTGGTATGCTCTGTTATCTAAATAAGACTCCGTCCATTTTAGAAATATTGGGGGAAACCCATATTTTTCCATTTTAAACAGTATCACGGAGTGAGATAACTTGTCGAACGCCTTACTAAAGCCTGTATAATGCAATCTGTCTGATAGCCTTTTGCAAACCCGCAAATGGTATCCGAGACAAATTCCAACAAATTAGTGGTTGCAGACCTGCCCGAAATAAACCCATGCTGGTTTGAAGAGAGCAAATACTTACAGGAAGATGATAGTTGAGAGTAAATGATAGATTCGAAAAATTTGGGCATGCAAGATAATTTTGCAATAGGTCTATAGTTAGAAATATCATTTTTACTACCTTTTTTGTGGATAGGTATGATAAAGGAGTTTTTCCATAGCTGCGGGAAACAACCACTATCGACCGATTTTTGGAAGATAATTCTCAGCGGAGCTACCAGGGCGAGGCAGCATGACTTAAAAAGGCTGGAAGGATCCCATCAGGACCAGTTGTGAAGTCATTTGGAAGCCCATTAATCTGATCGATTATATCCTCTTCTGAAATTGAAGGTATAGTGAATGAAACGTTATGGGAATCGTTCATATGACTGAAGTTGCTGTATTGAGGTTGAACATTTGACGAGGCAAAGGCATTGTCAAAAAATTAAGCAAACATATCGCAAATTTCAGACGAATCATCACTAGCAGAATCCTTGTACCTCATGGTATTGGGGTAGTTGTCCGTTTATTTCTTCATATTAATAAACTTAAAAAACATGCGTGGGTCACTAAATAATTTCGTACGCATCCTTTGCACATACTCATCATAAAGAGCGGAAGAAAGTTCTCTGAACTCATTATAGGATGTGAGGAAGTTGCTGTGACTTATAATGTCCTTGTCCCTCATATAACTTTTCCACAGTTTATCCTTCCTATTTTTAAGACGTTTCAGTTCTTTATTGAATCATGGCGGTGATGTTTTATTCACCCGCTGACGCTCGCGGGGAATACAAGAAGACAATAAATCGAAAAGAATTATGTAAAACTTATAAACGTCTTCATCAACACTATTGCAAGACAGAAATGTGTAGAAATGAATAGAGGTAAGTCTACTGGAAAGTTCTGAAAAGTCAGCCTTTCTAAAATTGAAAAAGTATTGCGCTTCGTCACAATATGTGAGGTTTTCGGTTACATAGCAATGTGTAATTTGAAGAGGGGGGTGGTATTTGTCAAGAGTAGACATTATAACTGGGCTAGGTTCAACTAATAAGTTACCCGCGTCAGTAGAAAATACCAGGTCTAACTGCCTACCGATGTCATTATTAACCTTACTGATTTGACTGAGACCGAGAGATGATATAGTGTTAAGGAAAAGTGATTCCCTTGATGTCAAGTAATTAAGTGGAAGATAGTCATCGTCATCTTCATTAAGTACCCATTGAATACTGAGTAAGTTAAAATCACCAATAACTAGTAATTCGTCAAGAGGTTTCATTTCACCATGGATAAAATTAGATGTTAAAATGAGTAGGTCATAAATGTGATGCAGCCAAGTTTCAGTGAAAGCAACTATATCAAAACAATTTGCAACAGAGGATTTGAAAATTTGTCCAGTTTTTGTCCGAATCCCCCTTACGTTTTGATAGTAAAGGGAGAGCGATTTGAGTTTTTTGAGATATTACTATTTATTTTAACTGTATTAGTAAGTTGGCACCCAGAAGGCACGAATAGCTTAGTAAAAGCGCCAGAGGGCCAAAACCAAAACCAAACAACTCACCAATGATCGCCGATATGGCTTCCGGACTGCACGCTCGTCTGGAGACTTGCTGGCTTTTCTTACGGAACGTTGGAACCCTAGTCTTCACAATTGTGGTGGTCCAAAATCGTTACCCGATATTTCAAAGGTTTTTCATAGAGTCTGTCATCCAGCCCTTTTAGTTAAACTTAAAGCACCTGGTCTCTCCCTCTTCTTCTATTATAGATTGAAAGGTATTTTTTATCTGATAGCCTAATACTGATTGTACTAAATAGCGTTTCACCAGAATCTCACCCTATAAATGCCGATGTCCCCAGGCATTATGTTCCGGGCCGTGACATCAGATTCTTTGAATGTATTAGAGTAGTACGGATTTCGTATACTTTTGCATAGCAAAATCGTGCTTTGGATTTATTAGAGTAGTAGGAACAGTACGAAATTGTTGCAAGTAAAAAAAAGCAAAATCGCTTTGTCTCATGGCCTGGAACATGAAAATGGCAATGCCTCAGGGCGCTGCTATCTCTCCATCCCTCTTCTTAAATTTCTTTAATCATATGATTTTCCTTACTTTTAAGCATATCCATAGTTTTGCCTATCACAGTACCTACCCTTGATTTCGATTGCTGTTTTAACACTCTTAGGGATTCCAGAGGAATGCCACATCTGTCAGTCGTGTTTACATGATTAGATCATTAATTACCGGCCTTGACAGTATCATCGCTTAAGCGAATCAAGGCACCTAAGTCCCAAAGCTCCCTCATGTATATAAAAAAAATCATAGCTGTAACACTCCCATTTAATTTTATGGGGCACTGATTTACGATACACCGTCTTTATAAATTCTTGGCATTAATATTTCCTGTAAATTAAGCTGGACAGATAACATCTTCTCTGTTGCTAAAAAAAGCATTGAAATATCTTCGATTTCTGAAAATGTATCCGAAATATTTCATCCCATCGAATCCAGCGTTCTTCTACAAGTCGTACATCAGACCTAGAATGGAATACAATTCCCATATATGAGCCGGGGCTGGGCGTACAGTTTTAGCTTTTAGAGCCTTTAAGCTTATTGGCGATTTGGCAATAACTTGTCAGATCGACTCAATCGAGCGCCGCCGCAATGTTGGTTGCCTTTCGCTCTTTTCCTTATGTCCTTCCTTGCATTCTGTGCTTTGCATCATTAGGTATTTTCTGAGCTCGGCGTATTAGTCAACCTTTCTTAACTTTTCCATGAAGTTATATATTTACAAGGTCTGTATTGCATCTGTTCTATTACTACTATTTTAAATAGACGTAAAGTACGTAGCGCTTTAATTCCTGTATTTTGCAAAGTTACAATTTATGATGAACTCATGAAGCTTCCTCGAGGTGTTGTCAAAATTTCCAACACGAGTTTTTAAATGATGCAACAAAAAACCAAGCCAGCAGAGCCTCAAGGCCTATCCGCAATGCGCGCTTTGCTCAATGTTGAAAATTTTCCTCTCTCAGGCCTACTTCTGTCAACAGATGTACTAACAAAATTACAATGATAGCACCGAGCCTGGTGGTATCATTTTGTTTTCATTTCTCTGAGGCAAACTTTGACATGTTTCCAGGATATACCGTTTTTAAACCATAGTTGCGCCCCCTCCTCACAAGAATCCTGGATTCGCCCCTCGCCCAACCTTGTAGGGTGGTAACGCTAAGGTCGGAAATGGTATGGAGAACATTCGACATCGGACATGATAACAAAAATTGTTAATTCACTTTATTGTCTCTGCATACAGGAGCGGATTTATCAATAAGCAGAGTAGAGCATTGATGAAGTACAAAGAAACGAGTTCGAAGTTGCACTATTTGTCAGAAACGGATTCACAGTTACCGTTTTCAACGTCATTATAGACAGGTTGATTGCAGACCTACTAAAACGTGGTTCTGCTTACGAGAATTTGAGTACGGAATTTAAAAGCTTTCTATCTGGGAGATTTCGACGGGACTTTGTGAAACAAGTGTCTGCACTTGCGAGATAATTTGTCGTCCGTGGAGGTTAGAGGAGGTAAATATTAATCTGCTCTGAAGTGTAAGAAGTACATCCTGGAAAAAGTCTTTTTGGACACTTATTCAAATATGGAAATAGCACTTCGGAAGTTGTTGTATACAGCAGGGTGAAACTGCTTAACAGAACGGTCCTTTTCAGCGCTAAAACGAATGAAGTACTATTTAAGATCCACCACAGAGGAGATCAGGCTCAATTAACTCTCTGTGCTGTACATTGAGTCAGAAATAATGCATTCTGTAGACTATAGTGAGGTAATCCGTTCCCTTGCAGAGAAGAAAGTTCATCGCATGGCAGTCTAAGCGTATGCTTGTAACGAAATTGTTTTGCATATAATTTCGTACATATTTGTAAGCTCAGCCAATAAATCCAGATCCTGAAGTTGGAAGAATAAATTTTATTTGAATCGCACTGTATTCCTACTATGACTAACTAGTTATAGTCTCAAATTAATGTCTTTATCAAAATGACTGTGTAATGAGTCACAAGCTTTCAATTCAATTTCTAATTTAACATATTATATAATTAGATATATTATTGTTAAAAAAAAAAAGTTTACAATTTAGTAGAAAAATGGCATAATTTCTTTAATTAGTAAGGTGGAATTTAATTGAAAAGCAAAATATTCAATTATGATGGGCAGTATTAATATTAAGACTTTTGAAACTTCCAGTTCCAAGTTGTTTTAACTTTTCCATGGTAATAGAATCAGGAGAACCGAGTCGTTATTTTTACAAATTAACTGAATCACCCTAGTTCAGGTCAACGAAGAAACATATATTGACCATTTCCCTCCGATTTGTAAAGCTTAAAGGCCGATGATATGTCGGTTTTGCTTAGCACTGCTCGACTCGTATTAACTCCTTTTTTCTTATTTATTATGTACGCGACGAGACAAATGCACGAAAGTTTTTTTTTTTAATGCCCGTAGATTGGCGAGCGGTGAGCGATGAGCTGTGAGCGTAGAGCGGTGCATCGTAACTTTTAGTGCATAATGGTGTCAAGGTTTATGAGAAAAAGGTTTATGAGAAAAATGTTATTTTTGAATTTCTAGGAATGTCAATTAAAAATTTCGATTCAATTTTAATAAGACTTAGAAATCGCCTGCAGAAAAAAACTGACTTCTAAAGGCCAATAACTCCAGAGGAAAAACTTTGTTATATAATTACACCACAACTAATGGGCAAAGCGCACAGTCACCGCTCATCGCTCAGTTCAGCTGAGATGTGAATACACCGCTCGGCGACACAGTTCATCGCTGACCGCTTACCGCTCGCCAATATGAAAGCGACCTTACTCTTAGCTACACATTAGTTCCTAATAATTATATATATGTATATATATAATTTATTTGTTATTATTGTTTATATTTTTTTTCTCCCATCTATTATCATTGTGTATTATTAATATTTAATTTAGTTTACTTATTTCTATTCAGTTGTATTACTGTATTTCTACTCTAATTGGTGCTAAGAAAAAGATATGTAAATCTTGTAGTATCTCTCCCAAATAAACAAATATTCTATTCTATTCTATTCTAATGAAAAAAAAACCAGCTAACTTCAGGGGAGTTGTAATTTTTCATTGTATAAACTTTGCTTCTTGTTAGAATGATTGTTAATTGATAATATTCTATAATTTACACGGATAATCACCAATATCTCCTCTCCATTCAACAAATAATAGTTGCTGTTTTAGAGAATGAGCAGTTGTATTGAGAGAAATTGAATTTACTGTACCAAACTTTTCAACTCCCAGTGTTAAAGATCCCGGGCTCTGATGTGGAATTGACATAAGAACTCTAGTTTTATAGTTTATTTTCAGTTTTAGCAGTGAAAGTATAAAGAAAGTTAATTTATATTCGGTCGGATCTGTGGATTGCGAATGTAATGCAAATTTAGGTAATATCATCCATCGTATTGCCTTTTCAGCCATGGTAATATCTATCTTTCTAAATTTAATTTTCTCCTACTAAACGAAGAATTAAAAATTTTACTTTTCTCTAGCAACTGACACACATACTTCTATATCTATGATAGACATAGAATCAGCCAGTAAGTAGACCAACCTAGTTGTAATTTCCTAATTGAAGGAATACATATTTCTTTATTAATTTTTTCAAGTCAATTCTTATTATATTACGATTATCTTATATTCTTCGACAAGTTTGAATTTATTTTATTAATACTCGGGCTTACATCAAACTGCATTTAAGATTATCATATGTATAGATATTACCAGAATATGGCACTATAAATAAATCTTATAGTAGAATATTCCAAAGATGCCAAATGCTTAGGAGTAATCCTGATAGCACATTTCCCTAGAAAGACCACCTATGAAAATCAACAAGGATATGTATGTGGGCTTAAAACGTTGCGGACAACCACCTTCACGCCGTTTGCTGATCGAGCACTTGAAGCCATTTTTGGCTTATAGTCATTCCACCTCTTTATCCAGAGGGAAGCAGCAGCTAGAAGAAATGTGGTTATCTTCAAGTTAAGGTACTTTTTTTCATTTTTGTGTAACATTCACAAAATCTGCTCTTGGTGCTGATTCTCTTAACGTATGAAGTTCAGGTAAGATGTATGTATACTCATATATAGTTGTGGATATTATACATAAATCTAGCCATGAAGAAAATATCCAACCACTTATTGAGATAAAAGCTAAGAGCAAATCTAACGACAAAAACTGAAACGTGACCACCCTAAAAGCATGTTTCTCTAAATAAAACGTCGGTTAAAAACGAAATTCAATAATAATATATTTTTCAAGCCATATGCCTATATCAGTGGCAAAAAGAATTTTTTTTTTTTATAAATCGTTTATGATGACGACTTGATTCCTCAACTCTTCACCATAGACTTTATTATTTGTTTGTGTTAAGGCTATCCTATATAGTATAGTATTGTATAGAGCTTTATCAGAAATGAAAGGAAACTGTAGCTAAAACTCAACGAAAAGTTTCACTGAATGCAAATTTTTGTCATATTCGTTTCTGCTAAGTCTTAGCAAGAGAGTCGTCGTCAATCGCTGTATCTTCAAAGTGATAAAACAACCGGAGTGTCTGTCGTGCCGACTTGGAAATCGACGCAGAGAGCTGAAATATGACGTGTTCATTGAAATACTAAAAAAACTTCAAAAATGAACGAAATCGGGCAACGCCATATAAAAATTTAAGTATTTTACGTATGTATATTGTGAAAACGATCAGTCGTAGACGTTTTTATTGTACTGAAAAATTCTTCAGTATATGAAATCCTATGAGATTAATTATAATAATTTTTACTGTCCGACGAAGTATTCTAGAAATATATGCGGAAAACCACTTCAACAGTCAAACTTCCACAAAGGGGAGACCATACGAAATTACATACGGGCATTCATCTAGGGCAGAATTGTCCAAACTATGGCCCGCGGCCACACCCGGCGGGCAGGTGATTTTATCCGGCCTGCCAAGGTTTTTGAAAATTTTTCGCGTAAACTGTAAAACACATTTAACTTAACATATAGGCTTTAAAATTTACAAACATATTGAAACTTTATTTTTCAGATGCGTGAAAACAGCATGAGCGACAAGATTTCTTTGAGTCAGTCTACTGATTCATGCAATTTACTGTGACTAGATAGAGCCTTTGTAACATCTTTTCAGTCGAATTCGGGATTTCTTTCTATTGTGTTCTGTTGCGCGTGACTCATTTGTAAATTGGTATGTTTAAATTCATATTTAATATATTACAAATTAATTATTATGTTAATGTTATTTTATAAAGTTTAACATGGAAAAAAAAACAGAAAAGTTGATGACGAGTGCCGCGTTTTTAAAGAAGAATGGGGATTCAAATAATTCTTTGTGCAGTCAAAGAATGGCAAAGCTGTATGTGTAATTTGCAATGACACTCTTTCTGTAATGAAAGAATATAATTTACGTCGGCATTTATGAAACAAAACATGCTTCACTTTAGTCACAATTTAAGGACAAGCAGCGTACTGAAAAATTTGAATAAATACGTCGTAGGTAAACTCGCAGTTACGAGCCCCCTTAAGGAATTTTTGAACCTTTTTCCATTCTGGTATCAACAAATTTTACACTGTTAAGCTGCTAAATTTTGCTGTCTCTCTTAATACTATTTGAAGCAATTTAAAAAGTAAATCAGGACATAAAACTAAATATGTTGAAAACTATAAGTTAATCAATGGTAGCGGTCCAAGTACCAGTTTCGAGCCCCCATTTCTCTAGTTACGAGCCTTATCATTTTTCAGATCCAAGCCCCCTTCAAATAGGAATCATAGCTTCGAAAATAAAATATTTTTGATGTTTCAAACATGTATTAAAAAGTAAGAAAATAGAAAAAATAACAGATAATAAAAAAAGAGTAAACATAATAAAATATTTTTGTTTCAAACACAATGTTTTTCAATGAGAAAATAAAGCATTTATCCATTTAAAAAAGAAAACCATATTATATTAATAAACACTTAACTATTTAGAGCACATTTTGCAAAGGAAAGGTGTGATATTTGAGCATCATTTTGGCACACATCTAGTATGAAAAGCTCTGTTGGAATTGGAGCAGATACTTTCCATGAATTCTCGTTCCTCGTAAACAATACATGAACATGGGACTCATGATCCTTCGCTACTTTTGAAGTAGCAGAATCGGTTTTATCATATTGTTTTCCATCCAAGTCTGAACTTCCTTTCGCCAGCCGGTTTTTAAAGGCTTAAAAACAGATACATCAGCTGGCTGCAACACTCTTGTCGCATTGGGGTAGAGACAAATTAATATGATTTCCAATTCGTTACATAGTTTCGATAATTGATAAGATAAGTGGGTGCGGTGACCGTCTACGATCATTATTACAGGAAATTTTATATTATTTTTGACAAGATCAGTATAAAAGACGTTCTGAATATAGTTTAAAAAAAACTTCAGAAGTCATCCATCAGCTATCCGACTTTTACCACGCGATTCCGTCCGGCAATGAATTAATTATATCGTTCGGCATTCTCTTGTACGGATATATAATTGTTGGTGTTATAACAAGCCAATTAGCGGTAAATGCAAACATAACTGTCAAATTTTGTTTGTTTAGCATGTCCCCTATCTATTTCGTAGATATTTTTCGTACCTTCGGGGGTTAAAAATGAAAAACCCATATATTAAACTGCGTTCGAAAGATACTTTAATCTACCTTTTGCAGCCAATACTTTTCCGCCTTTCGGACACATTTGAAAGTTCGTTTCGTCACTGTTGAATCCTCTAGTTTCTAGTAGGATCTTTCAACACATCGAAATATCCCTTCTCTTTCAGATATGTTTCAATTTGCTGAAACCATTTTCGAAGATCTGTCTCCGACACTTTAGAACTAGCATCCGTTATGGCTTCTGGAGTACTAGCGGATAAACTTGGATGCCTGTGAAGAAAACACTCGTACAATTTCTTGGCTGGTATATTTTCCACGAAGGGTGTTTTTCTAGAGCAAGAGTTTAAAAACTCCTTGACAGAATTTTTAACATCGTGTCTTCGTCGAGGAAACCTTTACCATTATTATCCAAAAGTCAATTTACAATTTTTTCCTCTTCTTCTGTTGTTAGTATTGGGGCAGGACCAGTAACTGGCTTTCTGGTTCTCAAATGAATTCTATTTTGCAGAGTTGGACGAAGAATGAGAAAAACTCTCGAGGCCTGCCTGATGGATCGACAAACCATTTTTTATTTCGTTTAAGGCTTTTTGCAAATCTTCTTCGGTATATTTCCTCTTTGGTGCCATTTCCTCGCAAATGCGAATGATCTACATCGATTCAAAACATATTGTAGTCAAATTTAGTCAGAGTCCACAAGTTTTCATAAGATATAGTTAGTATATAATCGAAATTTTTAACCCTTACTTTAGCAAACGTGAAGAAAATTGCGTGAGGGCTCAGAATTGGTGCAAGCAATTTTTCTCAAAGCTCCAAATGAGAGCCTCTCTGGCTCGAAACTAGAATTTCCTCGTTTTTCGATCCAGTTCCGAGCCCCCGAAAATTTCACAGAACCACGAAAAATTATGGACTGAAAATTATAATTTTTGCAATTACAAACGCAATTTTCTAACTTTACATAATATTACCTATACATATTGAAGCAAAAAGTGTCTTATAAGAGTAACTTACCCTATGAAATTTAATAAAAGTTCTTCTGTGATACTCTTCAAATACATACTCACAAAACAAAATTCGTACCCTGAATAAAAAGCGTTTCATTGCACAGTTGTGAACAATTTAATTAGCTATTAAACAAAAACAAAAGCAAGAGAAAATTTCCCTGGAATACTTATTTACTGGAGAACAATGGACTGGGGGCTCTTAACAGGTGTATGGGCTCGTAATTGGGTACTTTTCCCTAGTTTGTCTTCTCAGCAAAATTTATTTAGGAAGGCAAACTCAGAAAAGGACACATTGACATTACTTAGATGAAAGTTGCTTATTTGTATGTGAAAAGGGAAACCTTTATTTATAGAACCATTGTTTAAGAGTAGATGACGAAAGCTGTTGGTGAATAATGTCCAGAAAAGTTGAAACTTTTCAAAATGTTCGGTCTATCCCGTATTACTGTTGCTCGTCGAATTGACGACATTGAAAATAATATTCTCCACCAGATTTCTGCGAAAGCACAGCGTTTCACTCATTATTCTCCCGCGATGGATGAATCAACTGATGTTAGTGACACAGACACCTCACAGCTTTTTGTTTTTGCTCGTGGAGTTGACGACGAACTTAATGTCACACAAGAATTAGCCTCCGTTAACAGCATGCAGGGCACTATAACTGGAGAAGATATTTTCAAGGAAGCACAAAACACGTTGGCAAAATGTAACATGTCTGGTACAAATATCGGGGTGGTTGGGCGCATAAGAAAAGCTTGTGAATGTGCAGGAGCATCAGTACCAATTTATCTGCACTCTGCACTATATCTTCCACCAACAAGTTTTTTGTGTAAAACATGTAGACATGAGCTGCGTTTTGAAACCAGTTGCTTCTGTAATAATTTTATTTGATCACACCCTGCAAACATCATGATTCGAAAACGATTTGATAACAAATCGCAATCTCTGGCTTAAACTTCGAAATCGAACCACACTGTGTATGTGAGCTATGAGCCATTAGTCACGTTGTAAGTTGTGTGCGCGTTTTCTTGATTTTTCACCTAGTTCTAGACTTAAATAATTGGCTAAAAGTATCCGATAACTTTGTCATCTGTTAATACAATGGCAACCAATACCACCGGACAACCATCCACATTACAAAATTCCAATTTGGGTATTAACACAGCTACGAGAGACACCCGTTCCTCCAAGAGTAAACAGAATAGTACACCGTCCACTACATCACAACAAAGCCCAGCTCATGATCCAAAAATATCCAGTCAGTACAGTGACCCTCTAAAAAAAGATCAAAGTGATCTCCAGATGCGGATAACAATGCTAGTTTATAACTTGAGTGACAAATTGGATGAGTTTAAGAATGATTTGCAACAACAAATAAATTCTATTCATGATAGATTTAATGAACTTGTTGACGAAAGGCTTGGCACAATTTCCGCACAAATTAAAGGTATTATTGCTAAAATTGAAGATCGTGTGGACAATCTTTGAGCGGCAACATTTTGCTAAGGATATTATACCAAATGGTATTCCGGGCCCTGAAAATGAAAATTTGACGGAAATGTTTAACAATATTTGCAGCTCTGTCAATATTCCCACTGCACAAATAAAAGATATTTTCCGAGTAAAACATAAAACAAATCATGATGGCTTTATCATCGTTAAACTTAATTCCACATTTGATAAAAACAATCTCCTCATAGCGGTCAGTGCAAATGCAAAGCGACGTATGGCAGTTACACTTCGTAATGCTGGATTCAACTCTGATGGGCGAATTCATATTATTGAGAGCTTAATCAAACGAAACTATATAATCTATCGAGAAGCCCAACGTCTTAAAAAGCGTAACGACGGGTATGGGTATACACTCGGAAGGACGAGTTCTTGTTCGTCGTAAGCCTGGAGATAAAAGCCAGATTGTCTCAGATTGCAATCTATTGGAAAAATTCGCAGCTACAACAGCTTTAAATATCGAAATAAACAATGGCAATGACAACCTACCTGCATGATGTTTTGTACTATATCTATGTGTTGTTACGTTTACAATTTTCGCATGACTTTCTTCGCGACCTTCTGGTTATAAATGATGATGAACTTTCTAGATATACAGGAGTAAGCAATGTACTATTAATATTTTATCAATTTTTATTAATTGCTATCTGTGAATTGAACTCTTTAGTGTACTTTTATTACTACTTACTCCCTTGCTAATACACTTGCTAAATATTGCTTAATGGATTTTGATCATTTATCTAGTTCTATGTGTATAGTTTTCTTTAATGAATATACAGAATGTAGTCAGTTTTTGACTCTGATATCCGCTGCTCACTCTTTTATGTACATATATTATATATATTTGTTTTTTAACAGCTAGTTGTTGAGTTATAATGGATTTTTCTAGTATTCCGGCTCCTGGTGGCATAAATAACTCGCGAATTTTGCTGGATATTTTGTGCAAAAGACACAATGGTTTACGGATATGCCACTTTAACACCCAGAGCATATTGTGCATGTTAAATGACACAAATAGCGGCAATCCTGTTCATGAAGTGATTGGGTCTTATAGTTTATCTTTAATAAACTCTCTTTCTACTCATTTCACATCAATATCTTCCACTTTACTTGAGCTTTTTCTTGTAGCCGCCCAAAATCCTCAAAGCATGATGTGATATTTCTAACATATGATATTGATCTTAGTGAGAGTAGTGAATCCCATGTATTCACATATCGAAATTTCAATGCCATTGATTGTGGCTCTCTTTTCCGTGAAGCATCTGAGCTCCAGTCTGAATGTCTCCGACGAACAACATCCGTGCATGAACAGATATATTGTTTTGAATATCTCATAAATTATTTGTTTGAGAAATATGTCCCTCTAAAGACCCACTATATTGCTGACACTAACTGCCCCTAGTTTACATCTCGGATTCGGACATTAATCCTACAGAGAAATACTGCTTACGGAAGGTGGAAACGTTTTCGAACACCAGAGTGCTGGAAGGCTTATCGTGTTTTGCGCAATGCTGAAAATCTGGAGATTAAATATTCTAAAAGACGCTGCTTTGCTTCCAAGCTGGATAGCAAGCTTCCTACTAACATATTATGGCGAAATCTTAAGAACCTTGGTCTCAATAGATCTTGCAATCCAGATATAGATATCGACCTTCATGATCTCAATAACAAGTTCGTTGGTACAGTGCCGGATGCATCTCTTGAAATTCCTGCCTTTGATTTACCTTATGATGGATTTTCTTTTGCACAGGTTATTTTATTATATTTTTCCTTGTCTAGTCTTTAGTTTATTCTAGCTCATAGTGCAGCAGATTATTTTTGTTGAGTTTACCTACACATAAGTAGAAAGCCAGGCTTTAAGTGAAAATGAAATGAAATATCGAACGGAAAACAGGCTTCCAGCATAGTAAAAGGAACATGATTCTCGACTTATCAACCCGAGATTCTCTAACGAATTCCTTTCGATCCTAAGACGAACCGAAATTGATGTTAAAACGAAGTTATGCGCAGAATGTGTTTGTGTTAGAGAAACGAGCTATTCTCTTGTCGCAAGCAATTCGAGCAAAGCGAAGTTTTATGTACATTTAATTAGAGCCGTCGAAATGGACATTATTAATTTTAAGTGGAAAATAAGGTCCGTGAGCATTAATTTCTTGGTCACTTCATTGCTCCTTTAATTATATCACGTTTTTCCCATAAACACTAGACGTATCAGTACATGCCACTCAGATAAATTATTTTTGTTTTGAGCATTATTAGTAAGTGCTGAGTCATTTCAATCTTACTCAAATAAACGAAGGAATCTCGCAGTAAATTCGAAGCATAGACGCAAGTAGTCTCATTTCATTGTAATTCCGAAATCAGAGAAATGGATAAATCTCGGGCAAAAAGCGGAACTGTCGTGCTGTGCTCTCTATTTTTCCCTCATTCGTAACAGAATTAGAGAAACGAAGCAATGTCGGGAGTAGCTCAAAATTCTCGTTTCTTGCACAAATTCGAGATTACTTCGAGAAAGCGAGCTCTTCGCTAAAATGTTTGCAGAGCATGCACTCAATCATCACTAATTCCTATCTTTTCTCGAACAAATTGAATCCGAGTATGTTGACTTGTCGTATTATACTGCAGTTCGATGACATAGCTTTGGAAAAGTGTTATTGCAGTTCTCAAGCTCAGAAATGAAATTGATTTTTTTTGTGTTGGAAAAAATCACCCTGAACCGCTTTTATCGGACGCTGAGTTGGTGTGGAATTTAAAGCTCCAAGGTAAACACAACTTTATTTCTGATTTAAACGCGCAAATCATAGAATTCAGAGCAAAGCTGTTACTTCTCTTAAGTCAGATGAATGAATGTATTTCACGTGTTGTGAAGAACTTAATACAGAAACTGAGGAACAATTTCCCACCAGATTTGCAGTAGTAGTCAATGCTGATACAAAACAAGAATTTCAAAACCGATTTTCTGATCTTGACATAAAGTCAAAGGAAATTCGGCTGTTTCAAAATCCATTTGACTGCAACGTTGCCGAAGTTTCAAGTCAGTTTCAAATGGAAATAATTGATTTTGAAGCTAGCGATTAAATCAAGGATAAATTCTAGGACGGAAACTTAATCGACTTTTACAAATTTGTGGACGCGAAAGAGTTTCAAAAATTTACAGCAATTTACTTGTCAATTTATTTCAATGTTTGGCACTACCTATATGTGTGAACAAACTTTTTCCAGGATGAAGTATCTAAATCTACATACAGGGGAAATTTATCGGACTATCACTTGCAATAATTGTTGTTTCAGACGTAAATCCCAACTTTGAAGAAATTCTCCAGGAGAAAACACAGTTAAAAATTGCATGAAATAATTTTCTAATTATAAATAATTTAGTCATGTTTGTTTAGTATTGTTGTATCTGTAATTTACTAAAAAAAAATAATTCAATGCTGCTTTACTTATACATAATAAGATTTTTTAATTAAATGGAATTAAATCCCAAGCTGGCCCTCGCAGCAAAAAGTTTGGATACCCCTGATCTAGGGTATCATAAGAATGGGTCTTAGACCAATTCTAGCTTTTTTACTTGTTTAAATTTTATTTAATATTTTTATGAATGCGCCGCCCGTGTACGAAATTTGACTGCGTGCAAAATTTCAACTCTCGAAGTAAACGTGTTTGCGAGTTATCGAAAACACGGACAAACAGACCCGCAGAATTTCTATGGGAAAGGTATGACTTTCTAAATAAAAAACAATAAGATGAACGATATTGAAATTATATAATTTGGTCAAGAAATACCGGATATATGAGGTAACATACATGAACAAAAAATAAAAATCATTTCATTCGAAATTCAAAAACTGAGATCGATATTGTATCCAGTAGATTATTGGCAATAGGTTTTTTTTATTATTATTATTTAGATGACGGATATTTAGGTATTGTTTTCAGGAAAACACCGATCGTTTTGTTTTGAAGATAATTTTTTTTTCTTTCTTTTTATTTTATTTCCTCTACGTTTCGGGTCCAAGTGCGGCCCTTCTTCAGGAGCTCTGTATAGAACTACACATAAGTCAACTTTCTTGAAATTGGTACAAAAATTTGACATGCCGTTTTTGTCTGCGCGTATAAATGATTTTCTTATTTAGGTATGCAGCTTAAAATGAATAACAATTATAGCTTAAATTATTAGTGTTACCTTAAACTAAAGCCCACATAAGACAGGGCTTGTGAGTGAGCATTGTAACACTCTCGACTATTGTACATATGTCTAAGCCAAGTTACAACATTTAACATTTTAAAAAGAATGACTTAAAAATTATACTTAACTAAAGACCTTATATATCTATTATTATTACAATACAAAAGTTATGATTATTATAAATTCGTTATATAAAAATGGAGACATTTTAACAAATATTTTGATTTAAGAAAAAAGAAAACGAGAAATGCCAAACGAAAGTAAAAAAGGTACATTATGGACTAAATTTTAATATTTCATCAAAAATATTAGGCATAAGAAAAACGTGCACTTTGAAAAGGCTCTCATAATTTTCTTCATTAAGTTGTTGTTTCAAGTCTTGATGAATCGCATTATATAATTTGGGACCACGGATACTACTATGCTGTTTACAACTTCTTTTGGTACAAAACTCAATATTAAGGGCTCGGGTCAGTTGCTGGCCTGCGGGTGAAATGCTTAGAGCAGCGAATTGGAAACCTGTCAAGATATCTGAACATGAATTTAAGCAAACAGAGTTTGTTTTTAATGAATTTTCTCAGTAGCTTTGCTATGTTTTATATACGTGAAATAGGTCTGTGGTTATTGAGAATACGTCTGTCATCAGCTTTATATATAGGTATGTGACGTATAGTCATCACTTTGAATTCGTGAGACGCTGTAATGAGACTGCTTTACCCTGTTCCTTGAGGTTGGTCATGATGGATATTGCGATTAGATTACTTTTGATTACAAGATTAATTATACCGGCAGAGAGCTCCCAAACTTACGGGATGTATGGCTAAGAAGCAGCTGGGATAAATTATTTCTCCTCCATCATTAGGCTATCTGTAGCGATGAGCTATATAGCTGGATATGCCAATTTATTACTATTGTGTCAGAGTATGCCGATATTGATATTTGAGGTAGAGTATGCCAATATTTCAGTGAGATGGCAGAGTATGCCGATGTTGTCTATTAAGGCAGAGTATGCCAATATTTATTGAGATGGCAGAGTAAGCCGATGTTTGTATGAGAAATTAAAAGTCACCTTTCGATAATAAAATAAGTTCTAATTTTTATTCACCAGTCACTGATTATTTATATAATTTTTTTACATAGGAATTAATACGTTCAAAAATTCTAAAAGGGGGGAATTATTGCCAAGTTGCAATAAATGAAATCACAACTCATAGTTGCAGTGTCAACAATTCTGATCACTGAACTTCTCTATGATTCATTGATTGATTTGGTATAGCGATGACCTCAGACACATTTATAGTTAAACACATTAAGGTTTAAACACAATTCCGACGACAGAGCGACAGAACGACAGACGACAGCGAAAAATTGGTTGCGAAACGGCAGTCCAAAA
Source organism: Dioctria linearis (assembly GCA_963930735.1). Taxonomy (NCBI): domain Eukaryota; kingdom Metazoa; phylum Arthropoda; class Insecta; order Diptera; family Asilidae; genus Dioctria; species Dioctria linearis. Next base: position 87,890,754 of record OZ005744.1, read on the forward strand.
ATTGGGAACACAATTTTAACGACAGGCGATGAGCGACGATTGTGAAAGAAGAAGATATTGAAATTTCATTTGTTAAATATTTCGAGCGTTTTAAAAGGAGATTTTTATCAAGAATATTTTACATTATATTGAAAGAAATGCAATGGACCAAAGTGTGAAAAAAAACTGAAAATGCGGAAATTAACTAAATTAAACGCTTTGAAATATCCATCCAAACCACGTCTTTTTTGTCCATTTGTCTTGCCTGTCTTGTAAACTATAAACTATTTAATGGATTTCGCATTTCCTCGATCAATTTTTCCTCAAAGCTCATTATTTTAAAATTACCGCGGCATGCTACCACCTGAAAAAGACAAAAGTGAATGCCACAACCATTTCATTCGATTAATTTTGTTGGTAGGACTGCAGCGACGACGGCAAAATTAGAAATTGATCAATCCCAGCGAAAATGTCGTCGATCACTCAACGTCGGTCGTCGCAATTTGATGCATTCGCATAAGATGCTGTGCTTTTAGAAGTTTGACAGCGGTATTTCGTCATTGTTTGTCGTCTGTCGTCGCAATTGTGTTTAAGCCTTTACTTGCAGAGCGAAATTTGCGTATGATGCACATTTCTCTTAAGGTCGAGAAATTTATATTGTTTTTATTTTCTTTAGCTTATCGTTCCGATAATTGTTTATTTTCCTTGTCTGTGGTCATGGCTTTACAATGCATTTGATTTTTTAAGGCACATTTTCACAATTTTACTATGCAAGTTACATAATGGTGTGATTGTGTTCGTGAACGTTGATCCCCAGGCAATGATCCTGTAGTATAACAAAGACTGCACTATTGCATACTATATCATTTTTATGTAGTCAAGTTTTAGTACATTTCTAATTATTTGAATTTTGTAAATGGTTTGTCGTACTCTCTTGCAGACATTAGTTATGTGTATATCCCACATTAATTTGCCATCAATAATAACCCCTTAAATACTTTACCTCTTTAACATATTGCATTGTTTTTCCATCTACTTCGAATTTAAGCTGATCAACATTTTTCTCTTGTTGGCCCTGCCCGAAAAAGATAGAGTTAGTTTTGTTTAAATATAAAGCAAGCTTTTGTTGACCTAGCCAATTAGACACCTGTCCAAAGCCACTAGTTGCTAAAGATAATAATGTATTTGTGTTTTTGTGTTTAAACAGGAGAACTGTGTCGTCGGCAAAAAAGGTTGTCTGCTTACTGTCTTTGCAAGTTTATTTCTACGATTTACAGATATCCGTACTACTCTAGTATTCCATGGTTTATCAGACTTAAGTTTTGGGCGTCATACGTGCCGACATATTTCTTAACCGTAGAAATTTTTATGTAGTTTTTCGAGATATTATACAACACATTCATGCTCTATTCAGCCGAATGGCACTTATACACCTCTAACCAATCTTCATGATCAATCCTTTGGATAAGACATGTATAATTTTCTAATGGGATGTAGTTTTGCTTATGTGCGGAATCATTTATAGCTTTGTCGATATTAAATTTAATGCTTGCTTAAGTAGCAAAATGATCCATGATATAAGTCTCAAAAATTGCAGGTCAAAATATCATGCCTTCGTTACCTTTATAAAAAAAATTAATTATCCATTAAAGCCATACTTATATAATGCATCAAGGTAAACATTTGAAGATGTAGGTAGTTATATTATAATCTAAAATGTTAATATTTATGTCGCCAATTATTAAATGATTTTTTAGATAGATATTTTCCTGTAAGAAGCCATCGAGCGAATTAAATATTAAATATAATATAATATAATATAATATAATATAATATAAACTTAAAACGGTTATTCACGAAAAAAACCACACCATCACATTTGTCATACAAATGTCATTCAAACACTATTATATCAAAATTTATCTCCAGATCCTGAAACGAAACACTAATTTCTTCAAAATGTTTGGAGAGACTTGTAATATTCATGTGAAATATTTTTAAATCATTTACATTAGTACTTACTATTAAAAAAAATGGCAATCAAGTTTTGTGTGTAATATATCAGTGTTGCTGCTACTTTCTATATTTAAAAAGCTTTTAAAATCATCAATTGAATTAGATTATTACAAAGAAAGAAAGGGGGAGAAACTAAAGAATAATTTAACCGCTATTGATCCGAAAGACTATTCAAATCAGCACTACTTCTTACATGGAACGATATACTGCTATCCGATGGCGTGGCGTGGACTTTGTGGCGAGGGGAAGCAATCAGATTATAATTTTACAAAAACGTTAAAAAACCATACGCTCAAATGTTATCGCAGCAGTTCTAATATATTATCATACCCCTTCCTATCGATAGCTATTTCTTAAGAGCTCCAGGAGTTAATTTTTGAAGAAAATAGGCAACTGCAACAGTGAACTGCGTCGACTGTGCGAAGAGGAAGATGAAGCCACGAAACATATCATATGTGAGTATCCCGCGCTTGCTTAGGTTGAAAATCATTGGAGAAACATTTCTCCAAATAAGGCTTGCAAGCTAACCCCAAGGGCAATATCGAGCTCGTAAAAGTCATTGATTTAACTTAACTACTCTAGGGGAGGCCATAATAGAACAACTCTGGTCGCTGTGGTCTTGGTGGATTAGTCTCCCTGCTCTTAACCCCCCACGATCGATGACGTGAGAGTGGGCGTGAATTGCAATTTTTATTTCTGGGTAAGTTGTCTAGTAATAATGGCATTTGAGCTCTGTAAGTGAAATTTAAAAAGGTTTTGCAAACTACGCAATGGGAACAATTTCAAATGTCGGTTGCGATATCATAAACTGAGCCCAGACGTGTTCGAATACTATACTTTTCGTTGCATGTTGTTCGATTGCTTTGTTATTGATAAGGATGGAATTTTATAACTGCTTCTCTTCCAAAGTTTACAGCGAAGGACATATAAAAAGACTTTAGGGAAAATATTTTTTAATGAATATATTTTGAAGAAAATTTTTGTCATAATTTTTTATATCCTTTCATTTTTATTTTTTTTAATTAAATTACATCGGAAACCCTAAGGGAAGCAATGATTCTCTTGCTTCCAAAGATGTCACACCAGCTATCTGCCATTCTAACAAAAATCCATCCTTCATTTATCCAAATGTATTTTAAATTGTTATTCTTTAACGTACTTTTTACCTATAAAAACGCCCTTTGAGCCGATAGATGCTCTCCAATGAAAAAGCGCCCATCACCCAATGTTTTGTTTACTATTTCAGCTCGAATACCAGGCCCATTGTTATGCATCTTAACAGCTGCTCTTTATGCTCGTATCCAATCATATCTAATGACCCTGGGAGTGAACTTTGCAACTATAATTCCAGCTGATGATGGTGCTGTTTGTCTGTACTGACGATAACAATAACTCAGATCATTTTTATTAAAATCAAGGTTAATGACCTTTGATATGGCTTTCATGATATTCAACGGATTCTCATTTGGTGTAGTTTTGAGACCGCTAATTGAAATGCTTTTCATTCTATAGGTTTATAGTCTGTGGAGATAAGTCAAAGGCAGAATACTACAGACCTATTATACAAAACTAAGGGGAGCCAGTCGGTGTTTCCCGGCGGTTATATAAATACGTAGCAGACTGGGGGTTGGGTGGGGTGGTTAGAGATAAATAATACCTAAGCTATTATATTACTCGATCGCGCGATTCCATACTCTAGGGTCTTACTCTGTGTCTATATAATGGGGTGTGTTTGGGCGTGTATGAGTGTGCGCGCATAAATCATATGTGTGGGAGGGTGTAGCTCTCGAAGTCGACGCGTTCTCATGCAGTGCCCAAATATATAGTAAATACGAAATTTTGGTATGGCAGCCCTACAAAAGAGTTGCCCGATTGGTCCCATTTTCAAACTATATTTGCAATTTTTATGAAAACGCCATGTACAAAATATGAGCTATCCACCTCTAAACCTTCTCAGGCAGCTGTGAAAAACAAAAGTTGTGTATGGCATCACTACGAAGGGCAGGGGTAACCCAATTTAGAACAATTTTGAAATTTTATTTACCAATTCTATGAAAACACCACGTAGCAAATTTTTTGCATGGCAACCCTACCAAGGAGTTGCGTGATTGGTCCCATTTCTGAACTTAATTTAAATTTTTCTTTAGGAAAGTCCCGTGTACAAAATGTCAACTCTCTACGTCGGCGCATGGGGCAGTTTCCAAATACACAGTGAAAACCTAAATTTTTGGATGGCAACATCCAAAAGAGGTGGCCCGATTTGGTCCATTTTTGAAGTTGTATTTCTAATTTTTATGAAAACACTGTGTACAAAATTTCAGCTCTGCACGTCGACGCGTTCTCTGATTTCCAAGTATATAGTGTAAAACCAAAATTTTGTATGGCAACACCAAGAAGAGGTTGCTCAATTTAGTCAACTTTTTAAATATTATTCTCTATTGCTATGAAAAACGTACCAAATTTCCGCTCTCTACCTGCACTCGTTGTCAGGAAGTGTCTAAACATATAATAAAAAACGAAATGTTTGTCTGGCAACTCTACGAAGGAGTTTCCCGGTTTAGTCCATTTTTGAAATTGTATTTGCAAACTTTATTAAAACGCCGTGCACAAAATTTCAACTTTCCATGTCGACGCGTTCTCAGCCGGTTTTTATATCTAGATGACAGCGCCATCTATCGTGTCCGAAACTATCCTATATTTCAAGCAGGAACCAACCAAACACATTCACTAAATTTCATTGGAATCGGTTGGGCGGCTTCGAAGATTAGCGTGTTCAAACATCGTGACACTGGAAACTTCTTCAAGAGAGAACTATTAAAAGGTAGTTTTATAAAGTGAAGAAAATGAAAGGAAAGGTAGAGGGGCCTTAGACGAGCCGGGGCTGCTTCATAAAAGAGCAATTACTGTTAAAAAGTGCCATGTGCTGATTAAGGAAACAGGACAAACAACTGTTACTTTTCTTATATAACTTGATTATTTTGTAAAAATTCTGTGAAAGTTGCTTTGCTGGGTTTATATACCCCATAATCTAAATACAAGCGTCAAAAGTGAAACGAGTTTGTCTTTAGTAAGAATAATGGAACCTTTAACATTACCCCATCCAGTAATCATATCGGATCTAAAACAAACGGTAATGGTAATATGCAGCCCCCACCTTCAGCGGGGTAGATGGACAGGAATCATAATTCAAATACAAGCGTCAAAAGTGAAACGAGTTTGTCTTTAGTAAGAATAATGGGACCTTTAACATTACCCCATCCAATAATCATATCGGATCTAAAACAAACAGTAATGGTAATATGCAGCACCCACCTTCTGCGGGGTAGACGGACAGGAATCATAATTCAGTGTCACTAAGTAAGTAGCCAATAAATAATCAAATTGTACTCACCCTTCTTGTTAAGATTGCTGGTTTGATGTGCGCTAGTGTTACAGCCCGCCCAGCCCACCGACGGAGGTGGCTTTACAGATTCGCAAGGCACAGAGCAGACGATATTCAAATGTTCGAGGTTTCCCCACATACCTCTTTTCTAGCAATTACAGGTTCCCTCTAATAGTGTTTTTTGGAAGCTTTGCAGATCATTTATCTTCTGTAGTCTATACATGCGAACGTTCTCTTTCTTTGGTTGCAGAAGTTATTACAAATGCACAAATTCCACATTCCTGTACAGCTTTGGAAGATCTTCCCCTATATTTTGTTTAGGGTGGCCCCTGTCATCTTGGTCACCGCCATTGTAATCCTGCTGTACCCGAAACATATGTGAGGCTCGGAAAACTGGAGAGTGTAAGTGGTATGTTTCTGCAGATAATAGTTCGTGAATCGTGAGTCATAATCAAAATTTAAAATCCTTCAAACACAAAAAATATTGCAATGGCATTTACACCAACATCTGTTTAAAATATTTATTACGAATCAATAAATAAAGTAAAAAAGAACATTGACATATAAAACATTGTGCTTATATAAGAGATTAGAAGACTGGTGCTTTATCTACAAATTACAGGTATAGCAGCAATGCCGATGATAATACTTCAATCCGCAGAGGCGTTCCTTGTTTATTAAGTGACAATTGGAGAACTCATCACGGCAACTCGATTCCAAATCATTTTGAATAAGATTCACCGTGGAATCAACTATTGTTTCTAAAATGAATATAATGATAGATATAATTAACACTAGAACCGAAGTCATCAGTATAAATAAATTTACTGAAATCGATAACTACCTGGACACTCTTGAGTATTACAGGCACTGTATATAGGTTCGCGCTCTAAATATCGGCAATTGCGAGATTCTTTCAAAATATTCTCCTTCTCCTCGATTTCCAGGCACTTAACAAATCGCCTCTGAGTACCACCGCCACATGTTCTGGAGCACTGAATTAAAAAATATAAGTCGATTAAAGTATATTGCTTAATAGAAGAAGGTTAGTTAGTACGCACGTCGGTCCAATCGGAGTAATGCCATCTAGCTTTGCAATAACTGACTTCTATTATCGTGCAATTTTCAATATTTTCGGGTTTCTTTTCTGGGGGACAGTTTTCAGCGTCAACCACTAAACTGTCACGTATGCAGAAAACGTCACGCTTCCTAAATAGGTTGAAGCAGTCACCAGTACATTCCTCCCATTGACCGGTGAACCAAACTCCTGTTTTACATTTTCTCTCTCCTATACATGCTCGAGATGTATCCGGAGTTGTTCGTAGATCACATCGATCAGCATTGGGATAAGTTCGGTCACAAAATATCGAACGATGCTCAACACCAGTACCACATTCTGTAGTACAATGACTATTCCACGGTGACATTAGCCATACACCACTTTTGTCATTGCTCTCTCTAAACACTACATTGGTATCAGCTGTTCTATTAAAATTTACAATAGATTCTGTTCCATGCGAATGAGAATGGACCCTTATTGCTGGGTGTTCCTTACGCTGTCGAGATACTCTGCGATGTTGCTTTGGACATTCACAGTCTTCTTGACTAACTGGTTTCTCCTCAACACATAATGATTCATCAACTTGCATAACAGCCCCTGTTGCTAATCCCCGGACACATTTTACAACTCTTTCATGAGAGCCCTTGCCATTTTCACAAAAGCATTCATCCCATCTTTCAAGTCTCCAATAACCTGGGCAATCGTGAGAATTACAGCGGAATATGAGCTCATTAAAAACTGGCTTTTGTGTGTGTTTACATCGCCGAGGGGAAAAATAACGCAGCGGGTTTTCTTTCGTGCATCGAAAAATTGGCGCACGGTATCCGCCACCACAGGTTTTACTACACCGCCCAAGTCCTATCAGTCGCCATTCGAATTTCCTCTTTTTCTTTTGAGTTAGTATATTAGATTCTAGTGTATTGTTCCCATTGTCAGTTTTCTCGATCCCATAGTCCAACGGAACCCCCAACTCATCCCATTGAACATCACTCTCCTCATCTTCATTAATACTGTTTGAAGATACGGGTAGATAATAGCTGTATTCTATCTTGGGATTTTCATCTGTAACCATCACCTGAGAAAAGATAGATGTTTCTAACAAAATCCACATTTTATAAATACCCTCAGAGTGCACTTACCAATAAATCAACGGCTCTTGAAAGGAATCCGTTTGCAGTAATTTGTTCCAACTGTCCACTGTCCTCTCCAGATTTGTAATCAAATGAATTTCCGTGATATTTGTAAACTCCACTTTGTGACGGTTCATGCTTGCCATTCACTATCGGAAAGTCATCCTCAGATTTAAGAACTAGAATTAAAAAGTTATAAGTCGTTCTTTAAGATATCGATTAATTCCACACCAAGTAGATTTTCACTCGGCTCAAGTTCGGTTATGGAAATATTTATTGCTCCCGTCGGAATTGTTGTTATGTGAAAATAACCAAGAGGAAGCGCAGTTTTCGTGAAAACTTTTTTAACTTGTTCACATAGAACAGAGCCGCAACGTTCTCTGCTATCGCTAGTTGTATCTCCACGTATTGCACCACTGTTGTGGACTGCCTGCAAGAGACCAATTTTATAATCATTACAATAACACTCAACGGTGTAAATTATGTAGTCTTACCAAAATAAAGATTGCAAAACTCGTAAATGAACTCATTTTTATTGATACTTTTTATATTACCCGCCAAGAATATCCGCCTTTCCCTTGGTCATGTGTAAAACATAGTTTGCAATAAAATCAAATAATTTCTTTGAAATGAATTCTTTCCCAAATGAATCAATTTAGCGGCGCACTCGGGAACAGGTAGTCGGCAGCGACTAAGATAAATGTTTACGTTCCCAAGTGATTATTTGGATCTATTCTGACACTGGATTTATTATAGAAATGGTAACAGAAATCGAAATTTAAATTACCGCAATGAACTAAATTTGTTGGTATTTGACCTCGATATTGTAAATTATCTCATTGGCGTAGACAGATAAAACGAATTCTTAAAAAAAATTCGATTAATTTTATTTTTCGATGAGATATTTTATAAAACTACACCCCATTCGTATTATACTGTTATTTTAACCAAATTGTGTTGTGAACTCTATTCTGGCAGAAAAAGAATGACCATTTAAGCCGTAAATAACAGACTTGGAAACAAGACAGAAAATGATTATCAGTAGATAAGCTCCTGTTTCAATACAATGTGATTTACGATTTCTGAAATGTTATCTCCGAAACCCCTATTCTTGGGGCAGTGGTATTTGGAAGAAAAATAATTTGCGACATTTTTCCTTTCCTTTGCTATTGATGATGACTGATGATATTTGCTCTCAATCCCAAAGCTTGGAATGTTCTAATTAAACTTTTTATTTCGCGTTAATTTTCTCGTTTTATTATTAACATATACGCAAATATTTTGGAAAGCATTCCAAAGTGCTTCAATTTGTAGAAGACAATAATAAAGAGCAAACCCACACTTACAGTCATTTAAATTACAAAATTTAACATTAATTCCAAAATTTTTGAATTTTTTATGAAATGTCGAAAGCGGATACAGCGAAGGGCAATTATATTACTTTAATTTTACTTTCTTTCATTGTGTATCTTGAAAATAATTGTTTTTTTTTTGTGAAGGGAGAAATTATTTTCTATTTTTTAGTCCGGATTTTAAACCAAAGTTTTTTTAAAAAGTTATTTTTATATTTAATAGTTTCTCTTTTTTAGTATTTAATTATTCTCAAAGACTCAAATTATATCATTAACGAATTTTCAGTACAAGAAAAAGTTTTGAATTTTTTTGTGATCACAAAAGATACCCGGCTTTTGATGAAAAGTAGTATGCTCGAAAAATCATTATAGCCGAGGTAATTAATATTAGTTTCAGTTTTCTTTCAAGTACTTAATTTAAAGCAAATAGGATAATACACATATTAACCCTACCTAAGTACCACTCCTCGACAATTTTTAACCAAGTATCGGTTTAAAAAGAAATTATTGAAAAAAATAATTTAAAACGTTGTCTTTATTTTTTCCAGCACATTGCAGCCCAGCCAAGGAAATTATGGTGTTTAAACGAAATTCAAGCTAGTTTCCACCAGCAGTAAGACAAGGCAAGAAGTGTGTAATGTCTATTTTATGTGGTACCAAATTTTACTACGCTTACGGGATCAAAAACTTATGTTATATTAATAAAAGAACTCCGGCGATATCTGGATACTATTGACATTTGCATGCTGTAACGGAAAGAGAAAGCTATACAGGGCGGTCCACAACTGATTGTTCAAAGTTTAGGAGCTGATAGAAGACCTTACTGTATACCCATAAAGGAATGAAGTGAAATTTTGACTAAATGTCAAAGATTTTCAAGACATACTTCACTCCTATTTTTTTCAAAACTTTATCCCACTTTCCGTCAAACTGTTTTGATATTTAACAGCGCTAACGACGATCACATTGTGTTTCCAGCTTAATGTTTCAAGTGGTGATGCAACAATACAGAACTAGTAACAATATCCATTCATATGTAACTAGTAACAATATCCATTCATATGTATATATATTCTGTTATTACTATAACTGCTAAAGAGACCTTCATTTGTAAGAAAATATACCATTGAGGAGCCGTATAGTGTAGGTTTTGGGTCCAGTGAAAGTGAAAGTAGTGGCATACAAGAAATTTCTCATACACCCTCTAAATCTCATTTTAGGCAAAAACAAAACAGTTATTGGGTAGTTCCATGTATATAATAATTTATAACCTCGCCATTTTTTATTTGATGTCGATTTTTTTCTGGTATTTGTACCTTATTTCGTTGCGCTGAAAAGTTACGAAGTTACAGTCAAAAACATTTCGAAGTTTGCCATTTTTTACACACTTTATCAACTTTTTCTGTTTAATAGTGAGCTCGATTCCAATGAGCATTTGTTAACTAAAGTCGGTTGATATTTGACTGAGTTATCGAATTTTTTCTCATTAAACTGCTACATTTTCTTATAATATTAAACTACAGAGATACGTTGAAGAAGCACTGGGTTTTAATTGTGAAAACTATAAAAACGTGAAAAAATTCAACAAATAACAACAATGATTGCATTCTAATTTTCCATCTTTTACACAAATTTTCCTACAGCTACTTTTTAGCTAAATATGCTCTCGACGACTGTCAATAAATACCTCTGACTGCAGAAAATAACATACTTGAAAAATCTTGAACGACAGAGAGCTTAAATAAGCTCGGAGAATATTTAACTTGACTATAATATAAGCAATTGATTTTTTTCTTATTTCTTCTAATTTTGAATTTTTTTATTATATCGAGACTCCGCCATGGAGCAAATCCGCCCATGTGGAATATTTAGTGTTGTAAAATAACTACTAATTTAATTCTGCATTCATCACAGCGGTCCAAAACATGCGCCAAATTGCAGAAAAACAAAAGTTTTTCTAACTTCTATAAAAAATTCAAAAAAGTCCTGCAAAATTCAAGCAATTTTTACTCTGATATTATCTTCAATATGTTAAATATGAAAGTCATCCCGCCCCCCGCAGTATTATCTTTTATTTCAAAATAATACTTCTATAAGTTTAAAATATCATAAAAACTACAAAAGTGCTACAAAACGGTAGAACAACTGTTGCAACTTACCTGATTACCTGTACCAATTTGCAACATACTTTTTTTTATACCGATGGAGCAACAATTGCTTTTGTGGCTACCATCTTGCGAAAAAAAATTACAAAAGTTCTGAAATTGGGTTGCAAACGTTCAAATCGCTGTTGGTCATAAACTGCTATGATTGCACCCTCAGACAAGGTCCGCAAACTAAAAAAAATTAGCAGAAATGATAAACAATTAGTATTTTACACTTTCTGCATTCGTTCAAATATTGCAAAAACTTGACACATTTTTCATAGTCCTTCGAATCTCCTACCTCATCAGAATATAAATTTGCAACCCTCTACTAGTAAAAAATTGTTGCAAATGCAGGGATATTATTAAATATACGTTCACGCGTGATATAAAGTTTGCAGCCTGCTATACAGCTTAATAAAAATATTGCAAAACTTTGCCTTTTTTATAGAAGTATAAATGTAATAATTAATGTTAAAATGAAATGAAAACGCTTGATTCGATTTGTAATTCAAAATTTGTTATTGCAGTTTGAAAAATTAACAGTTACGCAAGCTTCACTTTCTTACTGCCAGAAGGTCCAGAGTTAGCGAAAATGTTCATTTTCGGATTGTCAGGGTATATTTTGCCTTTATGTATCAAGTCTTGATGTGAGAAATATATAATATAGACTGCTTAACTTTCTATTTCACGTGAGCATAATTGCTTGTGGCAAAAAGAGTTCTTACGTTGGTGCCAAAATTGAAAAAGTCATTGGGAGGAAGTTAAAAAAGTTCGAAAAATTATTTTTTTTTTAAGTATCTAATGAATATATTTCATTTAGTAAAAGACTTTGTATCAGTAATAACCCTAAGTAATTAAGTTAAAAACATTTACTTCGGCGAACTCAATTATTTATTTGTCCTTTACAGTTCACTCTCAGTTGGTACTTGGTTCTTAGACCGAAATAGTCAGCAATATAGAAGTGAGCCCACTTTCTGCAGTGTATTTCTACGAACGTAGTCAGTCACATGTTAGTGTAGAAATCAAATAGTTCGTATTCTTCTTGACATATTGCGGCATCGAATTTTTTAGCAGCATTGATTATGCCATCCTTCCAATTCGAGTTGCAAATTTTGTATATTGCGATATGCTTCCCGGGAGGTTTCTTGCGCTGTTCCATCAAAAAATCTGCTGTAATTTCTACAACGCAAAATAAGTATTTTGCCTAGAATCGAACAGCTGGGGTTTCCGACACTTTTGATGCACTTTCACATTTGTCAATCCGACGATAAAAGCCACCTTCCCGTCTTGTCTTTTTTCATTGCTCTTCTCTGAAGATATTATTCCTCTTTTCTTTACATTATCAATAGCTCCACACAATTTGCTCAAAATTATACATTTCTGTACTCATAAGCTTGCATCAGCAAGGATGAATTTCGTTTTTTGTCGTTGTAATCCGTGAACATTAAGGGCTACTTGCGAATTTTCTATAGGCCCGTGTCATAATAAATTAAACAACTGATTAAGCCCTGTCACACCGTACAGCGGCAATCTTAATGCTGAAATTAGATTAACTCGAAAGTAGCAGCGGCAGTACGAAGCAAATATTTTGATTTTAAATAGACTCGGATTTTGCAAATTGCAAAATTTGCGTAACTAGTAGAGATTTGCAAATTTTTATTCTGATGAGGTAGGATATACGAAGGACTATGTAAAATTTGCAAAACTTTTGCAATATTTGAACGACTGCAGAAAGTGCGAAATATTAATTGTTGATCATTTTTGCTAATTGTTCTTTAGTTTGCGGAGTTGTTTAGTTGAAGTTATCTGAGGGTGTAAACTTAACTCATTATGACCAACCACGTTTTGAACGTTTGCAACCCAATTTCAGAACCATTGTATGATATGTTGCGTGCAACATAAGGTTTCAAATTGGTACCTAAGGTGCTCAGATTTGTTCCAACAGTTATTCTACCATTTTGCAGCAGTTTTTTTTTGTTGTTGTATTTTTATCTACATAATAGAAGCATTTTTTTTGCAATAAAAGATTATATTCATAGAGCGAAATGAGTTGCAAATTTAACATATTGTGGAAAATATGAAAGTAAACATTGTTTTAAGTTTGCAGGACTTTTGAAAAATTTTTATGGAAGTTAGGTATAAGAACTTTTTTTCTGCAATTTTCGGCATGTTCCGGACCTCAGTGATGATTGCAAAATTAAATTTGTAGTTATTTTACCGCACTTAACATTCCATTAAAATTTTAAAACTTTTGGAATTAATCGTAATTGATTGTCGTTATTGACTGGTCTACTACAGTATGCACACATTTTGAGGCTTAAAACGATTGAATTTCTAGCGATTCTTCTGGGTTAGAGTAAATTAAATAATAAATAAATGTTTAAAGAAAAGAATGTTTTCTGTGTTTTATTTCTACTCATTTTCACTTTCCTTAATCAAAATCAGCTCAATGAATGACAAGATAAATAAAGTATAAGGTTAATTATGATTTTTAATAGAAACATCTTTAATAAATTTTTATTATTATATTCCAATAATGTAGAAAAATGAAATGAAAATATTCCACAACAAAGAAAAACAGTTTCATTGAAATTTTGAAGAAATTTAAATACCAAGCACACTCAATATCTATAACAAAATAATATGTAGTAGGTACCTCATCCGAACTTTTTCGTTTAGACGCCCGTAACTCCTGAAAGAAAGTACGTGGTTGGTTGAGTAGTTGCGGGAAAGGCCACGAAGTTCAGTATACAATGAGTTCTTAACTTTGACCGTGCGCCCTGTACTTTTTAAGATACAGAGTGTTTTGTGAAAAACTAGCTTTTTTTAATCACCCTGTAACTCCTAAATGGTTGATATGCCCCCTCCACCCAAACAATTTTTTGTTTGTCTATATGAGTACTATCACCTCGTGCTCTATTGACCTCCTAGGCGGAAATGCCCTGTGTATGCAATAAATTGGACAACTACCAAAACTATAAAGCAAAACGAAGATTCCATTCGTAAACGTGTGGCTAGTGCACTAACGTGAATGCAAAAGTCTTTACATATGAACTAGATAATATATTAGAAGCAGTGAAAAAAGCTCTAAACATTTGAACATAGTATAAATGTTATAAAAGAATACCGGGTGATATTAGTTCCATTAAATACAAGACGCTTCTGATTTTAATCCATTTCAAGCACAAGAAAAAAACCGTTCATAACACAATGTCGTGTGCAAAGATGGCTTGAAAAATAAAAAGAAACATAATCTGCATAACCATCTTAATGGTGAAATTGTCTTCGGTGATGAAAAATCGACAAAGGATTATCTAGCAAAACTCAAGAGCATTCATACTTTCCTGATTAGGAATTTAATACCAATGAAACTAGCTTATTCTGGAAGAAACACTTTTTCTTAAAAATCTGAGAAATCTACCAGTGGATTTAATGCAAAGTTTACTTTTCCATAGCAACGCATCAGCAGATCGTATGTTAAAACCGTTATTTATTAACAAAGAGCAAATGCTGCTTACAATGAGTGAAATTTACTTAAAATTGCTGGACTAACAGAAAGGCAAGGATGACATGTACTACATTTGAAGATTGGTTTCACAAATGTTATAACACCAAGTCAAAAGCAATTTGCAAGAAAAAATCCTGAGTTTAAAGTCACCCAATAAATTTACAATAACCAAATATACAGTTGTGTGACTTCACTGATGCAACCGCAATTACCTGACCTAAGTCGCGTGTACCTACATAGATATATCTATTCACCTCTACCTTTTTTTTATCAAACTAGTCACAATTTATTAAATAACAGTACATTAATTAAAACACATTTTACGCAATGCCAATAAAATCTATACATTGACAGAAATTTAAATCACTCCGTATTCCGTGTTATATGAATTGCAGCAAAATAAATTTAACGCTACACTTAGAACCAGCTCCCAAGAACTGTGGGAATAATTAAAGCGTTGAATTAGATCGAACTATAACCAGATACAAAGTTCCTATTCATAATAATAAAAAATGTCTTATTCAAACATAAGGCCCGAAAACACTGCCTAATGAAAGTCGTTAAAAAGTCACTTAATAAGTCACTAAAACAGAGACGCGTTAGTACCAGTCATAGTGCCGCGCCGCAGTATAAAAATGTTTTAAGCTTTTAAAACCGAAACGTTCGACTAGTCAACCATGAATGCCGACATTCTTGGAATGAACGGCTGGGATGTACGCAAATTACAACCAGTCCACACTTCACACTAAAAGCTGTATTCCACCCACAATAATATTAAGCGTGTTACTTATAGATCCAATAAAATCTAACGATCAATACGCAAATTTTAAAGATATTCTGCCAACATGGATGAGCAATTGGCCGCAGGCCATCAATTTATGATTTTTCAGTGACGGTATAAGCTTGAGCATAGATCATTACCCTACAGATGCTAAAGAAAGCTTGTTAGACCACAGAAATTGACTGAAAACACATGATTCAGGCGTTTTCAGCTGATTGGAATGTGCAAAAAAACCATTAAACGATTAAACTTTCTGTGAATTTTTGCAAATGAATTAAATGTTCGGCAAGCTTTACACGCAGGGTCAATGAAATGTATCAACATTTTTTGCTTTATATTTGAATTTAATTATCCGGCCGGCTTGTTGTATAGTTCAAATGAAGCGTTTCAAGTGACTTAGCTTATTTTTAGAAGCACTTTCCACTTTACTTGAAGATTTCAAAGATCCTTTCATCTTATTTTGGGAGTTAGTTGTTGTCAAACGAAAAAGCAGAATCAGACTTGATAAGAGTTTTCCAATAAGTAAGCAAATTCATCCATAGTCCATCTACTAAATAATACAGTTACCCATCTTATTAGCAGTCATATTATTGTATTAAGTATGATTTAAAATCTGTTAATCTACCAAGTAAACTCTATGAATCGCATATGGAGTTAAACTAACAAAGATTTCTTTTTCATATTTTGTTCAGTAATTTCAGGAAATTGTTAGGTAGGACGATACACATATAATAGTTCCAGAGATCGCTCAAACAGTATACTCGGATTTCGGGATGGTGGTTTGACTGAAGAGGAAGCTAAATGTGCATGGGCATGCCTCAATAAAACTGTTCTGCTTGCTTTTAATGAATGTATACATTTAGGTAGAGGACCTATTGTGCTCAAGGTTTAGTCATAATGATGATTGATAACCCAATTCATTTTAGACAATCATTTTAATTTCTGGGAGAGTTTGTATATGTAAAATTACGCCTAGGTAAAACAAATTGAAATGTTCGGTCTGTTTGCGTCAAAATTCACTTAATGAATAGGTACAACAAAATTTCTTCGTGAATTTCGGGCAAATACACCGAAATATATTCAAATTCTGCCGAATATAAACCGCAATTTCGACGTGGAAAATAGTGCATCACCCACTCCACACCATATAATTAGTTCTATTATCTGATCAACCCAGCTTTGTCGGGGTGCATGTTAGGATATTACTTTTAGAGGATACAGGAAACATTTACCCACCGAAACATTTTATAACAAAAAATAACATAGTAAATAGATACGTTATAGATTTGCGAAATTGAAAGTGCCCTTTATACACGAGATTAATTGTTTTTCAGTAGTAGGAAAGCAAACAACCTTGAAAGTAAGTACTTACTTTTATATCCTAAATTAAATATATAAGATATACTAAGTTTGTCATTCCGTTTGTAACGCATAGAAATAATGCTGCTAGAGAAAAATGGATTGAACACCCACGCATAATATTAAATGCTATTTTGATTTTTGCATGTCCGTTTGTCACTGTCTGTCCGGGGACACGGGCTTTAAAACAAAAAATCTAAGTTCGAAAATGGAACCAATTGGGCAACTCCTTCGTAGGGGTGCCATACAAAAATTTCACTATAGGTATATATGGGCAGTGCAACAATTGTAAAAAAAAATCAAGAAAGGGACTAATTTGGGCAACCCCTTCTTGGTGTCCCCATACAAAATTTTGTTTTTCACTATATATTTGGACCCTGCCTGAGAACGCATCGATTTAGAGAGCTGAATTCTTGTATATAGCGTACGCATTAAAATAGTAACTGAAGTTACAAAAACAAACTTAATCGGGCAACCCCTCTTTTGATTTTCATATGTAGCTTTTATTTTCATCTAGAATATTATAATATTATTGGTTTTTTTTATACTAATTATAACTTTTTTTTCCCACCCCACCTTACCCTCCCCCCCCCCCCCTTCTTAGCATTTCAATACTGCTTGTCTAACCGAGACCTGTCCATAGCCGGGTGGTTGACAACTATTCGTGGAACACCACTAACAACCACAAGTAAGCTGTAAAACTAAATTTCTAAATACCCACATTTAATATCATTAATATATTACATCCCATTCTTCCTGTGTATCCTGCAATCCCATATCCTACCCCTTCCGTCAAGAAACATTACAAAAATTAAAAACAAACAAGAAATGCACACAATCCTCTCTGCTTATTTTTTCCCACGCTTACGCAATCGCAGTTATCTAAAACCTTAAAAAACATCGAGTGTATAAAACTGCAGACATAATGAACTAAAAAGTAAGAATTCTAAGGCAAAAGTCATCATATCTCGTCTCGCTTTGCACAACCAACCAAAATTTCTAAGAAAAAATCAAAAATTTTCCAAACACGTCACGACAGTAAAACACGAACGCAAATATTGTGCAACATATAATCCGATAACATTCTTCACTCCACCCGTTTTTCTGCTCCTACAACGACACATTCACGCTTCTCTTGGTTGCTAGCTCTTGAACCAAAATGTTGCAGAATTGAAAAAACCGGACACATGTTAGTGGATATAGCGATGTGTCCACCCTTAGCTTCATTCGCTGTCCCTGCCGCGCCCTTACGAGATAGGGGTTGGTCACCCTGGACTTTTTTATTTAGAATCGTATTTTGAATAAAATGACATTTTCAAATTTTTTAAAAAATTTACCACTTCCGGTCCACACGCATGGCAAATAGATAATCACGCGTTTGGGGGTGTTTTTATTGATTCACCTACTTTTCTTCGAAAACTTTTCTTCGAAAAACTTTTCTTCGAAACGACATTTCTTCGAAAATACATTTCTTCGAAAAACTTTTCTTCGAAAAACTTTTCTTCGAAACACTTTTCTTCGAAACGACATTTCTTCGAAAACATATTTCTTCGCCGCGAAGAAATGTTTTCGAAGAAATGTCGTTTGGAAGAAAATTTATTTTCAAAACCATGTAACGGTTTCTTCTAAAAAACCCATTTTAAATTTCATGTAACCATTGATTGTAGCAAAGTGCAAAGTGCAAAAAATACTAAAATAATCTTTCGATTTCAATAATGGAAAAATAACAGAAACCGATACCCAGGCCCCCAGGCTTCGGCTACGAATGAATGAGTGCAGTACAAAATTCAGTGGAAAATGAAACCAACCAGTTGCTTGATTATAGTATATGGAGCTACGCCAGCTGCAGTTGTGGTTACAATTTCAGCGTGCATCCTTGAAACCGTGTTCTGTTTTCGGCAGAAAAGTACTTTTACGTAACATATATACGCCTCGACCTGATGTAGGGAAGCACTAAATTTTTTCTTAGAAACTTACTGGAAATTTTTTCCTTAGAATTGTTATGCATTATTGGAGACCGACAACGGGTGCTTGGACCACTAACAAATTTTTATGAGCGTAGATGAGAAATAAGCATTCATTTCTTAGAAATTTACAGAAAATGTTTCGGCAGAATTTTTAATCACTTTGGTGGCCGACTGGACTTCTTTTCAGATACAATACTTTCAGTGTGCCGTTGTCTCAATCATAGTAAACATTGCAAAAATTTCAAATTTAGAAAACAGCGGAAAATCTTAAAAAAAAAATATTTAATTGTTATCTTAAAGTTGTTACTTTTTGCTGTTATTTTATAAATCATTTTTGATCTTGTCTTATAATGACTTCGCAAAGTATGGAATTTTTAAATAGTTCAAAATGTAAACCTAGGCTTCTAATTGAAGGATATATGTATTATAAAGATAAGAAACACAATAATACTGTTTATTGGAAATGTGTAGATTTCCAAAAATTCAACTGCAGAGCAAGGGTTCACACTAATCACAGCTCCATTCCAAAAATTTTAGGCGCCCACAATCACGCTTCAGATGCTGCAAAAATAGTAGCCCAAAATGTGGTTGATTCGGTCAAAACTGAGGCAATCATAAATGTAGGCATCAAACCTCATCCACTTGTGTCATCTGCGTATGCAGACGTGCCTGATTCCGTTGCTTGCAAACTACCAAGACTTGCAACTATGAAGCAAACAGTGCGTCGAGTAAGATCTAAAGAAATTGGTTTCTTAAGATCAGACCCAAAGCCTTGTTCTGAAATGGAAATCGGCGATGATTTTAAAGCCACTACAAAAGGTGAGATGTTTTTGCTTTTTGATAGTGCTAAAGTTCCAAATCGAATTCTGATTTTCTCCACAAAGAAAAATCTTCACTTAATGTCCCAATACGGGAATTGGTTCTCCGATGGAACATTCAAAGTGTGTCCAGTGCTATTTGCACAATTTTATACCATACACATTATAATTAATGATGTAACTATTCCGACTGTAATGGCACTCTTACCTAATAAATCCCAATTGACTTAAATTCAATTATTTTCCATGTTGAAAGAACTTGAACCAAACCTAAATCCTACGAGTGTTTTGACGGCTCGAACTAGCTGCAATTAATGCATACCAACATGTTTTTTCGGGGGTCGCTATTCGACTTTGCAACTTCCATTTCAAACAATGCATTTATAGGCATTTGCAAAGCACAGGACAAATTACAATTACAAATTACGACAAAGATCCAGAATTTGCTCGTAAAATAAAATGCTTAGCAGCCCTAGCTTATGTTAAGGAAAACGACGTCGAAGAGTCTTTTCTTTTATTACAAGAAAACGTACCACAAATACTCGAAGAATTTATGGAATACTTTTGCAAAGAATTTATTGGTTATTTTGATTTGTTAGGAAAGAAAAAACAAGGTAGATTTCCTGTAAGTCAATGGAATCTTTACAATTGTTTGGACCTGCCAAAGACAAATAACCACATTGAAGGTTGGCACCGAGGGTTTAATGAATTGATAGGTCAATATCATGCATCTATATGGAAATTTATAGAATTTTTAAAAATTGAGCAAGGCAAGAATGAAGTTATCTTACAACAAATATTTTCAGGTACAGAGCCAGGATCTTCCACAAAAAAAATATATATTAGTATGTGGGAAAGAATCCGTCGCATTGTTGCACAATACAATGATTTTGATAGAAAACAATATCTGGAAAGTATTGCTGATAATATAATTATTTAAAGCTCGTACTATTTTGATTTAACTTTATTTTATGATTACCTAAACTTTTCTTCTGAAATGAATTTATTTTTTTATCTTATCTTAAATTAAAAGAAAAAAAACCAAAAAAAAACAAAAAATAAACAAGAAAAAAACAAAACAAAAAAAAAAAAATAAAAAACAAAAGAAAAAAAAAAAAAACAAAACAAAAAATCTTAAAAAAACAAAAAAAAATAAGTAAAAAAATGGGGCCAGAATTTCACTACGTCCTCTTCGTTGGCCTCGGATAGCGCTAAAAGTGAAAGTGAACAATTTGCTATCAAATAAACGAAATTCTCGAAGAAATGTTTCGCAGAAGAGTATTTTGAAGAAAAGTATTTTCGAAGAAAAGTTTTTCGAAGAAATGTCGTTTCGAAGAAATGTATTTTCGAAGAAATGTATTTTCGAAGAAAAGTTTTTCGAAGAAAAGTTTTCGAAGAAAAGTAAGGATACCGTTTTTATTATCTTTCACTTCTTTGTTTTGGCCCTGGGACGCCGCATTTTTGTGACAATACTCCCAGGACCACCCTACACCAACGCTCCAAATTGCAGCCTGAAAGGAATTAAATACGATCTTTTGCATTTTTTCGGCTTATTTGACTGGACTGTGTAGATCATATTCCGAGTCTACCTTGTCGGCAGTGGTGTGAACTGACTTATAGTACTGCATTGTGTTTTAGGAATGGTGTAATATTTCGCTGTCTGAATGGCACGCTGCCGAAATCCGAATGAAGACTTGCTTCTCAAATTGTTAATATCCGTATAATCGGTTTATATCATCTCAGAATGACTGGTCATATAAAAGATTTCAATTAATGTTTCCATCCTAAGCAATTACAAATTATCTCTGACCAAACATCGAAAGAACGCGTTTCTTCAATACCTATATTGCGGAAACAGTTTGTTCGAAAGATTGGTTGAGATTGAAAGCCAAGCTGAGTATTACGTGCGCCGTCCTGTTTGTTATTGTAAGCTAGGTCTGACGAAGCAACAGATTAATAAGCAATACGTTTCCTGTACTCCCCAACGCATGTAAGCAGATTACTTCCGCCTATCTTGTTTTGTGAACTATTTTAACCGTGATTTTGTCATACATAAAATTGCAAACTTTGCACTGAATATGCACTGAATGTCATAATATGTGTAAAAATCTTAGAATATAATCCTTTTTCGCAATATGTGCTTAAGAAAACGTACAACAAACGCAATAATAATTGCATTTTGGGTTCAGAATGTGATAGGTAATTTCAAAGCTTTTCGGGTTCTTAAATTCGAAATTGTTTTTTACTTTTCTAAGCCATTTACTTCGAATGTACTTGGTTAGACACACTTTGCTTGAGCTCTCAGGCTTTAATGATTTATTCCCTTTATTTCAATTCTTTACAGTCTTGCTATACATTACTACATACCTATAAATTTACGTACATTTCATATAAGTGTAATTCAATACTAATACATAACATTTCCCTCTTGCTTTAATTCAATTCAATACATAACATTTCCCCCTTTATTTAAGATTTGAATCTCTCTGGAGCCTTACGAATTCTCGAAGAACGTCTTAAAGGCTCGGGCGGAAGCCCGTCCTGAGTACGCTGTGGTGACTTCTGCGATGATTAATTTACTAGCCCCTTAGCAGAGTTTGGTAACTGCGGAGAGCTCGACGACTGCTCGTTAATAGAGTTATAAGCTAATGCTTCCGCTCAGCAGCAATCGAATTATAAGATTCTACAGGGCGCAGCTGATGTTGATGTACATGCCCGACCTTGTTTTCATGTTGAATGAGAAATCGAGTTCCGCTTAACAGTTCCACTATTTTAGCCTTTTCCCATTGGCCATTCTGATAATACCAAACGAAATCACCTGGTGTATATAATTCGGGAGGCCGATATGACTCGATTTTAATATTTGTGGGAGATATTGTGTAGCCCAGTGGTGGTTTCAATTGATGTAATATTATCCGTGGTTGGATTTTAGTATCAGTTCTGCTGGACATTTCCCAGTTGAAGGACAAGGAGAATTTCTATAAGAAAATCAAAAATTATAAATGCGTTTTTTAATTTCAGTTATACTATAATTTTCTTTTGTCGAAAAGGCTTTTTTGAAATTTTGCTTCACAGTTTGTACTGTTCTCTCAGCACAAACATTAGCCTGAGGAAAATACGGTGGCCTTTTAAGTACTACTACTCCATTTGATTTTAGAAAATTTATGAATTCGGAAGATTTGAACGATGGTCCATTGTCAGAGACCAGTTGTTCTGGGAGTCCAAACGACGCGAAAATTCGTTCCAATACTTCAATTACAGACTCTGCATTTGTATTATTCATTAGAGCTATGTCTATCCATTTAGAAGTAGAGTCAACCACTAGCAGGAAGTGATGACCTAGAAAGTAGAAGAAGTCGATATGGATACGTTTCCATGGCTTTTCGCACGTAGGCCATCCTCTGAATGGTGGTATCTCGTTGTTTTTTCTATGGCGTTGACACAAATGACACTCCTCCACTGTAGCCTGTATATCGTCGTCAATCCTTGGCCACCAGCAAATTGATCGGGCTAGCAGCTTCATCTTTACTATACCCGGATGCTCTTCATGAAGTATTTGTAGTATTTTTCGTCTCAAGGCTGTGGGGACCACGACTCTTACACCCCATAAAATACAATCTTGTTCTAACGATAATGAATTTCTGAGATGAAAATATGGTTTAATATTCGGATCATCGACATGATTGCTCCATCCATATATAATTAAATCCAGCACCTTACATAGAACAGGATCCGCTTTTGTGAAGCGTGCAATGTCCTTAAAGGAAAGAGGTAATTCGTCAGAATATGAAAAAGAATTTATCAATGAATCTCGCAACTCTTGTGTTGTAACCTCCTACTGTGGCAGGCGCGACATGGCGTCAGGCGCACACATTGTTGAACCTTTACTATATTTTATTATATAGTTATAAGCAGAATAAAATTATACTCCATCTTTGCAAGCGACTAGCTGTTGTAGTAGTGACAGACTTTTCTGGATGAAAAATTGTTTTTAATGGCTGGTGGTCGGTATATAACACAAAACTCCTTCCTGCCAAAAATTTATGGAATTAAAGCACGCCAAAAATAATAGCTAGTGCCTCTCTCTCTAACTGAGAGCAATAGGAACTTCATTTCCATTACAAAATGTACTAAGCACTGCTCCTATACCATCCTGACTAGCATCAGTAGCCAAGAAAATTGGTTTAGACAAGTCATTATGAGCAAGCAATATATTCTTCGATATAGCTTCTTTACTTATCTCAAAGGTCAGTTGACACTCTTCGGTCCACCTAAAGGTAATATTTTTTTTTGTTAAGTTGTACAATGGGCAAGCTTGCTTGCCTGCATGGGAACAAACTTCCTGTAATACGTTATTAGCCCCAGTTATGATTTAAGCTGCGTCACTGTAGTTGGAACGGGTGCATTTCGTATCGCTTCTACTTTGCTGGGACTGGGTTCAATACCCCTACTACTAACTAAATTTCCCAGGTATTCGACCTTGCTCTTAAAAAATTGACATTTTTTTAAGCTCACACGTACTCTATATTCAGACAAACGACACAATACTTGTTTTAGGTTATGAGCACATTCCTCAAATGTTGCACCTTTAACGATGACATCATCTATGTAACATCTCGCGTCCAGTCCCCGCAGAATGTTGTCCATAACGCTTTGAAAAATACATGGCGCTGTCTTTAACCCAAAAGGTAATCTAACGAATCTAAACAAACCTACATGAGTATTCACCGTAAATAGTTCAAGGCATTCTTCAGAAATTTTCAGTTGCTGAAATGCTCCAACAAGACCGAGGACACACAAGTATTTACCACCACTCAAAGAAATTAGGATATCATCTGCGGTTGGCAACGGATAGTTTTGCATATCTATTACTCGATTTAAACTACCTTTAAAATCGACACATAGTCTGATGGTTCCATTTCTTTTCGCAACTAGGACTAAAGGACTCGCCCATCTGCTTGTAAGCGTTCTTATAACGACACCTGATTTTTCCAATCTCGTCTTCTGCTTTGGCTGCTAATGCATATGGAACATTGTAAGATTTACAAAATATTGGCGTGACATTTTCTTTTAAATTCACCGTAGCTTTAAAATTTTTGATTGATGACCCATCGTTTGAAAACACATCACTAAAATTCTCTTTAATTAAGTCAACTTGTTTTTTAATTTTCTGTTCCATATATACTACCGTTGAGGCCTCGGTCCAGACTTGATGAGCGAATTTCTATCATTGGCGTTTGCCTTTTCATTTTGAAATTTAGCGCAATTAATCACATTCTTAGTTACAGATGCCTTTTCACATACATAACGGGTTACTTCATTATTATAACATACCATACATACATTGCTTAAAAAATCAGTATCCTCTTCAGCTGAAATTTCTTGCTCGTCTGACTCATTGATCACCTTATTACTTTCTCCTCCAACTGTTTTGATTGTCTACACATACTAGCGATATGTCCTATCCTTTTGCAATGATAGCATCTCCACGCTATAGCTGGGCAGTCATGGGATTTATGATTTTTTCCGCAACGGTAGCAGCGTTCATTCTGATTATTATTATTTCTGGAACTAAATTTTTTCTTTAGGTTTGAAGTTTTCGAGTATTTATACTTAGCTTGTGAATGTTGCAGGGCTGCTACACTGTTATCTGCTGTGAGATCGTGGATAAGTTTCGACTCGTGAGAAGCAAGTTCGTAACTGATTGGTTTACTACAAGCTACTTCGAATGCAATATCACCTTCTGATAATAATTTCTTTTGTATTGTTTCATTGTAGAGACCACAAATTAATTTGTCACGAAGAGCGTCCATAAGAAATGATCCGAATTCACATGCTCGTGCCAACACTGTTTTAATTGTACCGAATATTCAGCAATTGTTTCTGTATGGTTTTGATCGCATTTATAGAACTTAAAGCGTTCAAGAATTTTTAACTTTTCGGACTGTAATATGATTTAAGTAATTCTACACATTCAACATAAGTCTTTTGAATTGGATCACTTGGCGTACACAAATTTTTTAATACCCCGTATGTTTCACCGCCTATCAAGGTTATTAAAAATTACAATTTTTTATTCGCTTCTACATCATTTATTTTAAATAACTGTTCTAAACGTTCCACGTAAGATTCAAAATCGTTTTTAGAGTCATCAAAAGTTTCAATTGACCCGATAAAATTCATTTTAAAACGGATTATAATAACCACGCTAATCCTCGTCGCCACTAAAATGTACTTGGTTAGACACACTGTAAGTAAGACACACTTTGCTTGAGCTCTCAGGCTTTAATGATTTATTCCCTTCATTTCAATTCTTTACAGTCTTTATATACATTACTACATACCTATAAATTTACGTACATTTCATATAAGTGTAATTCAATACTAATACATAACAGAAGGGAGGGGGCGAAAAAGTTATATATCACGGGCAAAGCAAATAAATTATAATAAAAAACAAGTT
This sequence comes from Dioctria linearis, assembly GCA_963930735.1. NCBI lineage: Eukaryota > Metazoa > Arthropoda > Insecta > Diptera > Asilidae > Dioctria > Dioctria linearis. The sequence goes on from OZ005744.1 coordinate 87,916,716, forward strand.
AAAAGGCTAGAATTGGTATAAGACCAATTTTTAAGATACCCCTATATGAATGCCCGTATGTAGTTTCGTATGAAAGTTTGATTGTGAAGTGATTTTTAGCATATATTTCTAGAACGGTTGCTCGGACAGTAAAAATGATAACGACCACTTTTATAAGATTTCATATTCTAAATAACTTTTCAGTATAATAAAAACATCTTGGACTGATCGTTTTTACGGTAAACGTAAAAACCCTAAAATTTTTATATGACAACATCATCAACGGGTTGCGCGAGTTACCATATCGTTATATCCTAGATGAAATCTAAAGGGTAGGTATACTAAGTTTATCATTCCGTTTGTAACATCTAGAAATAATGCTAGTAGAGAAAAAATGGGTTGGACACCCACGCATAATTTTAAAAGTTATTTTAATTTTTGCATGTACGTCACGATACTCGAGCACGCGTTCACTTAGGGAGCTGAAATTTATCATATAGGGTTTTTAAAAACAACGTTAATTTAAGATTGAAAAATTGACAAATCGGGTAACTCCATCGTAGGGTTGCCATACAAAAATTTCTTTTTTTACTATATATTAGGACAATGCCTGACAACGCGTCGCCATAGAGAGGTGAAATTTCGTACACTGTGCTTCCAGAGCAATAGTAAATAAGCTTCAAAAATGGACTAAATCGGGCAACTGCTTCTGATGTTGTCATATAAAAAATTTGGTTCTTTACGTATACTGTAAAAATGATCAGACCTATATGTTTTTGTTGTACTGAAAAGTTCTTCAGAATATGAAATCTTATGAAATTGGTGATAATCATTTATACTGTCTGACGAACCGTTCTAGAAATATATGCGAAAAACCACTTCAAAAATCAAACTTTCACAGATGGGTGACCATACGAATTACCATACGGGCATTCATCTAGGGTATCATAAGAATTGATCTTAAATCAATTCTATCGTTTTTACTGGTTAAAATTCTATTTATTTTAGGTATAAAAAAGCCATTACATAAAATGTCAACTCTCTACGTCGTCGCGTTCCCAGGCAGTATCCAAATATATATAGGAAATACAAAATTTTTGTAAGGCAGCCCTACGAAGGAATTGTCCGATTGGTTCCATTTTGGAACCCAAATCCTTTTGCTTCTTTGGCTCTAGTAGCATTATTTCTGTGCGTTATAATCGAAATAATAAACTTAGTATATATTATGATTTGATTTAGGCAAAACCTCGAGAATCCGTCCACAGCCATGAAACAGAATCCTTCACTACTACATGAGAGCCACAAAAAAGTTCTAATATTCTAAAATAATTGCAGTGATCTTATATAGAACTGACAAAAGTTTGATTTAAATAATTCCGTTGTGCTTTCAGATGCATACGAGTCATCTTTTCAAAACAAAAAAACAGATAGATTATGAATAAGCCTAAACTCAGAAAAGAGATCTGCTTCCGCAGAGATTCCTTTGGATATCATAAGAGAGCACTTCGGAAAAGATATTTTCTGGCTATCGTGTGGATCGCGTTCCTTTACAAGCACTTGACATATTTCCGGCTAGGAATGATTACACGATTTTACATATTACATCAACACATTAATGCCACACTGCAGCCATACCATGCAAATCATCAAAACCCTCGAGAACACTTCACTAGCCATGTAACAGAAAAGCTCACTACCACATGAGAGCCCCAACGGAGTCCTAACATTCTAAAATATTTGCAGTGTTCTTATATAGAACTGAAAAAAGTTTGATTTAAATAGCTCCTGCGCCCTAAACTACTATGCATACAGCAAAATTGTCTTTTGACAGTCAAATTTTTATGTTTTTCCTAACAAAATTATTATATACAAATGAATAAACAACTATGTGTTCTGTTTTAGAATTAGTTAAACATATCGGATTGCTAGACAAAGTGTGAAAACGTTAAGTCATTTTTAGTTTTGTTATAGAAAACTCTAATGAAGACATATATTTCCTGATAGTTATTAAAACAGTATGAATAAAAGAGTATCTTTGCTGAAATATTAACACTGCCGCGCCGCATACACTGAATATGAGAATAGGAAACTATAACGAGCTTCATCATCCTAGTATTATTTCTTCAGAATATGCTCCTTAATTTGTTTTTAAATGATTTGAGAAACTTACGGATGTTATTGTAAAGTTCCACCGATGACTCATTATAGTTAATATGTACCTTGAATTCAATACAGCAAAGAAAGAAAAAATTAGCTCGAGAGAATGGAAATATGTTTTACTATTTAGTATGGTAAAAATGTGACCAATTGACTTAGAATATTCTCAACAGCGTTCAGAATTGGCCATTAGGAGTTATTTATTTTCACTCATACAAAAATTTATAAAATCCCCTCCGATAGCTGAAAACTATGTCTACATATACGTAGGTAAAAAATCTAGAATTATTCTAAGACCAATTCTTATGATACCCTAGGATGAATGCTCGTATGAAATTTTGTATGGTCACCCATTTGAGCAATTTTGATTTTTGAAGAGGTTTTTGGGTTTTTTATTTATAGAATGGCTCGACGGACAGAACAAATTATTATTACCAATTTAATATGATCTAATTTTCTGAAGAAGTTTTTAGTACAGTCAAAATGCCTAGGATTGATCGTTTTCACAGTATCCATAAAAAAACCGAAATTTTTATATGGCAACAGCAAAAAGGAGTTGTCCGATTTATTCCATGTTTGAAATTTTATTTGCTATTACCATGAAAACACCATATAACACCACGAAGGAATTGTCTGACTTGTCTCATTTTCGAACTTAATTTTACTTTCTTTTTTTTAAGTCCGCGTACAAAATTTCAGCTCTCTACGTATACGCGCTCTCGAGTTATCGTGCGCACGGACGGACGGACAGACGGACATGTAAAAATCAAAATAACTTTTAATATTATGCGTGGGTGTTCAATTCATTTTGCTTGAGGTGTTACAAACGGAATGACAAACTTAGTATAGGTACCCTTTAGATTTCATCTAGGGTATAAAAAGCTCCATACACAGGTACATGTATAAAAGTAAGTCGGAAAATGTAAACATACCTAGTCACAGGCGAGTTTCGAACTATCATACTTTGCATCCGTAATTATGTGCACTACCAACTGATCTACTCTGGCCTTGTCTAGCTCTCAATTGAATTACTTTTCAGGGTTCCGTACAAGAAAAGGAAATAAAATGTATTTAAAAAACGTTTAAAATAAATAAATTGCACTAAAAGGTAAAAAATATGTTTTGTTTCTCAGTGATATTCACCAGAAAAGTTTCATTGCAACAAGCTCAAACATTTAAAGTCAAGGCATGATATTGGAGACTCGCTAAAATTTAGTTTAGCGCGGACCTCAGTACTAGGCTACATATATGCAAGATTTGCCTAGAGAACGATTACAGGAGTCTTCATACAACATAAGTGTAACAACAAGTACCTACCAACGTATCTTTCTTAAAAATGTGGAAAAAATAACTTCTTTGGTGATAGTAATAAAATTATGCAAATTATCACATAACAAAATTACATATTTATTCAAGTTGCTTAAGAATCGTAACGGCCAAAAACTGCATTCTTAGAAATATACAAAAATTCTTATCATTCTACTAAAATTAAAAGAAACCATTGCTCGTTTTTATCACACGACCCATTAACTTGCCTTTATAAATAAAGCATTTTCATCGCTGCAGTGGATCCATTAAAGAGTAATTTACATGAAACAACATATATTTTCACTAATGAAAATGCCACATTAACTGAATTCAGGTCTTAAATAACATAATAAATATTCCCGTAAAAGCTGCTTTGATTGTAGTGTGCGCCTTAAAAATAAGATTCATTCGCGCACTCTCTCAGACCTTACGAGTGTTGTAAACTCGATTTACAGATTCGGTTGCGAAATACTTTTTCATCACTGCCACTGCGGGAACTAAATCTATCATGCGGCCTGTCATCGTCGTAAATTTCCAGTTAAAGTTTGTTTTGAAAATAAATCTCCCAAGATAACTGAACTAGACTGAACTAATAGGCATCATTGATTTTGTGAGTTATTGGTAACCTAAGTTATGTCATTAAGTGCTAGCGAATATAAACAAAATATTGGTAAAAACGGCTAAATGTTGCTGCTGAATTTTTTTTTATATATTTCTGTTATCATTGGCGCTTATGTATATTACATAATCGCACTTACCTTGCATAGCATCCACATTACTTAAGTACAATCAAAGCAATTTAGTTGATAAGGGGCCAATACTGATTAAATGGCGGCACCTTTGGCTGTTACCTGCATATGCTAACGATGGTGCGCAGAAGGAATACGAATTGCAGCTAAGCGCTGGTCAGGCAAATTAATTTGCCGCCGCGATTTCGTAAGAACAATCCCTTATTAAGAAAACTAATTGTCTGTGCCTTGTGTGGTGTATGAGGTATATTCAGGTAACTGTACTTAAGATAATAAGTAAAAATAATTACTTATGTTAATCTTTGAGCGCTCTTACCCTGGAAGGGGAGAAACTAGAAGTCTGAAATGATGCGTGGGAACTCCTTACCAACGAGTTCAGGTACAATCTGAATAGATGATCAAGAGATACTTGTGTATAACCGCGTAACCTGAATACAGTTTTTATAAATGGTGCCTTAGTCATATATGGAAATAAACCTGAAAATCGCCATTATGTCAGATTTTTTACATATATGTATATCTATTATTTGGATGTGAATAAACATAATGGAATAGATTAAAACTTTGGAAGAGAAAATATTGGAAGTTTCCTTGTAGTGGGTAAATTTAAATCAAGGATCATCACGTAAAAAAATGTACTGTAGAATATTTATAGTCTAAGGAAAAGGTTGAAGTAATATTTCTGCATTACTGTTTGATGATCTCGATGAAATGGTATATCAAATGATTTGAAAATAAAATTGCTATTCCTTGAACAAATCATAGTAGAAATCATACAAAGATTAATCCAGTTCGTCAGTTTTTTCATACATGATTTCTTTATAAAAATAATAAGTTCTAATTGAAAACAATTGGATAAATCATTCATAAGATTGCAAAGCAAAATTTGTTACAAATAGATATTTCGATACTGGTAGAGAGTGCGAATTTTGATCATAGTAATTATATGACAGTTTCGGACGTAATTTTTTAAAAACTGCAACAAATACAACACCAATAACAAATTCAAAAACCGTTGTCCGCAACACCTATCTCGAATCAAGTTTCATGACGCATTCCTCACAGTAAAAAATATCCGGAGTGATAATACACCGCAACACGGACATTGCAATATTTTTATCCACTTGGAGTAAAAAATCTCCAAAAATACCCCATGGTACCGGTGCTTATTTAAAGTCATCTACTGTAGGTGTTACTGGACACTCTTCGGTATATAAAACTTAGAATGAAAACAAAAATCCGAAAAAGGTGTAAATTAAATTCGTTTGGTGCTGAGATGAAGATTGAACCTGTCTGTAAAATTATTCATTCGGTGTAATAAATACGAATCTTTTGGTGTTAATAAGAGACGTGTTTATAGTCGTTACGTTAAGGTTATCCGTTCGGTGCTGTTTTAATATACTATCGGTGCAGTTTACAAAAGTTTTTCATTCGGTGTAATATATAAGAATCTTTTGGTGTTAATCAGAGACGTGTTTATACTTGTTACGTTAAGGTTATCCGTGCTCTTTTAATATGCTATCGGTGCAGTTTACAATGCAGAACAAAGTAGGTTAGTTTGTAGCAAATCTTCATAAAGGTGTAAATAAATTTTCAATATTGTTTGATTCGGTTTTTATCTCGGTCATTTGGGAGGACGGTCTGACCGAAGTGGATGAAGAAGCTTTTGAATTTTATGTGGAGCAATCGCCAGTTTTCGTGGAAAAATTGTTTGAATTACAGAAAAACTTAAATCAGTTGCATGTCAGACAGAATCTCTTGATGAAAGTGTCAGTGTAGATTTTACACCTGGTTTCCGAAAAGAGTTAGTTACGATTCACAAGCTGCGATAGAGGTATTGATTTTTTAAGTTTTCTGATAGGGCATTTCCACATTAACAACTTGATACAACCTCAAATGAGTATTTGCTGTAGGTTTGTTTAAATTTTGTATATAATAAATAGAAAAAGGCAGTTTGCATTTTTTAATTATTCTGTCATATTAAATAAATGAATTAAAGTAATCAAGAACATGATGTGAAAAGGTGAAAAAAAGTTTCGTGGCGGAATTAATCCGCGTATTGTTAAATTTTAAATAGAATAGATCGCATGAATTATTCATCCAGTTTTTGAGGAAAATCTGAAAATAAATATGTTTTTTTCACATCCTTGACAAAGAAATAAGAGAAGTTGATAACGTTTTTTCTTAACACAATTATTGGAGAATTTCATCGCGCATTGTTGCAGGTTTTTAATTTTTAACAAAATTAAACAAATCTCAATTAAATATTTTGTTGGTTATAACCTTTTGCTGTCAGTGACGTTAAATGGAAATGCTTTAATAACTAGAAATGATTTCATTGCATGCCTGTCTACAGGTTCTACAAAACTGTATTTCAAACAAGGGACCAGAGCTTCTTACAGAATACAAAAACACATCGACACTATCTGATAGATCTCGACGGAATTTAATAAATATAATTGTTAATTATATGACAGAGGTGTTTGGATTTTATCCAAAACGAGAAGAGAAGCTACTGTGGGCCCGAGCTACTGCTCAAATATTTCCCAATCTCTGCGTTGGAAAATATCCTGCAAATTATGTAAATTTTGTAAACCCTGATTAATTTCTTACAATTTAATAAGATTTTAAAACGTTCAGCATATATTTTATGATGAGTCAAACCGCGGGGGATATTTCGGCCACAGGTTGCGAACCATAAATCGTATTGCTGGTAACTCATCTCGCTTAGAAAGAGAAAGCTAAAACAATACAAGGTATTCAGCCCATAATTCAGAGGACGAGACCAATACTTCAGAAATTTGTTTATGGCTGAAGCATGCATGTCCTAAAAATCAAAATGATGAAATTTTCGAAAATATGAAGAAAACTTTTGCATACAGAGATTTTAAAAGTGTCATTGTTGACAGAATATCCACGATTTTTAGATACGCCAGGATTGGTAAAAAAGTCTGATTAAATTTTATATTTCTTCTCAATCACTAATTATCGTATAGATTCAACAAGATTTTGAGATTAAATTTGGGAGTTGTTCAAACTGGTTATTAGATACCTGGGGCACATTGAAGGAAAATATTATTAACTTGGCGAAACAAATAAAATAAAAATACACGACGATGACACAACTGAAGATGAAAGTAATTTTGAGTTTTATCCCCTTTTCTTGTAATATTTTACAAAACGTATCCAAAAGCTCTAATTTTTCATTCAAAATTTGTGTGAAATTTACAATATAATTAACTTGGTTAGTTTAAATTTGAAGATTTTTGACTTTTAGTGTAGGATGGAACAACAACCGCATTTCTTCTCTTACTCAAGATGTTTCCAGCTATTGGTCGTCGCAGGAGTAATGTAAATACAAATATAAATTAATAAATTTTCAAAAGGTAAGCCCACATTTGTGTCACAAAGTAATGTATTTCATTATTGATTCTATTGTGCAGATCGGCAGCTTACCAATAGTGCCTATTGGAAGTCCTCCATATATAATAGCTTATGGTGTAAATAAACGCGCTATTTCGAAATATCAAATTGTCGTTGATGGACAGGAATTACCAATCACAACAAATACATTAATTATCGCCTGGGACACCATGTTCAAGTCATACTTTGTCTTCAATTGCGAGTACCACCGAAGTTGTGATTTATTTTTAACATTTATTCAGGAAGGAATATTTCAATTTACACATGTCCGAATGACAGCCAAAATGAGGGATATAAAATCACGACTTGAAATTTGATTGTGAGTACAATTCACGATAAAATATAAGAACACCTTTATTAGGTTTTGTCAGAACGAAGATATTTATTTTCTAGTATTTAGATATATTTTTATACATATACATTAAGAAATGACTTTAGTATGGAAAATATGTTTAAAAAACCTTTCCGATACAAAATCTTACGTAAGGCACATTCGAATCATGCATGACGCAGGACATTCAACGGAAATATTTTTGTGTGGTGTAAGATATTGTTTTAAACAATTTCTTTCTTTCAGTGGCTTAAGAAAACATTTAAATTCTTGTCACTAAAATCCTAATAATCAACCAAAATATTTAAGAAACTTAGCGATAGAGGAAAGTAACTTACCTTGCCATCAAAGTGGACCTTCTCAATCAATTTTAATACCTGAAACTTATTCATGCACGTCTATTATACCAGGGCAAAATTATATTTATCTTAAAGATTTAGAATTTCAATTCGCAGAAAAAATTGGTTCTTTATGTTTGCCCCACTCATCACAAAATATTATTTTTAAAGAAATAGCCGAACTTACGAATTTGGTCGCAACTAATATAAAACTCAAATTGAAAAGTAATGACCCAATTCAAGAAGAAATAAGTTTCCTTAAAAAGCCATTTAGAAACGTTGATACTGCATACAAAAGGCAAAACATTGCAAAATGCAAAATTCCCGTTCCAAAAGAGCTTTCTCGTAGCGTAAGAAGAGACTCTAAGTGGGATAAAAATAATAGTTTGTACATCCCAAATAGTAAAACAAATACTTTTATATATATTTCGATAGTAGAAACATTATTGTTTCTTCTATCTAATGATCGGTTTTGTGAATGTATTTTAAACAGTTTTAACAGACAAAGTGATTCAAGTTCATATTTGAGAAATATTTCAGATGGTACATATTTTCAGCAGCATCCTGTTTTTAGTAATAAAGAACCTGTAATTGCACTGCAATTATATTTGGATGAATTTGAGACCGTCAATCCTTTAGGTTTAAAGCCAGGTGTGCATAAACTTGCAGCTTTCTATTTAATAGTACTAAATTTACCATTGCAATCAAATTCTTTCCTGGAAAATATTCACTTGGTGCTGTTATTGCAGTCACAGGATGTTAAAATCCTGGGTTATAATGAAATTCTGTCACCTGTTATTAAAGATTTGCAGTTTCTAGAAGAACATGGGGTTCCAGTATGAAATGAATGTTTTAATGTAAAAGTAATTCTCTTCTCACTTAGTCACGACAACTTAAGTGCTAATTCACTCTATGGTCTTTCTGAGTCCTTTAACACATCATATCCTTGTCGCTTTTGTACTTTATCAAAATCAAAATTTCAAGAAATTTTTTCAGATTATAACTACAATATTACTCATCGCAATAAATGTAATAGCACTTTAATAGAACTTTAATTGTTTTGAATCTCTTAGTCCAGATTGCATGCATGATATCTTGGAAGGTATAGCTCCTTATGAAGTCAAACTACTTTTGTCAACTGTTATTAAGGAATTAAAATTAATTAGTGTGGAACAATTTAACGACAGAGTTTCCTTTTTCAATAATGGTATTCTTAACCAAAAAAATGAAGCAAGTTTCATAAAAATTGACAGAAAGGGTAAGAATTTGGGACAAAGCGCGACACAAATGTGGTGCCTTTTGAGATAATTACCGTTTCTAGTTGTTGATTTAATAGAAAAATGACTTGCTGCTGTCCTTAACATAAATAACTAGAATTGTTCTATCTCCGAAGCTTTCTTACGCATATGTGGAAAAATTACAACTGTTAATTGAAGAACATCTTTCTCTATTTCGAGCCAGTTATCCAGATGAAAAATTGTTGCCTAAGCACCACTTTTTGATGCATTACTCTCGAATTATCTTAATGATGGGTCCCCTACCCATACATAGTACAATGCGCTTCGAAGGAAAGCACAAAATATTTAAAACAGCTGCTAGAAGTGGAAATAATTTCATTAATATATACGAAGCATCAAAATACTTTTTATATAGGTTATGAAAATCTAAATTTCAATCCAACCTTAGAGTAAAAATCCAGCAATACGTGTTATATTTCCGCTATTGATCATTATTACTAAAAATGAGCTCCCGTTTATAGATAGTGTAGTAACAGTTGTCAAAACTTTGAAATACGGATATGAGTATCGGAAAGGTTTTTTAATATGCCTTGATATTGTGAATGAAGTTCCTATTTTTTTTTTTGATAAAAGAGTTTTTTGAGTATCGCGAAAATGTATATTTTGTACTGCAAAGACACGAAACTGTTGAATTTAATTTTTTATTACAAGCATATTCTGTTAAGGCTCTTGACGAATTTATACTTAAAGATAATAATAGTATTAAGGAAAAAGAACCATTTGAATTCTGTTACTTCTTAAAAGATAATAATCGCTATCTAGTACCTAAAAGTTTATTGCTGAGTTTAATCTGAATGTAAATATTTTCTAAATTCATAGATAAAGTGATACGACACCAATAAATTTTACTATTTTCTCCTCCTTGATCAATAAAGTATTTATTCAAAATAGACATATTTGTTTATTACTCAATCGAATAAATTGAAAATTGGACAATACTTATACATCAGGTGTAGGTACTGTTTAACTTAACGAAGATAGGATTTTTGGATACAATATTCTCTTTTCGATTGAAAGGGTATATTTCATCAGATAAATGGAAATTACTAATTAGATTTTTATTTTATTTGTTCGGAAAAAAAAATAGTTATCTGAAGGGTGCTTTCTAAGTATTCGTTGGGAATGAATGCTTTACAACTTTCGGATGTTAATTTTAATTATACGAAAGGATACAATATTTTCTTTTCGAATTAAAGAATATTACTAATTAGATGTTTATTTTATCTGTTCGGAAAAAAATAGTTATCTGAAGGGTACTTTCTACATATTCGTTGGGAATGAATGTTTTACAACTTTCGGAGGTTAATTTTAATTATCCGAAGGATTCATACAAAATACACCTATATGGTGATGTAAAATAAACACCCAAAAAGGATGGACTCCATGTAGTACCACTTTTGGATTTTATTTAACACCGATTTTTTAATGTGATATGCGTATGATACAGTAGTTTGAATGACAATTTTGTTTGGAATGAAAGACGGTAATACTAAGTATCCTTATTATCTTTATGAGTTCTGAAATAAATTTATTATGAGTGCAAAAAGTGAATTTTGATGGACATGTTGCAGCCTGTTTCACCATAGACACTCAAAAACTCGTGTGCAACACTTATGTAGTCGGAACTTTTCTACATGAAGCAGTTCATGCAAAAATTGAACGTCGACAGCGAAGCATTTCGTCATCCAAGAACAAAGTGTCCTGGGGCCGGATTCACTAACTCGGAGAGTTTGGGAGTTTGGGAGATGAGAATTTTCGTTTTCCCCGGTTAAAACTCCCTAACTCTCCATTCGAGTTTCTCTAACATACTTGAGGAGTTAAAGTAAACGTGAGAAGTATTGAAATATTGAAAGACGGATAACTCTGTGTGGGAGGGTCGTAGAGCATTGCGGTTTTTTCCTACGGATTTAGGGACTAGAGTACAAAAATATAGGTGAACAATTTCTGAGGGAGGGGCTTTTGCGGATGGGCGGTCGTACCACCCCCATTGGAGGTTGTCCAAAATACGTCATGTTTGGTATCAAATTAAAGAGAGAGAAACGGGTAATCGAGTGGCGTAGTTTTTTTTATGATTATTTTAACTTCATAACTGACTTTTTACCGCCGAAACACGAATTTTTTGCACGTGGGTCATATTCACCCCAGTTCCTATATTTTGCATATATTTCTTCTGTTCTTTGTTTCACATCTATTAGTACTCTGTTGTGAACATTTTTCTCATAGAAAGTGAATTTCCACGACTTACCAATTCTTCATAATGATGAGTTGAGTTTTTGTACCAGAAAACGGCCATTTTTTCATCTTAAGAAGGACTGATTCACTTCTTTTACAGTTATCTCCAAAACTATTTACCGGAATCAAAAACTAATTACATATCTAATTAGAGGACAAAATGTAGATGCGATTTCATCCTACATACAAGCTTTAACGGGCATATTTAAAATATTTATAGCATTTCTCCTGTACAGGAAGACGACCAAATTGACCATATTCGCGTGAATTACAATTTTTATCGGGTACCTTGAGACACAAAAATCATTTCTCTGTAAGTATTGCAAGGATTTCCATAATTTGTTTTTGTAAATATAGCCAGGGTATGCAGTGAATCCATAATTCAATTTGAAAATCCTAGGTACATTGGTACCTTCACAAAGGACAATAAAAACAGACAACACTGTCAGTTGAGAAATTTTTTCTTACATCTCCACAACTGACACAGCCGAGAGTTTTGACGAGTGGAATAGAGAGTTTGGCAATTCTCAATACAAATTCCACGAGTTACAGAATTCCGAGTGGAGAGTTAAATGGCAAAAGAACTCTCATCTCCACAACTCCACAACTCTCCGTGAATCTAGTGAATCCGGCCCCTGGATTGAGTGAAGCTAAAATCAAAGTAGGTATCTCATTTCAATTCATTTTGGCTAATTTTCGGAGATATTCGTTGGGTCACAAATTCGGAAAACTATACAGGACAACAATTTTGTGCAAGTTCCAACTACGTAAACGTTGTACATGAATTTTTGGCTGCCTACATGCCCATCAAAATTTACTTTTTGCACTCACAATTAAATTTCTTTCAGGACTATTCCACTCAAAAAGGTAACAAGGATAGTTAGTATTGCCGCCTTGAATTCCAAACAAAATTGTCATTAAAACAACTGTATATGTATACGCGTATTTGTAACTTGATTCTAAATTGGTGTTGCTGACAACGCCCAACAAACAATTTGGCGAGGTTTTGACAAAAGTAAAGAATGAGCAATATTTGTGAAACAGGGACAGCATTATTGCAATAAAGTGTGTATATGATTGCTTCTCTTTCAACTATTGCCTATTTCTCGCTTTTAGTAAGCCTCGTGCAAATTTTGCAATATTTCTTCTATCAAAGTCGCTCTTATTAAATTTTTCAACAATTCATTTTACAATTTATTACAATTGCTGACGCATTTTATTTTCCAATAATAAAATTATAATAAGATATTGAAATATTTAAAATAAGATTGCCCTTACTTTTGTGAATTACAAAATGTCATTCCAGACATATTAAAAATAAGTTGAAATTGGTAAATTAAAAGTAATTTACTCAACCCTCGCAATTGGCAAGTAAGTATATAAAATATATATACTTGCTTTTGGTAAGGAATGGGCGAATTACGTGAAAATTACCTTTTTAAGCTTGCTTTCTTATGTCCGTTTAGTCCGCCGTCTAATTTACAAACGAGCATTTGCAATATCGTTTTCGAGGGTTATGCTTGCCCATGGCAAGTTACTTTCGACTTATTTTCGATTCACTTTGTTTGCTGGGCGGCTTATGAATTTGCTGTTGTTATTGTATTTGTTGCAGTTGTTGCAGTTGTTGTTTTAGTTGTTATTATTTATTACATTTTTCCACGTTTTTACAGTTTTCATGGTTAAGACCCAATACTTCTTCACCTTTCTCTGTAGTTTAATATTTTACGGAAATGTAGCTGCTTAATGAGCAAAAGTTCGATAACTCAGTTAAATTTCAACCGATTTTAGTTAACAAATGCTCAATAAACTCTGAAACGAAATTGCTATTAATACTATCAACAGAAAATATTATACAGCAAAACATGCAATAAAATTATTGTCAAAGTTGAAAAAATCTGTAAAACATGGTAAACTTCGAAATGTTTTCGCCTGTAGATTCGTGACTTTTCATCGCAACGAAATAAGGAATACATGGTTACAAAGGCATATCTCTCTTCTTGTATATACCACAAAAAATTCGACATAAAAAAAATGGTGGAGTTATAAATTATTATATACATGTACCTATCGCATAACGGTTTTTTTGTTGTCTAAAATTTGATTTTAGGCGTGTATCAAAAATTTCTTCCATACCACTCGTTTTAGTTCCACTAGACCTACAACCTACACTATATCTCTTGAAAAGTATATTTTCATTGTAACACAGTGTTATTGAATAAGTTTCAGTCAACGAGCTTTAAACGTATGCGCCTTAAACAGAATGCAACGTTGCCAGTGCCACCACGCAGGCAGCCAACTAAACATCACTCAGGAGTAAGTTATAAGGCAATGGCATGAAGTGAGCGCAATGAACGTAGGCAACAGAGCCATGACGCAGAAGTTGACCAACTTTGAACTTTCAAAGCAATCACGGCACGTTGATTCACATTTTATTTGTTTTAAATTTTGTATGAGTTTGCAATAAAATTTAACTATGGAGGTGAAAAAATTAAAAAATAATAATTTTGTGCTCTGAATTTATTATTAATACAATTAATAAAACTCGTAGAAATTTCTTCTTGATATAGTCACCAATGGGCACTATGTTCAATGTGTAGGTGGCTACGATTTTGGCACTTCGTCACTGCATTTGAGCGGGGTGATTGAATTGCATTCTGTTCAAGGAATTAATCCCAAACGTAAGTTTCTATATACATTGACTGCTATTTTATATGTATTGCATTAGTTAAGTAAAGTATATCAGATGAAGCATTTACGTGTAAAATTCGGAAACATCTTTCTATAACTAGTACACAGTAAAAAAAAAATTGGTGTAAATTTACCCCGCTTGCTGAATAACAGAATTTTAAATAATTTATATCCCATGATTATGGAGTTTTAAATTGTTTACCCCGAATGGTGTAAAACTTCCCGTCTATATCCGAATGAGACTTTTTTGGTATGAAAAACTAAATAATATTATCCATCCGGATAACAAAAATACCAAACGAAGCTCTATAAAGCAGTAAATTCCGAAAATATTTATTTTAAAACTCCGTTCGGTGTAACTTAACTGTAGTCTCCCAAACAGAATTACATATATCTAAACTCCGTTAGGTGTAAAATGCAACTTGCTTAGAAAAAATATATAAAATAGTGTCATTCATAATTTCATATTTGTAGAAGTAAGTCTTTTACAAGAGTAAAGGCACTTTCACATCAAACACAAGAATCGAAAAAATGTAAACCGAAAAACTCAATTTATTCCATTTTAAAACAAGATTTTTGCTCCAATGATTAATAAAATCATGGAAAATAGGATAAACTAATAATTTTACTAATAAAATAGTATATTTATCTTAGAGATTTTAAGAAAACACAACTTTTATGATTTATCGGACGAATTTTTCCGCCGAAAAAGTTTTTCGGCCGATAAAACATAAAAGTTGTGTTTTTCTTCAAAATCTGAAATAAATATAACTATTTTCTCAGTTAAATTCTTAGTTTATCATATTTCTCTGGATTTTATTAAACATTGGAACGAAAATCTTGTTTTAAAGTGGAATAAATTGAGTTTTTCGGTTTACATTTTTCTGTTCTTGTTTTTGATGTGAAAGTGCCTTAAGTTGCAAGTATCAAGATAGTATTTAGTATACTTTTTGTTTTTTACATGTAGAATATCTTCAAAAATTTCTCTGGAGCGAAGTTGCACAGATTCGAATGCATTTCCGATTGGAGATATGTAGCAAACATCTGAAAAAGTGTAACGTTCGAATTTATAATTGAAAGTAAAATTGACAGCCAAGTAAGAACTCCTACATAGCATCTATTCGCCTTGTGGACAAGTCCTAATTTTAATTTTAATTCGAACTTGAATAAATGCGCCAATTGTTTCGAATGTATTCCATTCCTTTTTGTCAGAATGTTGAACCGAAAAGGAGGAGGGGAAATTCCTTCCGGATGAAAGACAAAGGGGGTGGCGAAATCTTAATGTGGGCTCTTTCTTCTGGGTTTGGACACGAAGTACTGTATATATTTTTAAAAGCAATTAAAATTTAAAAAGTAATCTACAATTAAGCCTGTAATTGTGTTTAATATGACTAAGTACCTAATCAATAAGTATATAAACTGGTAAAGGAATGGAAATAAACTATAAACTACGAACAAAAAAACAAAACGTTTATCCAAAAGGGAAATGAATAATTTATCTGAAAAATAGCAAATCAATGAAATAAGAATTTAAGACTATGCACTAAAATAAGCGATGCAGAGATTAAACAAACAAAAATAATAAATAGAAAAACACGACAAGCAAAATTTCGAGACCGGACCACGTGGGACAAACAAGAAAATCGCCAACAAAACGAAGAAGAATGGAATTTAGATAAGTTGAACGCATGTGAAATTATTTAATTAACTAATTGCCTAATTACTTAGATACGATAGATTTTGTTACATATTTACTAATTTTTTTTTTGTTATATGCATGCACCTTTTTAGAGTAGGTATTTATTTATTTATTTATTTATTCCTTTATATTTAAAATATGTAAATTAGGTGGAGGCCTCCGGAGATTAGGTAGTGCTAAAGTAAAATTGTGAAGGAATTGTTAATATATGTAGACCTCAAGCACTAACTCCAAGTCTTCTTTTTTATCTACGGCCCTAAGAAGAAAGAACTCAGTTCAACAACCTGAAAAAAAACTTAAAGTAAATATACTTCTATAAATTATGTTCTCATTAGAGGGTAAAATTATTGCCTTATGGAACGACCTGGTCTGGGAACATTATGCTAGACATTACAAAAGTTCTAAATATTCAACGTACACAGTAATAATTATCCTATGCAAGAGCTTGGTAAAATTTTATATATAGGTAATAATAATTACACCCCTTTAAAGGGAGAAATGTACTCCGGAAATGCTCCGACCTCATTGACCACCCTTTCGGTGTTCAAGGAACTTCGAATTTTACTGTGTACAAACTATGTTTTTACTTAAGACTTATTACCAAAAATGTTTCCTGCCTATTCCGTCAATTCTAGGTATGCGATCTAAATCCCCTACAAAAACTCTTCGCGTGCTGTATAACTTCAAACAAGTCTTCGCTCGATTAATTTAAACCGAATGGTAGAGAACTGGAATGTTACGTTAAAATTAGTTGTAATAAATATAAATTAATTCAAAATACACAAACGTTACTCGATTTACATCAAAAAGGTATAGCACTAATATTGTTAATCGATTCCGCAGTACTCTCCAGCTCTGAATTACTCTTCCCTTATTCCGTACTACGCTAAAGAAGCCGTGCAATGTTTGAAAGGGTACTCTCTTGACTCGATGCTATGAAAACAAAAACAATGAACAAAAAATTTCCAGGAAAGCATAAGGCCGAAGCAATATGAAAGCAACACGAGAAATATCGCCGCTTACCACATTCTGTATATTTGGAAACTGCAACAAGACAATTTAAGCGGGAACGTTTGTCAATCTCTCCTAAATAAAAATTAAATTGGATTTTACATTCTCACATTTAGAGAGTTTTGTGCAAATTCCGCACCCACCATCTTCCATTCATTTCTTATTTTATTAACTTACTATAATTAAAAATGTTGAGATAAATGTTTTCAAAACTTTTTGAATCAATTTTTAGACAATTCTGAATGAGAAATCACCAGACTCTTTTAACCCATTAACGCCCAGCTTTTCGTTTCGAGGTTGACGTGCAAAATTTTTATAAGTCTTAATCTTCTAGGAGTAAAGAGCAAATATTTAATGAAAAAAATTACAATTATTACATTTTGGCTGAGATCTGGCCTGTTGCATATATGCAACGTCGGGCGTTAATCTTTAAAAAAGTTTAATTTGGTTTTCTTCAGTCTGAAAAGTGTTTGATATATGTATTATGTTGGTTAAAACATTAAACAATCAATATATTGCAACAAAACTTTATTCATAAACTATATATAAGGAAAAAATAAAAGAACAAATAATACATGTAAATAAAAGTTACTTTGTGTGGTAAGGGATAAGGCACTCAATACAGAGCCCCACATTGCACTTTAGGCACATAGTGCGACAAATGGACTTGCATTGTTTACCTGCACACCTTCTTCGTTTTCCGTCGTCAATATATTTCACCAGATGTCCTATTCCATCAGATTTTACATTCTCGGTTGCCAAAGTTCCCATTTTTAGGGGCCTTCTTCCCAACTTCGGTGCATGCTTATAGCGAACCTAGTATGTTTCGACGAAACAACGCCTGAAATCTATTTGATTCACTTTATTTCCTGAATTTCGTGCTAGAACCCATGCAATGGTGATCGCAGCATCTAGTAACCAGGTAAATATTGAAAACCACCATTTCTTACTGCGGATTCCAATACGATAATATCCAACATTTTGGTCCATTCGATCTATTCCTCCCATATGCTTATTGTATTCGCCAATGAGATTAGGACGAGCAACTTCAATTCGTTTTTTTTGTTCTCTCGAATATCTTCCTACATTTGCGATTGGATATATGTATGTCAAAGTCGATTAAGAAAGAACTGCTCGTGTTCAGACACCAAGCTTTGAACCCAAAATGAATGGGTTTGCCTCGTATGAACTGCTTACAGCCGTGACGTCCGCAGTAGGCAATCATGCTTTCATCGTAATTCATGTGCTCCTGGGGATGGAAATAATACTTGAATCGTCCTTTGATAAGGTTTATAAGTGGTCGCAATTTCCACATTTTATCTGACAAATTAGGTCTATTATTGTCGGCGCAGTGAAGGAATCTACATATATCTAAAAATCTGTTACGGCGCATAGCTTGGCATACTAATTCGCTGTGAACATCTGGTGCATCTTCCCAGTAACAGCGCTTTGAAGGTACTGTGTTATATCCAGATAAAATAAAAATTGCAATTACAACACTAATTTCTTCTTGGCTGACGTTCAAATTCATTCTTGAAACAGGCATAGTTGTTTGTTTCCTTTACCAAAAATTCCTAAGAATCTCTCCAAAATCTCTACAATTGATAGACCGCTTATGTCATCGTATGAAAAATCAGGGAATATTTTTGTTGTAGTTTCCAAATCCTGGTTTTTCCACAGCTTTGGCGTACGGTTTATTTTTTTATTTGGTACACTATTTATTTCCTCTTCACAAACGTCTTCATCATCAACATTTGAGGCACACAAAATGACCTCAGAGTTTGTGCAAAGTTGTCGTCTGGGAAGAATGTCAACCGTTCCTGCGTCATCTTCAGCTCCAGAATCTTCATCTGTTATCACTCCTGCATCAGGCGGATCAATAAAAATATTCCTCAATTCAATTGTATCATCCTCAGTTATCAATTCTATAGCTTCGTGAAGTGTTATTCCTCTAAAATTACAATAAAAGAAAAAAAAAACCGATTTACATTGCTGCCGCCTTGTGTAACATATATGCAACATTCAACTTCAAGTGCATGAAAGGTACACTTTTACGATTGTTTTTACAGTAATGGTCATAACTATAGTTTTATCAACTTATCATTTATTCGAGAAAACAATTCACTCAACGCCTAATAAAATATTTTCAAGTTATTGCAATTCTTACGAAAATCGGGCTGACATCTTGACTACGCTCGCACTAAATACAAACTGAATGCAAAAAATCATCGCTAAAAAATATGTGTACACAAAAACCCATATTTTACAGTTATTCTACAATCCTCTGAAACTCGAGTGTGCATGAGAGAGAAAGAATTTAATTCGTAGAAGAGTAAATGGTGACGCAATTTGAATAGGACATTTTTGTTACATATATATGCAACGCTGGGCGTTAATGGGTTAACAAACTGACTGTCTTACACGGTTATGCCATCTTCATTGCATTTAGGGCGATATTGTCCCGTTGCGAGCATTGGATTACAGCACATACAGAAATATGTATGTTAGACCTAATTAAGATACATATTCGAGAAGAGGCTGCGAAAGCTGTGAAGCAGAGCACCTTGCTAACTTTACATCACATTTATAATTCATTTTACACTTTGCATACCTTGCAAGCTTTGGTACTCTCTGCAATGACAAACCTTATACCGCCACGACTCGAAAATGGTACTGAACAGCTCAGACCAGCTGTTTGATGCACCTGATTTCATTTTGTCTGATATAATATATCGTTATATATTTTTAAAATATGAGTCATTCGGTATGAATCAACCCCACTCGCACAGAAAATTGCATAAATATGGATTCTTTCAGGAACTGTAAAAGACCTCATTCATGCCGTTCAATCTACCTCAAGTTTTCATTACCCTGAACATGGGTACCTAGGTTAAGTTCTCAGACAAGTTTTGTAAGATTTTATACGATAACTAGTAGGTATAAATGAAAAAAATTTAGTATATCTTTAAATTTAGTCAGAGACGGAATGAAGTTATTATTAACAAAATCTTCCACTCTCATCTCAAACTCGGTTTGTGAAAACAAGCAGCTAATTCTGCTCTCCTGTATATGGAATGCGGTTTTAAACATAGATGAAAACTATTATCTTAATAGTATCATGGATGACTTCTTAAACTTAAAACCAATTGAACCCCTCTAATTAGTTTCAGAAGATTCTGAAAACATAACGCACAACGATACATACCCTATCATATCGACCAATATTAAATACTTTGCATATATGCTATTTCAGGAATGTGTTGGGGTGTAGCTGAGAATGACTAGAAATACCCAAATAGATTAATGGTGGATGTAACGGTTCGCTACCTTTTCTACGCTTCAGAATTAATTTAAAATTATTGTCGTACAATAAGGTATTTTTTGAGTCATGGGCAGAATACTCAGTTGTAAATGTTAATTTCAATTTTACGGCTTAGACTATATTCAGGAACAGAACCCATTTTGTTCTACCATAGATTTCATTTGGATATAAACATATTAAAGGTATTATGTACATCCTTCAATATTTTTATACCCCAAAAGTAATAAAAGGTTTACATAAGCTGCCCGATAGAGGAATCAACTGCCGACGGCGTTCCAGAGTTTTCATTGGTAGCAGGTTACTGCAACCAACACCTGACCTTTCTTGAATTTACTTTGGTTGACCGTTAGCGCAATTACTGCAACCAACTGCTGAGATTCCTGAGATTACGAGGTTGCTAGAAGTGTGATAGTTCTCGTACATGTACACGAAGTTCTATACTCAGGTACGATGTACAAAAGGCAAAATGTATTCTCGTACGCGAATTTCGGAATTTCAGTGTCAAATATTTTCAAACAGAGCTTACAACTTGTGACCACACTTCGAAGAAAACAGTAAAAAATAATTTAAGAAAAATAAGCACAACACATATTGGTCGCGTCTATGAGGTCGGCGAGTAGGTAATTTATTCAGCTCAAAAATTGCTACTTTGGGTTTTCAAACCTACCATCCAAATGATAAGTCGCATCATGTCGGCTCTGTTATAGCCGAAAAAACCTGCTACTGTTGTTTCGACTAGATGGTGAAAATTTTCACTAAAAGTTTGATTCAGAACGAGATAATCCAAGATCTAGATTCTGTATTAAAATATCAAAATACCTTTTAATTTAGGAACAGTGACTTAGACAAGACTATGCAAAATTTTAATACAAATAATAGTATTCAAAATTGTTTCAAATATAAGATATCCATAATTTATTTCTAAAAAAGTTAAATACAATGTTAGGGGAGAGGGGGTAAAATGATACCTTTGGGTTGAAATGATCCCTTGACTTTTTAGTTCGCTTTTTATGCAACATAAAAGTAATATTGGCAACAGCGCACTAGACGGAGCGGTTAATCATAGACAATGATCGGAAACATAATTCAGTTCGAATCCGACAGGTGACAAGTGAACATGGGTTTTTTACATTCATGATATAAGATAAGGTATTTGGATTATTCTGTACTTTTCCAAACGACGTGAATGACTGATATTTTTCTTACCGCATTTTATTTAGGAAGAGTTGCTGAGTTGATTTGTGGTATTCGTTTTCAGTTAATATATGCAACTAAATTTATAATTGACAAAAGGTGATGCATGTAACTTTAGGGTAAAACGAACCCGCGTTAGAAGTAATCATTTTACCCCTTAGTTTTTCATTTGTAAACATTGCTCTGTTCTTCTCTTAGAATTAGCCAGAGTTCAGAGGAAGATTAATTTTAAAAACGTTATATCGTGATATTATAATATCAGAATATGATTTTTAAGTTGTTTGTAGAAAGGATCATTTTACCCCAAACTTGCGGGTAAAATGAACCCTTTGCTCTTTTTTATTAGTTTTTTAAATTTTTAATAAGTGAATAAATGTTTTTTTCGAAAAAGTGGTATATTGTTAAGAGAAATACCCTTTTAGGAGCTAATCTTATTAAAAATAAAAATTAAAAAACTGTTTTCGCATTTTCAAGTTGTTTTTTCTTAAACGGATCATTTTACCCCACTCTCCCCTACTTAATCATTTCCAGTTTTAATTTAGCCGGCTTTCTCGTTAACTTCGCGATAAACCTACGAGAGTTTTTCATGGCATATAAGATTTTTGTGAAGTTGGTACGATAATCTATTTGTTGTAGTCTAGCAACTATGTTACTTGCCCGATAGCGCAACCAACTGCTCCCAGGTATCAAATTTTAAAAAAAACGAAGTAAATGAAAAAGAAAACATTAAAATAATTCATATAAACTCAATCGATTCCTTTTATATGTCAGTGTTTATTTGGCAAGTCATTAAGCAAATTACACTCAACAATTAATACAATTTTCATCTGAACTTAGTATATTAACATCCTGGAAACATTTAAATTCGAAGAAACCGAAATAAGTGAACCTTTTCATCATACGAACTATAATGTTGTCACTATCTTCTTCTCAAGTATTTAAAATCTAAGCAAATTGAAAGCAATAGAGATTTCAATACCTTAATTTAAATGGTATAGTAGAATAAATTGAGTTCTGTTAAAAATTTTATTATATGATTTGGTTAAAGGCCTTATCTGAAGAACTACGTTCAGACCCTCTTTGTAGCATCCAACTACACCATTCCTATATAGTACGCATACACACAGCAATAATCCTCCACGTTAAGATTTTCATAATCAACAAAACCTGCTTTAGAGCAATATTGAAATATCTGAATTGATCTGATATAGTCTACTAATTCCACTTTTAATTTGATGAAGAAAGCAAATCTATAGGCAATAAAGCGCTACCAAGAGATCACTAATTACTTGAAATTTCGGTAGTCCAACCTGCAGCAACCAGTTCAAATAATGCGCACCAGGAAATTAAAATTCATAACACCAATGAAGAAAAGATTAATTTATTGTTTTTTATCACTATTCACACTTCCCTAGCTTCACGCTAACACCGGATCCAAGCAATAATATAGAACGGTTATAAAAAAGACTTGAGACGCACGCTAGTTTTGGTTTCACATGATCGATCGACTTGAACACTGAAACTTGACTGAGGGTGTGTTAATGGGCCGCGGCTCGTGGATGCGATGGGCTTGACAATTTGGTGCTGATTACATCTTAGAATAGAAGGATAAATCACATAACGAGGAGACAATATAAAGATCAGAAAATTTGACGTATGAAATTATCTTATTCCGTGTTTAAGTAACATTTTTCGCAGCCTTAGAATAAGTATATTCTGATTGCGATCGAAGATGAAAGCAATTTGAAGAATCCAGATCCAGCTGCATTTATATGTAGAATTATCAATTAGTAGCTTATACATAATTATAACAATATTCCCTTTAAAATAAATTTTTTTTTGCAAACTTCCTTGATTCTGTCGCGCATTGATTTATGTAATTAAATTCGGGCATTAAGTCGGCTAAACAATGTGCCTTAACGCCCGAATAGAATTGGGACTTTCAATTCGCTTATAAAATTGACTTGAAGCCTTCGTCTTAATATTCTATTTAGAAAACACGTAGGTGACCAGAAATAAAGACGAATGAAAGACATTCCATCCAACATTTACATTTTCGCGATACCATTCAGAAATGGAAGTAAGTCGAAGTTGCCCGGTAATAAAGTCAAAAGTGTAATTTTTGATATTTTACTGGAATTTGCAATGCGGTTGACAGGTATTATATCTATGTGTGTTATCAATTAAAGTCAATTGTTTCGCTGTTAAAACTAACTGATCCTGAAATGCCTACTGCATTTCCTTTTTTTCTATAATTGCTCCTAGTAAGTGATAAATTTTGAGAAACTAAAGGAAATAAAATCGACCGATTTTAATTCCAATGTTTGTTACGTGGTAAAATGCAAACCAGGTAATATAAAAATTATCATTTTACAAAAATGACTTTTGGAAAATTAACATCACAATTTTTACAGAAGAAATGTCAGGAACTATATTATCTTAATCCTGGTAACAGAAAATTTTCTCCACACTTCTATTGGGGAAATAAGTTCACTAAATTCGGGCTTCAAGTCACTTTTATATAACCAATTTATTACCGAATTGTATTCGGGTATTAAGGCACATTATTTACGTGACTTAATGATCGAATTTCGTTTTCGTCATGTCACCTCATTTCACCCATCACAAAAATAGAAAAAAATTTACAGTGACAATCTGCAAATTGAAAATTTAATCAAGATAAAAGAAGCGGCACCTCCTTGGAACGTCAGCCGAAAACATTGCCTCCACGGATGTCAGTATCGCAGAACAAATAGACACGTTCATCCGGCATCGCGCTCAGGAATTTAACATAAATCGCAGCACTCTCCAATGAGGGACCTAACAACTGAAGCCGACCGACAATGAAAATGCATTACATAAGATCAACGTTATTGATAATTAAGGGCATACCCACTTCATCGGCTACTAGCAGAATTCTCGTATCTTGAAAAAAACCCACAGGCCATGCAAGAACTTCTTATGTATCCTCAAAAATTGACAATTTGGTGTGCCATATTGGTAAGAGGGACACAAGGCTGCCTCTGCGACTGTCAATGGCGTATGTTACCGTGGCTAACTTTATTTCGTGGGAATTGAATGGAATTAAATTGAATGACATGTGATTCTAACAGGATTGTGCGACCTGCCACACCACATGCGAAGTTCCCAGGTCAGTGGTCCTGGGGTAGGTCCTGGGGTTATAATACTCCCCTAAAAAATTAAAGTTAATTAATTGAGTTATTTGACAAAACATATTTATTATTTATACTATAATTCAACTTCAAAAAATTATACAAAATATTTTTATTCCAAAACTTAAAAAAATAAAAATTGATTTCAATGAATATTATTGTATGCATGTGATGTATGTGTATAGGTTTTTCTCAGAATTTGAATTTGGGGCCCCAACTTTGGGTTATCCAAAACCCTCGAGAAACACTTCCCAAGTCACGAAACAGACTCCCTCACTACCACATCAGAGGCCTAATTTAGTCCTACCTCCTAACAGTCTAAAATGTTTGCAGTGTTCTTATGTAATACCACTGACACATATACAGGGTGTCCCGTAAGTCGACGTCAAGCCGGAATCGGGTGATGGACCAAATTATAACAGTTACCAGAAAAATATAAAAAAAATCTTAGTCTTGTATTTTTCAAATTATAGGCATTTCTTTTGTTTTCGAGAAAATGTACACCCTGTAATGGTTTTTTAGCTCCTGTTGCTACAAATATTTACTTTTTTTTAATTTTATTTTTCTGGTGTAATTCCGAATAGTGCTTATGTAACCTGTTGCTTTAAATTCTAAGCCAACTGCTCCAGCTTGGAAGAAAATGTCACATTTTGCCGAACCAAGAATAGAAAATTAATATTTCACCCAACTTTAACTGCCTGTAATGAAACAAAAATGTACTACGCCAGTTTGGCAAGTAACTTTAAAAGTTTAACACTTGCTACATTATTTCTTAGATTACGGAAAAAAAATTGTTTCTTCAAGAAACCCAGCTTCGAAAAATTTCTTTTCACCTACTAAAAATGATTCTAGTATGTATACCCAAAGCTTGCCGTAAGACCGTAACTTTAAGATTCTAGTTTGAGTGAGACGGAGAGTCATTACATGAAGTGTGAGTGAGACAGATTGTGACGCTTTCAAGTTAGAGATGCTAACTTTTAGTTAAATTTAGGACAAATTGTCCTTAAGTTTAAAATTAAACACAAATTATTTGGATGCTAAGATTTATTATTTACAAAAGATGTTCAAATTTCCTTCCTCCAGCTGCAATACAAGTTCGACATCTTCTTAAAAAGAATCGGGCTATCAGACGGACAAATCTTCCGTTGTTGACAAATTCAACTGCCTCCGTAATTCTAGAGCTAAAATTTTTGTAAAATTCGGTAAGCTATACTTTTAGGCACTCCTGTACTTTCCTCGATTGCACGTACCGAAGTACTTGGCTCTTCTTCAACTGCTTGAAGTACTACGTCCTCGTAAGGTAAGGAACTCTTCCTTCACCATGTACTTGGTTTGGAAGTCGGCCCCCTGTGGAGAGTAGACGATGCACATTTGTAAAAACTCAATGATTTGACGAGCTGGCGTCACTATTTGTCTCACTCACACTTCATATAATGACTCTCCGTCTCACTCAAACTAGAATCTTAAAGTTACGGTCTTACGGCAAGCTTTGGGTACACTAGAATCATTTATAGTAGGTAAAACAAACTTTTCGAAGCTGGGTTTCTTGAAGAAAACATTCTTTTTTCAGTGATCTAAGGAGTAATGTATCCAGTGTTATACCATTTTAGAATCCTAATTAAATACGTCAACTTTTAAAGATACTTGCCAAACTGGCGAAGTACATTTTTTTTTCATTACAGTCAGTTAAGGTTGGGTGAAATATTAATTTTCTATTCTTGGATCGGCAAAATGTGACATTTTCTTCCTAGCTGGAGCAGTTAGCTTAGAATTTAAAGCAACAGGTTACATAAGCACTATTCGGAATAACATCAGAAAAATAAAATTAAAAAAAAGTAAATATTTGTAGCAACAGGAGCTAAAAAACCATTACAGGGTGTACATTTTCTCGAAAACAAAAGAAATGTCTATAATTTGAAAAATACATGACTTAATTTTTTTTTTATATTTTTCTGGTAACTGTTATGATTTGTTCTATCACCCGATTCCGGCTTGACGTCGACTTACCGGACACCCTGTATAACTACAGAAAGTAGGTTCACTTCTATATAGCGTTCTCTTTCGGTCTAAGCACCAAGGAACAACTGAGAGAGAGCTGTAAGCAACAAAACAAATAAGTGGGTTCGTCGAAATAAATAATTATTTGGGTGAATTAGTGATAAAAAGTGTTTTACCAAAGGTAATATATTCATAGATAAAATCACTCTTTAAATTCCCACCAATGGTTTTTTCAATGTTTGCACCAACGTAAGAACTATTTTTGACACACAGAAATGTACCCGTATTAAAAAGCATGTCGAGCAGTCTATATTATATATGCCAATGTGTAAAACTGAGAAAAGTTTGGTTTGAATGACTCCTGGAGTTTGCACCCTAACTACTATTCTATTAAAAAATATTTCTTTTTGTAAAAAAAAACTATATTAAATAATGACACCTTCCTAGTACACCACTACAGTGGCTAAGCTAAGCGATTTACGGTGTGGACAAATGGGGCCCCATTTGAATTTTTTTTTGTAATTGCAGTAAGATGAACCTCCCACTAATTTAAATGCTATATCCAACCCCAGGGTCGTGACATCTCTCGTTTTGGACACCAAAACTGATCGCATTGCATTCCCGCGAACGATGCCCAGGGATCCATTTGTCTGCCATTCTTTCTCATCAATATATCAACATTTAAATAGAGCGTGTTTTCTTTCTTTTGAGACACCTTTCACTTCACTTCTTTAAAGTGTTTACTGCCATATCTAAATCCAAAAAGGCATAATTGATGTATGTGACCATAAGCCATATTTTTGACGATTTTGAGATATGACTGAAACTGAAACCAAATACTAGTTGCATGCCAAAAATAAAAACAAAATTTAAATTAGATATCCCTAACTATTAAAAAAATTTTGTGAATAACTTCATAACTAACAATTTTTCTATATAAAATTAGAAGAACTTAATATGTGTACTTATAATCAAATAAACATTCATAAAACAGAAAAGATTTGTCAGTAAATAGTTAAGCTAACATAAACAACCCTTGGCAGGACCAATCTATTTTATGTATAGTCCTAGAAACACAAAATAATCCTTTTGCAATAGCTGTGTTCTTTTGTTCTTTTGTGTACATTACTCTAGAGCTCCCATATACTGGAGAGAACAAATTGTTCTGTCGATTGAAGCGAACTATTTGTACAGTTCGCTTCCTTTAAAGTCTTTCTATGAAAACGTATGAAGCGTTCTTTTGTGTATCTTTTGTTCTGCTCTGTTCTGCGGACAGAAAAGAACACAGCTAATAACTCAATATTTAAGGAGTGTTTGCAATGAAAGAGTAGAGTGGGGTCACCCGTAACCCCCGGAATATAATACAAGCCATGAAGTCGCCGAAGGCACCGACACATTAAAAGGCCTTAACGGGTACAGCATGCATTAAGAGCTCACTCTCACTGGTTTTTGTACACTCGTCATGGAGAAAAACTAAAATTTCATCTTAAACAGGTCCTAAAGCCCAAAACTGTCGCTCCCACAGCAAAATGAAGTTAAAACAAATTGCAGCCAAATATGTTTTCTTTCTAATAGTTTTAAAAAAATAGCATGTAGAACAAATTTACGGAAATTATAGCGTTTGAACAAAATACAAGCAACTTTTATATGAAAAACTTCTTCAGTAAGACAAGGCAAGAAGACTGTGGATGTCGCCTGCTGACCGGCCCACTGCTCTCTTTTTTCGACTTTGTTCATGGCTTGTATCTTGCGGGGGTTACGGGTCACCCGATTGCATTTTCTCTCTTATCTCAAGCTTGAACTCTAATACATATAAGCTGTTCGCGCTTCCAACCAGAGTGGATTTCACAGAGTGGCGTCAGATTGGAACAATTCCTATCTCACGTTGATAGTTTCGAAATACTAGTTTCTAACAGATGTCGCACTGTTAATTACAAACTTTAACTAACGAAAATTAATACATTATAACAAAAAACCAAAAATAAATATTTTTTATAAGAAATTAAAAATGTATTTAGTATTTTTATGATACAATTTAAACAAAATAAAGTCAATTAAGAATTAAAATTTTCTTTTGTTCGAATTGGCTTATCAATGGAATATAGATGGCAGTCGTTCATTTCGAAAGTGTCCATAATAAATGTTAATTTGTAATTATAGTAATATTTTCTGTAATTTAACACCATTTAGTTAACTAAATTATACGAATCAACAAACTGTGTTCTGTTTTGAAATATATTACAAATGTAAACGCATGATAATCTGCCAAACATTTTTCATATGATTTCGAAAATCCAAATGAAGCTCACTCTCTATTGTGTATGTACGCTACTCTGGTAAAAGCTCTTTACACTTAATTACTTTTTCACAAATTCCAATTTAAATGTAAAGATCGATATAAGTGGAAGGCCATACATATTACGAATGCCAAAACCGTAAGTAGCAACAGTATTGTGTTTTTTATACTGCATATATCAAGCTTATAAAAATTGCCAAGGAAGGCAAACCAATTGCAGAAATAACAATGAGAAGGGAAACTTGTATAACAAAGTGAATATGAATCACGTCGACCATTCAGGCTATAGGCAACAAGCTTCTGTTCTATGCAACTTTTGTTTACAGCCTAGTTACGGCGAAAATTACTGCATAGCAACAGCTAGAAAAAGGTTGGAAACGGGAAACGATTTGGAGACGCCCGCCGACACACCGGTGTGCCTCTAGTTAAAAACATAGTAAAAGGGTGCTCCGCTGAGAGTGATATTCCAGTGGTGTATATCCCACTGAACATTACGAAAAATAAAAACGTTAACATGATAGTTGACACCTGTTTGGAAGTGAGTTTGATAAAAGAAAACAAATTAAAGAAGAATATTGAAATTAAAAAACATAAAAAAGTAAATCTTAAAACGATAAATATTCAAAGTTCAACTCTGGGAATTTGTAACGGTAATTTTTTGGTCAGTTCAAATCTCACGAGTTGCGAGTTTCACGTAAACACTGAATTGATAAAAGTTTAAGTGATGGAATTTTAGTCAACAATTTTTTGTCCATCTCAGCGTCTTAAATTACCTCGCATGGAAGCGAACGCTGAAGATATTTACGCACCCTTAAACGACTATTGTCTGAAAATTCAAGATTTCTCACCACACATTAAATCGCTTGATAGCTACGAAATAATCAATCTAGATATAAATCCCTTTAAACAGCATGAAAATAGATAAAAAACCCCAGGTGCCTTTAACGCGGACAAATCCCAGCATGCTTATTTTCAATGACAAAAATATTTAAAAAAAACTTAAGAAAAGCCTAGTGTGTCTGTAACGGGTTCGAATCCCAGCAAGATTTTTTTTTTAATGAAAAATATATTTAAGAAATTAAAAAATATTAACAAATAAAAAATAAATAATATAATTTTTTTTTTAAATATTGAAATAAATTCAAAAACAATAAAAATACAGATTTACAAATTTAAGAGAGAATCCCATTCTGAGAACGGGCAATTTTAGCTAGTATTGAAAACAGTAACGCAGTGGAATATATCTAACGTACGAAATATTGTTTACACTGAAAACACTAATTCGAAAAGATATAAAGAAGAATGTATTAATGAATATGGTTCAGTTAGGAGAAAAAATAAATGCAGTGGAAGAAAAATATCTTTACAACCTTCTTAATGAGTATGACGACCTCTTTTATTTAACGGGAGATGCACTTACATTTACTAAAAATATCCAAAATGATATTCCGATTCAATGAAGTAATAAACATCCAATTGAATAAAATGTTAAACAAGGGAATAGTTGAACCGAGTAAAGGTTCTGGAATTCGGTACTCGTAGTAGTCCCGAAAAAACCCGGACCTGATGCGAAAAACATTGGCGTATATAAATTAAGTTACTGTAGGGGACGCCTAGACAAATTTAATAATTTTCGAAATGTCCTGAAAGTTGAGGCAATATTTTAAAAACTCTCCAATGCAGATGAAAGCGGAATAATATTTTAATTATAATTTGGTTAAGAGCGGGTCGGGCTCGCGCAATCATGTTCTGTACCAGAACACTATCAACAGTCAGGCCGAATTTAAGTAGATTTAAATGTAATCCAAATTTGCTGGGAATAATATTCAAGCAGACGGACCTAAGTGTAATTTTGTAAGCTTGTCTTACAAAAAACATTTCCTTCAGTAACTATGAGATGAGACTAAGGAAAAAAGACAGTTTTCCTGTTATCTATGACTCAACCCCTTCTATCTCTGATAAGGACAAAATTATAGCTTTATTAACTTAGAAGTTCATGTCGCGGAACGGTATTCTTTCACACATTTTGGGCTATATCTTTATCACCAATTCACCAAAAATTTAGATTTTTTTTATTCATGAAAGTAGCCCTTTAAAACACTAGCTACCCCACAAGGTACAAAAACTTAAAAAGTTTTAGGAGACCCAATCACCCCCATTAAAAATAAAAAAAAGATATTTGATTTCTTTTGGCTGATGAAATAGGTGCCCGCTATGAAGGCCCAACATTCTGCCAAATTTGAATCGTTATCGAGAAAAACGTCTGTGATAGACAAGTGGATGGACGGACGGATGAAAGAGCTATCTTATAAGGGTTCCATTTTTTCTTTTTGTTGTATTTGAGCCCTAAAAAATATTGTTTTTTTTTCTAATAAAAAAGCTGTGGATTCCTCAGCTGTTTTTTATAAAATTAATATTTGGAGTGGCACACATTATTTCAACACGAAAATGACTCTAAAAGGTCATTCATAGAGGGGCCCTAAAATTCCTATGATTATACAAAGCCTGTAAATAAATTAATTAGGGGACCCTCATCCGAATAAATAATGAGTGTTCAAGTAGTTCAATTCCAGCAAAATTGTTCGTGGTGCCAAATCAGACTATTGTGACTTGAACTTCACAAGACCAAGATGACTGCCACTCAAATTATAATATAACATGTGAAAAGGAAATTTGTGAAAGGAATATGTGCACAAAGAAAAAGTTTAAGTAAGGTTCAATATTTTCAGTAGGTGGAGATCCAAATATTGTATAAATTCATAATTATAAGAAAATGCTATGCAACATCGTATGTATATATTTTCTAAGAATTATTGAAATCTAAAGAGTTACATATATAGAGTAGTAGTAGCATCAGTATAGCACAGTCTATTACATATTGCGGTCTAGTGATATTGATCTAAATTTAAGGCAAATTAAGACCCACTAATATTTGAGTTTATCTACTAAGGCTAGCAAATACTCACAGACAAAGTTTGTAACAGTTACACTCACTTAGTGGGTCGTAAAGTTTCTGGGCAAATTACATCATTTTTGAAGGAACATAATTTCTACATACTTCTAAATCCATAGTCACGACGAATTTAAAGCAAATTCATTCAATTCTGTAATGAAGTCACACAACTTATTTTTAGCTAAATGGACGTGTTCTCAGAATAATATAGTTTATATACAAAAGATATCATTCAGCAAAAACGAGATTCGATAAGTCGAACTAGTTAAATCATTACTGACTGCATGAATTTGATGAATAAGTTCCTCACTAGTTAAAACAAAAATGTGTGTGAATTGTATATAAATAACTACTCACCTTACAAATCCCCTCGACGCAAACTGCACGGCCTCTATAGTGTCGCTGAAAATATATGGCAGGTTTGCTGCAAGGTGTACCATTAATTACGCTTGCATTTAGTGTTGCATAATATTTTAAGCCATTCGGCTTACAGTTTAATTCACATTCGTTTGTTTCTTTAAAATAAGATTATATATGAAAATTCCTCTCAAAACTGTACTATTTCTTACTTACCTTTCACATAAGGTTCCCAGCTATATAAATGTCCATAATAGGAGATATTATTGTAAAATGAACACTGCTGAGATCTAAAAGACTCATTTGAATAGTCTGGACATTCCTGGATAAAAGATATGAATAATTTGAGTAGGTATAAATGTCATCTATACATAACGGATTGGTAAAAATCTCAAAACACAAAATCTTTACATAAAATTAATATCTCTATGGTACAAGTTCATTAAAATGAAAATATCACCTAATTCTGACTCCTTCGGTACGAAATTTGTAATTTTAACAATTTCCCAAAGTAAAATAGTGATAGCAACGCCTTGTTCGGCAATGCCTCGATCTGATGTAGCTTTGGATTTGCATTGATTTCACTACATAAAGTTTTGACATGTATGTATTGTATATAAAATCATCAAAAGGGCATAAAAATTACGAAAAAATAAAATCAAAATAAATAACAATAAAACTCTATGCAGTTCTTTAATCTTTGTTTGCCAAGAACATAGTTGAGGAAGATTCGATTCTATAGAAACTTCCATAACGAAAATAATGGGTAGATGAAATATACAGAAAAGAAACTATTATAAATCAAATCCTTCAATCTTCCACAAATCGTTTGAACAGCGGCCTTCTATCTATCTTCTTTTTGGTGATTTTGAATTTGAAGATCTTATCTTGTGGATTTTAAATTTTAAAATACGAGTAATATCCCTTTCAGATTTGGCTTTAGAAATTTTTCACCCTATCCGTTATATTGAAATACCTTCTCACTGCAGATTCTGTAACGTTTGTAAAGTCCCACGCAACCTTTATGTGTTCCATTATCGAAGGATTCGAACTCGTACAAATTTGAGTTGGTATGAGACAGTCTGCAATTAACAATAGTTATAATTATCATATGTGATTAGTGTGAGGCAATTAGTTACTTTTATGAAGGTTATGGATATACCTGAGGCTTGAAATAATAATCTTTGTTCGATTTTTCATCTTAATATTATAGAAAGTACAATATGGTTATTTTTAAATACAATTTTGTTAATATTATAGAATTTATTTCTATTCTGGACAGTGGGTAGAAGAAGATAAATGATATAATTAAATCTAACTATTAGTATTAGAATAATTCTTAACATACAAATACCTACACCAATTTTTTTATTTTGCACTGTAATAAATGGGTATATTAAAAAACACACGGTATTCATATAGTCAGTGGCTAAATTTCCAAGAATAGTCCAGATAGAAATATAATTTTGTGTATGTTATTGTAAAAAAAATGCAATCCAATTCAAACCCGAAAACTTTTAACTACACGTGAGATTGAATTTGAGCTTCTCATGTAAGGTGCATTAAGTGTGTTTAAAACTCATATTTCGATCTGGGACACATCGAAGGAATCGTAGGAATCAAGGTCTAATTAAATTGGTTAACAGTGATAGAATGTCCGTGAACCTCATATTTGTACTCTAGGGGCTACCAACTGAAACACCAGCACTTGTTTTAATTCCTTGCTTAATTTCCACTTTTTTACGAAGAAGCCAAGATTTATTTGAAGTATAAATAGAGCCGTTAGTTTTTCAAAATTTGGTTCAAAAATTTATAAATTAATCCTTTCATGTCGTAATTAAATTGCTTTTGCTACAGTGCTATCACTTGTAGTAAATAATGTAGTATAACTGAATTGTGCTAGCGTTACATTAGAAACGGGTCTTTGAAGCCATAAATTTAGTTTTCCATACGGGAATCGATTTCACAATTTTTTAGAATCGCTTTAAGAAGAATTTAAAAAAAATGTATTTTAAAGGTAATGATATTTTAAACATAAGAAGAAGTTCCCCTTTTTAAACCCCGGACGAGGTGGCTGTTTTCTGCTCTTGTATTTATGATTTAATTTATAATCGTTAAAAATAATAGTTCTTCAAATTCTTTTATTCTCCGTGAAGATCTCCAATGATCATAACAAAAATGCACAGCCTAAAATAACTCTCCATCAAGTCTTTTTATACCTTAGATGAAATCTAAAGGGTATACTAAGTTTGTTATTCCTTTTGTAATGCACAGAAATAATGATGGAAGAACAAAATGGATTGGACACCACGCATAATAGTAAAAGTTATTTCGATTTTTGAATGTCCGTCTGTCCGTCCGTGCGTCAGTCCGTGCGAACGATAACTTGCGAGCGCTTGTACTTAGAGAGCTGAAATTTTGTACACGGACTTTAAGAGAAGAGTAAAATTATGTGAGAAAATGAGACAAATCGCGCAAATTCTTCATGGGATTGCCATATAAAAATTTCGTTTTCCATTATACATTAGGACACTGCCTGAGAATGCGTTGACATAAAGATATAAAATTTGGTATATGGTGTGTTTTTAGTAATAGCAAATTAAATTTCGAGAAATGGAATAAATCGGGCAATCGCTTCCTGGTGTTGCCATATAAAAATTTAGGTTTTTTACGGATACTGTGAAAACGACCAGTTCTAGACATTTTTATTGTACCAAAAAGTTCTTCAGAATATGAAATCCTATAAAATTGGTTATAATCATTTTTTCTTATTTTTCTGTCCGTCGAACCGTTCTGGAAATATATGTGAAAAACCACTTCAAAAATCAAACTTGCACAGAAGGGTGACCATACGAAGTTTCATACGGGCATTCATCTAGGCTATGGTATCATATGAATTGGTCTTAGACCAATTCTAGCTTTTTTACTTAATTTAAGTCCGACTGAAAACTTTTATATTTAAAAATTAAGTTTTAATAACATTTTTAACTTTTATTTTTCCGAGTTATTTTGTATGGTACGAAATAAAAGTCCTTCCACACCTTTATCCAACAAAAACAATAAAAAAACACTTTTTAAAAGTCTTGTGAGACTTTTATGTTATAAACAACTTTTTAAAAGTGTTTGTTAAGTTTTGTATTTAAATTCCTGCATACAGTATTTACCTTCTGATGTAAAAAAAAACTTTTCTCTTCCACTGGTTATAACATTCTGATCGATTTTATCCATATATGTACATAATATAACTCGTGTCCTGACTCTGTCTGTCTGTAACGCATTAGAATCCCAGGATGGTTTATTTTTTATTAAATTTCCTTTTAATTACAAAAAGAAAACCTTAAAGGAGGTCCAGACTCTGTCTGTCTGTAATGCGTTTGAATCCCAAGATTTTAATTTTTTATTAAATTTTCTTTTGATTCAAAAATGTGGACGGCACTCGAACGTTATAGACAGACAGATTCTGGAAAAGTCCAGTTTACATGATATAAACGACTTATATTATGTATATGGATAAAATCGATTAAAATGTTATAACCAGCGGAAAAGGCTTTTTTTTTTCAGGGTGAGAAGAATGATCGAAATTCATTCATTCTTTAAAAGAATATTCTTAGGAGACTTTTAGCTTTCATTCTCTCGCGAATGAATGAATCGCACAATGTTTGAGTCCGTTTCATTATTTCGCGAGAGAATGCAATTATTCATTCCCACGTCTTTTGCATTCGCGAATAATAAAGAGTGGAAAAAAATATTCTTTTTCATTCTTTTACCCCGCAAACCGATTTATATAATGGTGATTTTAGGCTTTCATTCAGTGTATCTTTCATTTCATTTTTTCAATGGATGTATATCCTTTTCTGTCCTGAAAAAATTTAGTGTCTTTTAATATTTCCTAGTAAATTTCCCTTTAAAACCCTTTCACATAACAAGCACTTTGAGGAATCAGTGTTCTTATCATAAGTCACGAATTTATTTTTATCTACATATATTGGATTTGCGACCCATGATAATACGTTAAAATCACAAGAAAACCTTTCAACTTTTAATATAATCTTGACCTAACAATATATCTGTTACGACCCACTCGAATTCACCGACAGTAAAAGAATGAAATATGAGAATGTTCTCTTTCATTCCGAATATTTGGTTTCATTCTTTCTCATTCTTTTGCTGCCATTGAAGAATATTCTCTCATTTTCATTCTCACAGGAATAGAATGTATTCATAAAATTCTCGGCAGGAAACATTCTCTCAAGAATCTTTCCGCTCAGGTATTCATTTCCGAATGACTAAGAATGTTAAGAATGTATTTTTTCCATTCGCGAATGAATTTTTCCGAACCCTGTTTTTTTTACATCAGAACGTAAATACTGTATATATGTATGTATTTAAATACAGACATAAACAAGTTTTAAGAAGATTTTTACAAAATAAAAGTTTCAAAAGACTTTTAAAATGATTTTTATAAAATAAAAGGCTCAAAAGACTATTAAAAAGACTTTTATAAAATAAAAGTCTCGAAATATACTTAATAAATTTTTTTTTGTATAACAGTTAAAAATAATGGTTAATGGGTAAGTCTTAATATAAAAATTACGAATTTTTATTATTTCGTAACGATAAAAACATGATTCTTAGATGATTTGGCCATCTAACGAAGTCCATTTTTGACTTTTTGCACTTACAAACCGCTCCATCCATATTATTTAAAACTACTACTTCTCATAATTTTGTTAAATTCTTATGGAATAAAATTTAATAATAATTCGTATGCTAGAGACTTTTTGGAAAAGTTTTAAAAGTTTCAAGCTCTACCAAAATATAATTAATTGGAAAGTATGCAGGCACTACATATTCTTGTACTAAAAAATGCTTCATTTTCTATGTATGTTCTGTCCAGTGTACTGAAAAATGGTTTCATTTTCTCCGACACTTTTGGGCAACTATCTGGCTCTAACACGTCATCTGTCTCGCTCTAACACTCCCAAGCTCTGCCTTCTGTTATAAGTTTATACATACTTGTAAACTCGAGGGTGGTAGTGACAAGAGGGCTGAGACGTCATTTAAGAAAATTATTAGAAACATGTTCTTGTTGGTGTTTGAAAGAAAATTAAAATTCACTGTCTTTAGATCTAGTTTATGTATAATAGCTCAATATGTACACTACAAAACAAAGTTTGTATGCTCCCAGCTGGAAATATGTCAGGCGCTTGTAAAGGGAAGCGCTTCCACCAATAGCCAGAAAATCCGAAGCAATCTCTTACCATAGCCAAAGGAATCCTTATAGAAAGTAGAAGCAAATCTCTTCTCTGATTTTAGGCTAACTCATTTTTTGTTGTGAAAAGATGACTCATATGCATCTGAAAGCGCAGCAGAAGTTTCCATTTTTTCCGAAGAGCTCGCTTACCATAGCCAAAGGAAGCTTTGTGAAGCACATCTCTTCGCTGAGTTTAGGGTTATTCATAACCTATCTGTTTTTTATTGTAAAAAGATGACTCATGTGCATTTGAAAGCGCAGCAGAATTTTCATTGAACTGCCAGTGGTAGAAGACGCGTACACAGCCAAGGTAACTCTGCTCCATTTTCCCTAAATCCATCCGCTTTCAGAGTAGTGCGATTTCACTGCTTTGAATGTAATTAATCGGTACCCACTGCTAAGCATCTGACTGCTTGTTTGAGTGCAAAGGTCAGCATAATAGGCAGAACACTACTGCTGCTTTGTACTCAGCCAGAGTTTTGGCTTGATGTTGGGTCTCGTTGTTTAATTGAAAGTTTTGTGCACTTATGCTCA
Source organism: Dioctria linearis (assembly GCA_963930735.1). NCBI lineage: Eukaryota > Metazoa > Arthropoda > Insecta > Diptera > Asilidae > Dioctria > Dioctria linearis. The sequence goes on from OZ005744.1 coordinate 87,955,010, forward strand.
TTTGGGACAATGCAAGAATTTTGCTTTGATTTTTACAACATTCGGGGATTACAAAGTAATTATTTCTCGGTGTATTGCCAATTGTCTTCTTCTAAACCAGCTGTTTTGGCACTAAGTGAAATCAAGGTTACTTCTGATGGTGATATCAATCAGTTTCACCTACCGGGTTATCACTTAGTGCCACTCTTCTCACCTCAGCGGGAAAATGCTCTGTACATTCGGAATGATGTGCCTTTCTCCATTGGCCCTGAATTTGCTTCAACGAATGCAGAGTTTAATTACGTCTGGATTAGATTTAAACTTCATCAGCACATCATTTACTTTTGTTTTTATACCGCAGCCCCAATATATCTGACGCTGACACTGTCTGCTCATTTGTTTCTCTATCCTCCAACATAGAAAATATTTTAACATAATCTCCTACTTCCGAAAGCGTTATCGCTGGGGATTTCAATGTCCACAACATGCAGTGGCTCAGACATTCTTCAACCACAAGTCCAGCGGGGAGACATGTTGGACTATCAACTGCCTGATATAATTGGACATAGTGCCAACCTATTTGTTGAAATCGTAGAATATTTCTAACTTCAAAATTATAAAGCTGACTATGTACATTACATACCAATACCCAATAATTCTTACATTGCAATAATTCACAAAATTGGTAACAACTGCAATCCAATAAAAACATTCTCACGGGGGTCACTGCCTTACGAGCGATTTTTGCAAGAAAATTAATGTCAATTCAGCATTGTAAGCATTTTGTATTTTATGCATTGACTTAGAGTTAGCTGTCTGTATATATAGAGTAAGATTGAGGAAATGAAATCATTCAGTTGTATATTAAGGCATATCGCGTCTCACTTAACAAAGTTTACAATAAAATCGTTGGATATCTTTTGCTAGTCATTCCGCCTAACATATCATCATAGTGTAGCGGTACATTGCACCGTTTACACCTCCTACAAGAAGTCAAGGTTTATGTGCCTTGGTCTTACATTTCAATTTGCATTGGTCAAGGTTTATGTTCTTTGACACTGCAAGGCAGAATAAAAGAATTCTGTACATTTTGGTGACCCCGACGTGATAACATTCAAGTACTTTTCAAAAGAGTTTTATCTTCGCTCACTCAAGTACAAGTAAATCAAGATGAGCCAAAAGAACTCACTGCTCGTCAAAAGAACTACGGAAAGGATTCGGAATACCGCAAGACATTAAGTATCTAACCCAGCGTATTACGGCCCTTAACCAACTATGGGATGACTTTGAAAGGGTGGATACCGAGATACGCACTAAGCATGGCTCTGAACGAGTATTACGAAGGAATTCGAAGTGGCTACGAGAAAATCAAAGGCACTATGGTCACTAGAATGAAGCGGCTGCAGGAAGAAGAAGAAGCAAGATCTTCATAAATGTCACAAGTCACAGAGACGCAAGCCCAATCCACTCAGAAGGAGAATGATAAAACACAACCAAATCCAGTAAAGCATGTCACAGAGACTGTTATTGGAATGATGCCCCAACAACTGGTATTAATGCAAGGTTTAAAGAGGATACTGACCAATTTGGAGGCACGTGAGCCACTTCGCTCCGAGCGATTTTACATGATTAAAATAAAAGCCATCGAAGACCACTGGCAGCAAATACAGAATCTACACAACCAAAGTTTGAATCATTGGAATAACAAAGATGACGTGAACAATATGGAAGGCTATTTTGATCTGGAAGAACAAACACATGACATGCTCATACAACTACATGAATGCTTAAGTCGCTGTCAATCAGATATAGAAGCTGACAGAAATGGATCACCATTAAGAACAGAACACAATGAAGAAACTCCCAAAGGAAGAATTACACAAATTTGATGGCGATTATTTAAAGTGGAAGCAATTTTGCGACTTATTTAATGAGCTGGTTCACAGTCAACCCATTGCCGCATGTCAAAAAATGTGGGACTTAAAGGGTAGCCTAACTGGAGAAGCTGAGAAACTGGTCAGACATTTAAATATCTCCGAAGCAAATTATCTCTCAGCCTGGAAGGTAATCAAGGACCGTTATGAAAATACAAGATTACTGGTCACTGCACTTCTCAAGAAGTTACTCTCGCAACCAGCAGCAACTATGAGAGTGCCTTCGCAATAAGAGCAATCCTTGACACTACACAAGAGTGCCTTCGCAATAAGAGCAATCCATGACACTACACAATAGTGCCTTCTCGCCCTGGAGAACCTAGATGTCAATACAAGTCATTGGCACGCTCTTGTATTACACATTTTGATAAAGAAGTTGGATAATACCACACACAAACTGTGGGAACAATCACTAACTCAGCCTAGATCACTTTCAACAATAAAAGAGTTTCTAGACTTTTTAGAAACACGGTATTAGTCTGTGGAGGCCCTCGGCGAAGCAACTAAGATAGAAAACAGAAGGCAGCAAACGCAGAGAGCGTTAACCACAACAGTTAAGACAAACTGTCCATCATGCAATAATGACACCGATCATCAACTCTTCGCGTGTCAAAAATTCCTTCAATTATCGCCATCCAAACGAATTGCACTAGTAAAAAGAATTAATGCATGTCTCAACTGCTTGAAGAAAGGTCACATCATGGCCAACTGTCCATCCAGAGGGTGTACTAAATGTGGAAAAAGACACAATACACTGCTTCACATGCAATCTGTAAGTTAACTGCCGACGAGTAATACACTGTCAAGTAATAAAAATATTGCAGCAACTACGGCCCAATCATCAAGAAAGATCTTAGTACCATCAGGCAATGGGACTGAACGATCGAACTCACTTACCGCAAAGGCTACGGCTAATATTAGGAATTATATCCTACTAAGTACGGTTATCGTAAGGGTGAGCAACAACTCTGGTCAAAGCATCGAGTTTCGAGCCATATTAGATTCTGGATCTCAAATAAATCTGATAACAGAAAGACTAGTTAAAAGACTTGGACTTTCGGGAACCTTCGACAGACTTAACATAGATGGTATTGGCTCACGAAGGCAACAAGCGCAGAAGTCAATATAGGGCTAGAATCCCGCATCAATGGTTTTAACGCTTGACTAGAAGCTCATATCTTACCCCGGATAATCTCTCTGCAGGCCGCGCACATGATAAATGTTTCGTCTTGGTCAATACCAACAAATATACAATTAGCGGTTCCACGCTTTAATCACCCAGACACTATAGATCTGTTGATTGGTGCTGAACTATATTACTCGATCTTGTCAATTGGACAAATTAGATTGGGCGACGCACTCCCAACATTGCAAAACACAGTGTTTGGCTGGACAGCAGCAGGAAAGATTCCTCGAAAGCCACCGACCAAACAACCTGTGGAGTGTGTTCAGAAGATGAAACAGTTAATCGACAAGTGGAAAAATTCTGGATACTGGACGACTCAGAACAATCATCGCGGGTATTTACGTCAGCAGAAAAACAATGTGAGACACACTTTGTTCAAACTACGAGAAGAAACGAGCATAGTCGCTTCAAAGTCAAATTACCATTCAAGAATAACCCAGTAGAATTGGGAGAATCTAAAAACATAACATTCCAAAGATTAACAGCCTTAGCATGCAACTTCCTTCCACACCACTGTGTGATTAAGCCTGAAAGTAGCACTACCAAACTTCGAGTCGTTTTTGACGCATCTGCCAAAACTTCCACAAATATCTCATTGAATGACGTATTAGCGACAGGACCAACAATTCAGGATGATGTCTTCTCAATTCTACTAAGATTCCGCATGCCAAGATTTGTGTTTACTGCGGACATCGAAGCGATGTATCGGCAAATACGAGTCCACAATGAAGATAGAAAATACCAGCTTATTTGGTTGCAGAAGAACCCTACGAATCAACTAAAATGCTATAAACGTTGCACTGTGCTCCATACTGAGCAACCCGATGTCTGCAAATGCTAGCGGAAGAACAGACCCAACAATATTCGCTAGGAGCTGAAGTTCTAAAACGCGATTTTTATGTGGATGATGTACTCACTGGAGCTGATAGCTTGTCGACGGCAATCGAAACACAGACGCAGCCGAGGGTCATACTCCAATCAGCTGGATTTAAGTTGAGAAAATGGTGTGCGAATCACCCAAGCTTGCTGAAGGATATTCCACAACAGGATCAAGAAATTTTACTAAACTTTGGCAGTAAAGAAGAGGACCATATCAAAACAATTGGATTAACTTGGTTACCAAAAAGTGATGAACTGTGCATCAAAACTGTATGGTGTCACAAAAGCAAGATCACTAAGCGTATGGCATACTCAGACATCGCACAACTCTTCGATCCACTAGGCATGATGGCTCCAGTGGTAGTCACAGCTAAAGTGTTTCTACAAAGATTATGGGCCTTGAAATGTGATTGGGACGCAGCACTTCCTCAAAAACTTCACTCATATTGGTTCAACTTCCGGGAAGGTCTGACGGCTCTCAACAATGTGAAAATTGAAAGACATGTATTTGCTCACAAGAACACCAAATCAGTTCAAATTCACATATTTGCTGATGCGTCAGAGAAGGCTTACGGTGCTGTGGCCTACATCAGGTCGATAGATAAAGAGCAGGTCATGAGGGTGTGACTGCTGTGTGCAAAATCTCGGGTTGCCCTAATTAAACAGAGTACGTTACCACGATTGGAACTGTGCGCAGTAAAACTTGCAGCTGAGCACGGTCAGCGAATCAAGAAGGACCTGAATGTCAAAAATGCACCTATGTTTCTGTGTTCTTATTCGGAAATCGTTCTTGCCTGGATAAACTCGTCATCTTCATCGTATCAAATATTTGTGGCTAACCGAGTATCTGTTATTCAACAATTAACAATCCCTGCGCAATGGCGACATATCGGATCCAAAGAAAATCCGCACCCGAAAAACTAGGAACATGCACACTTTGGTTTTATGGACCGACCTGCCTGCATGGCTCAGAAGCCTTATGGCCACCTCCATATACAAAAAAAGGTGCAGACAATGATATTGAACGAAGACGAGAAAAATCAGTAATCACATCTACTGTCGTAAGGGAACACACCAAATTACTTGAAGCTATGAACCATAGAAACTCCTTTAGCAAGGCCCAACGCATTACAGGCTACATATTACGGTTTGTAAGACATGCTAGAACGCGCAACATACATCGTTCAGACACACTTGTTCTGACTGCGCAAGAGCTAATCCATGCTCAAGCACTGATCATCAAGCTGATGCAAGGAGAAGAATTCAAGGAAGATCTTGAGCATCTTCAACGATTTGGAGAAGTATCTAGGAATAGTTGTCTCAGCAGCCTGGCACCTTTCATTGAAGATGAAATCATTAGAGTTGGTGGTCGCCTTGAAGCCTCAAGCCTATCATACCAAGCAAAATATCCAATACTTCTGCCGCATTCCCATCATCTAACGAAATGCCTACTGAACGACATACATAGTGGAGTGCGTGGAGTCAATCCGATCGGACGTTGCCTTGTATTATAGATCAATTAAATCCATTTAAACATATCCAATAAATTAATTTAAATCAAGTGATAGTGCTGTGCTAAACATTTTCAATATAATCAATTACCTACTATAATTATTTAAATTCCGACGCGACCGTTAAATTAATAAATAACGAAAATAAATTTTATCCGCCAAGTGAAGGGCTCTTCTATGCCCTATCAACATTCAATAAGCCAGCAGCACGGTAACGTTTCCTTTCCTGCTCTTCATCTGTGATCAGTGCAAATGCATTAGCACTTGTCACTGATCAGCAATCCGGGTGCACTCAGCTGTGGTCATTGAACTGCACAGTCTGAGGTGTTGAAAGCAGCAATAGGCATAACACTATTGTTGTTTTTTTTTTACCTCGCTGTGTCGTTGACTGCTGCTGGTGGCGCCCAAATATTTGTGTTGTTGTGTGTCGCTTTTTTTTCTTTTTTGCTTTTTTGTTTTTGCCTTCAGCATGCAGAATTTTATTTTAGATTTCTGCAACATTCGCGGATTAAGAGCAAATCGGTTTTCGGTGTACTGCCACCTTAACTCAAAAAATCCGGCAATTCTTGCGCTAAGTGAGACCAAGGTCGTTTCGGATGTTGATATTAATCAGTATCACGTCCCTGGTTACAGCTTCGTGCCTCTTTTTTCTCAGCATAGAGGGATCGCAGTATATATTCGGAATGATGTGGCATTTACCATTCTTCAAGATTTTCCTTCTGCCAATCCAGAGTTTAACTATATCTGGATTAGGTTCAAACTTCACAAGCACATCATTTACTTCTGTTTCCTTTATCGCAGCCCAAATATGTCTGATGACGACACGGTATCCGTATTTGACAATATCTCCAACAATATTGATCATTTCCTTTCTGTCTCCCCCTCTTCCGAAATCGTCCTGGCAGGCGATTTTAATGTTCATAATATACCGTGGCTCAGACATTCTTCTACCACAAGTCCTGCGGGCCGTTTCGTTGAACTCTTCTGTGAATCGTTTAATTTACAACAGCTAGTGGATGCACCAACGCGAATTCCCGATACAGCTGGAGATAAAGCTAATTTACTCGACTTATTTCTAACATCTCATCCGGACAAATATTCCATCTCAGTCGGTTCCCCTCTCGAAAATTCAGACCATTGCTTAATCACGGCTCAATTTACCACCTCAAACCTGTGCCGCTCTAGCTTCTCCACCTACAAGTAGGCTTCTTTGCCACTATAAGAATGCTGATTGGGAAAGTCTCAATAAGTATCTTAGAGAAATTGATTGGTCGGTCTGTTTTGCTTCGAGGGATGTTGATGAATGCACATTACAATTTAGTAACATACTAAATCTTGGCATGCGTGAATACATTCCGTATTCTTACAGCAGATCTCAACAACAGCATGATCGCTCCTGGTTTAACGATAAGTGCAACCAAGCTATAAAAGCGAAAGAGTCTGCTTTTCGCGCCTATCAATTGATTCCATGTCCGGAAATGAAACAAGTGTACAAGACTGCACGGAACACCTGCAAGTCCATTATCCAGAGAGTAAAATTTCTTTTTGACCAGAATATTAGACAAAGAATCCTGGCGAGCCGCAAAGGTAGCAAAGGCTTCTGGTCCCTGGTCAAAACCATCAGGAACAACTTCACCATTTCCTCTATACCTTCACTACTTAATAATGGTGAAGTGATTGTGGACTCCCTGGATAAAGCTAATATTTTAGCTGCTAGATTCGCTTCAAATTCTTGTCTTCCACCTACTTCACAAACACCTGTTTTGCATCCACCGTGTCAATGTGTACAAGAGCCAATACACGTTCGTACGAGGGATGTGTTCAGGGTCCTTAAGGGGATCAACGTCTCCAAAGCCGCAGGTCCTGATGGTTTTTCGCCCCTGTTAATTAAAAGCTGTGCCTCATCCTTGGCTAAACCTCTGCGCAAACTATTCTAGTTGTCTTATTCGACAGGATAATTTCCAACTGCTTGGAAGCTAGCTCACGTTCAGCCTATTCCCCAGAAAGGAGAGGGTAGCGATCCCTCAAATTATCGACCAATTGCGATCACTTCGATTCTTTCAAAGGTTTTTGAATCTATCATTAACTCACAATTAATGAAGTATCTAGAAACTAATCATCTCATCAACGATCGCCAATATGACTTCCGAGCTGGACGCTCATCTGGAGACTTGCTGACCTTTCTTACGGAACGTTGGAACCGTAGTCTTCATAATTTTGGTGAGTCTAAAATCGTTGCCCTAGACATTTCAAAGGCCTTTGATAGAGTCTGGCATCCAGCCCTTTTAGCCAAACTTAAAGCACTTGGTCTCTCCCTCCTCTTCTATTATGGATTGAAAGTTTCCTATCTAGTCGCCAAATACGTGTTGTATTAGATGGCGTTACATCTGAACCGCATCCCATAAATGCCGGTGTGCCTCAAGGCTCTGTTATCTCTCCAATTCTCTTTTTAATTTTCATTAATGATCTGCTTTCCCTTATTTTCAATCCCATCCATAGTTTCGCAGATGACATTACTCTTGATTTCGCTTACTCCTTTGACACTCTTGCGGAATCCAGGGGGAATGCCGCATGTGTTAAACGAGATTGCATGACTAGATCATTGAATAACGATCTTAACAGTATCCTCGCTTGGGGCAAAGCAAATCGCGTCGAATTCAATGCTTCTAAGACCCAGAGCTGTCTCATCTCATTAAAACAAGATCATAACTTAACCACACCCGTTTCTTTTGATGGAGCGTTAATTTCTGATTCACCGCCACTTAGCATTCTTGGCATTAATATTTCCAGTAAGTTAAACTGGACAGATCACATCTTCTCTGTTGCCAAAGAAGCATCGAAATGTCTTGGATTTCTGAAAAGGTGTAAGAAATATTTCACCCCGTCAAATCTAGCGCTCCTCTACAAGTCCTACATTAGACCTAGAATGGAATACAACTCCCATATATGGGCCGGGGCTGGTCGCACAGCCTTAGCTTCATTGGATATTGTCCAAAAGAGAGCCTTCAAGCTCATTGGCGATTTGGCAATAACTTGTCATATCGACTCACTCGAGCACCGCCGCAATGTTGGATGCCTTTCGCTCCTTTATCGCTATATCCATGGCCAATGTTCTGATGAAATATCTAGTCTAATCCCTTGTAGAATCATTCCTGCACGCAATACTCGCGCTGCAAACCGAGCACATCCTTTAACCCTTCAAATTACTTTCGGCCGTACAGTAAAATTTCGTGATGCTTTTTTATCCCGAACAGTGCGAACGTGGAACAGCTTACCATCTTCTGTTTTTCCTCCGGCATACAATCTGCGGAAGTTTAAGGGCGACATACATCGGCACCTCCGCCACTCTCCTCATATCCCCTAATCCTTTCCCTATCTCCTTCCTGCCATGCTGTGCTTTGCATCATAGGGTATCCCCTGAGCTTGGCTTAATAAAATAAAAAAAAAAAAATACATACGGAAAATCTGCATGTGGGTCCACAAACCCTTCTAGCAATAAGCAGACAAATGTTTTGGCCAGTTAAAGGAAAGACTTTGGCTCGCTCAGTAGTACAGCATCGCGTCCAATGCGCTAAGTCAAAACCGAAACTCCTAACACAGATGATGGGAAATCTACCAGTACACAGAGTTCAACCAGCCAGACCATTTGTGAACCGTGGTGTGTACTTTTGTGGACCAATATGGACTCATTTTAAGATGCGTGGAAACAGACCACAGAAGTTCTACATCGCTGTATTTTGCTGCTTCCCGACAAAGGCCACGCATTTAGAGGTAGTAAGTGATATGTCGACAAGGATTCTTGGGAGCTTTACGTCGCTTCATGGCTCGACGAGGACATTGCAAAACCATTTATTGTGATAACGCGACCAATTTCTTAGGTGCACGCAATCAATTGCAGGAAGTGAAGGAAATATTAGAATCGACAACATCGCAAAATAAAATAAGGACAGCATGTAGCTCTAAAGGCATTGATTTCCGATTCATTCCGCCCCGATCCCCACACTTTGGTGTACTTTGGGAGGCTACTGTTAAATCAGCTAAGCATCTGTTACAAAGCACACTAGCAGCCGCCTCACTAACCTATGAAGAACTAGAGACGGCTGTGATAGAGATAGAAGCTGTATTAAATTCTCGACCACTTACACCAATGTCTTCGGATCCGAATGATCTGACAGCGTTGACGCCAGGACATTTCCTGATCGGGGAGCCACTGATAAACACCATTGATCCAGCTGCTGAACCAACAAAGAGCAATCTCATAACCCGTTGGAAACTCGTTTCTCACATTAAAAACGAATTCTGGAGGCGATGGACTGTTGAATATTTAAGTCAACTACAGCACAGGTATAAATGGAAGCGAGCGTTGTGAAAATATTGAACTAGGGATTATGGTCCTAATGAAGGAAGACAATACACCCACACTGAAATAGCCACTTGGACGTATAATCAATATTATTAAAGGCGAAGATGGGCTGGTTCGTGTAGCCGACATTCGCACTTCGACTGGCACTTTCCGGCGACCGATTCATCGTCTCGTACCATTGCCTATATCAACTGAAGGCTCAGATTATTCTTCAGCCAATATAATGGGAGCATACAAGATAGCGAAAGAACATCGAAAACTATAGCATCGCAACATCCTGAAATCACCAATGAAGCACCTACAAACTCTAATGAAAGTGACAACAGCTGAACTAAGGCTAACCCTCGGAAGAAACTTAGAAGTTCTCTGAGATCTGCAATTGTGACATTACTGCTAGCTGTTTAGTTGTATCACCTGTTAAAGCATCCTCTATTGAAGTGAAACCATTTATTCATCAACCACGGATCTACTTTGAGAACTTAGGGGTACCAAACCTGATAGCCAACGAATGGGACCTCGTCATATTCTATGATATGATGCCATATTGGAGAGAGTATCAGTTCCTGCAAAACTGTACTCAGATACTCGAAAGAATGTGCCAGCATATAAAGGAAAGAGTCTCCTGTTCAAAAATCATTCAGCATGTGAAGCATCTGCTGGCAGAATTAACAATAAACAACAAACAACATGCTTCTCTCTGACAATAACAATTCCAAGAGAACAAAAAGGCGAGTAGCAAATTTCGTTGGAAGTATCGCCAACACTTTATTTGATATGCTATACTCCGACTACGCTGAAAGAATGTCGCGAACCATAGATGATATTCACAAAAATGAGGATCACTTATTGCAGCTGATAAAGAATCAAACCTCGATTATGGATGCTACTTTAAATGTCATGAAGAAGGAGGAAGAGGACATCGACAGCCAATTTCAGCAGCTGCAAACCCAGCTCTCGCATGTTGCAGACCAAGTAAATGGTATAGCAGAAGAACTATATCAAGAGAAGTTGCACCAATCCTTCACCGCACTTACCATGCAGACCACTCTTGCCGCTTCTAACTTCTTACGGATTCAAACATCAATTCTAGACGTACTCACAGACACTCATCACGGAAAAATTAGCCCGTTATTGATCTCTCCAATCCAATTAAAAGAGGAACTCACGAGGATAAGAGCACATTTATCTCCATCATTACGACTGCCAATATCACAGGATGATGCTTTGAGGTATTATACCTTTATGACCATCGCGGGAAGAGTCGCTACACGATATCTAATCTTCAAACTACAAATTCCTTTAAATATCATTGGAGGAATTTGAACTGATCAAAATTACACCATTTCCAGTGCAGATTAATGATTCACTTGTCACCATCAAACCTTCGTCCCAGTTCCTAGTTATCAATTTACATAGAGATCAATACTACCCACTGAGTGAAGAAGAATTACAGTCATGCATCATCTTCGAGGACAGCAAGCACATTTGTAAACAAAAACATCCAATATATAAAAGGGGATCAACAGTTAGCTCATGCAAAGTAAGCCTGATAAATTAGCTGCTACAACCATCAACATGCCAATTGATCAATACCGGAAATGGACCTCATTGGATTCAATTATTAATTGTATGGTTTCGGCAGAGATTGTGTCATACGACATATTGATATAGAACGAGATTATCAATCACACTTATTTTTTTTAATTGAGTGCAGACCGGTTTCAGCACATCGGCTATCATCAGTACACTAAAATTGTATTGCTCCCAAACTGATCTCATACAGTGCTTGCAGAGTGGTGAGTAATAGAGCTCTGTTTGGTCGTTAAAGCAGGAATGGTCTTTGTCTTGTAGTGCACGAGATACCTCTAATGATTCCAATAGATTTAATTTCATTCCTTTATTACACACATGTAGAATCTTTGCGTTTATATCAGGTACATGATTGTTGGCTAATAAATGAGTCGCATAACTGGATATATTATTTTTATTTCTGAAGGAGCTGGTATGTTCATCTATTCTTTCCTTGAATGAACGACCCGTTTGACCAATGTACACTCCCTGACATGTTGAACATTTCAAACTATAAACCCCATTCTTTTGTAGCACTAGCGTCTTATCTTTAATATTGGGAAGAATGTTACCTAAATTTTATGCTGTCATAAAGCCAATTCTAATTTTATGCTTTTTTAATTTGTTTGCCAAGGTTACCGAAATTTTTCCCATGTATGGAAGGCTAGCCCAGATATGATCGTCAACCCCTATTTTTTGAAGACTAGTTGCTTCTTTGATAGCTTTTCTCTTAGTTTTCGAGTTAGTATTTTATCAACTAAGCTATCTTCAAACACATTGTTATGTGCTATCTTTTTTATAGTTCTAATTTCCTCCCTCATGTCGTCCATATCCATTGGGGGGTACAAGTCAAGATTCTGCCACTGTAACCGATTTTCTTCAAACTTTGCGAATAACTTATAATTCGCTCGCAAATCACAAATATCACAATAATTTTTCACGGAAACTTACACTTTCCGAGATATTTCGCTTTTAAAATCACAAACTTTGCACTGCACACCGCCATACAATTTGATAATAAATACTCTTCTTCTTCTTTTAAGCAGCAAGGAAATGCTCTAATTGGTGGGTATATACATATCTTCCCATCGTTCGGGTTACCAGCGTTGCGTTTTTTTATTCATTACGAGTATTCAATTGAGGTGTAGTAAGCAGCATTTACTTAGAATGTAATAAACAACTTTTATTAAAGAAACACACACACACACACACACAGGCTGGCAGGGGAAAAAAGATTAGTGACATCAAATGAGACCAGTTTGGCTTTTTTTGGAATCTCTATGTCTTTAATTTTGTTTATTAAATCAAGAGAGTTTTTGATGGTATATCTGAAGCTTGGAGTGATGCTTTTAAAGATATTGTTTCACTCTTTGGACACATTGTAACATGGGGAGTTTATACTTGAAACTACTGGTCTAATGGGTATGTTTACTTTATGTAATTTTGGATAGCCTGACAGTTTGGGGGGTATAGCATTCACGGTTTCAGTCGGAATATTTTATAATTAGTTAATAAGTTCTGGCTATTGTCAAGTAACTTTCTAATACTACGATTAAAGCTTTTAGTGGGATCACAGTTCAATTTACAAAAATTATCACAGTCTAAACAGTTGTTAACCTTATTTAGGTAGCTGTCTTTAGTCATAACAACGAGAGAGTTTCCTTTATCCGCTTTAATAACTGTTAGATTATTATTTTTAATTTTTCTTTTCAGATTTCTAGCTGTATTTAACTCTTCTACTTTCACGTCTTTGTTACGGAATGATCTTATACATTTAGCACATTCTTCCTTGTGTAACCTAACATCGTTGTTCGTCGGTATTTTACTGATAGCAATTTCAGTATCTACAGCTAAATATTCAAGATCTTTTTTTATTTATATTATGTTCAGGAGTGTACATTCCACCTTTTTCCAGTAATGCGACCTCTTTATCGTCTAGACTTATATCGGCAAAATTAACTACGCATTTATAAAAATTCATGGAATCACCGTAATCTCCTCTGTTAACTTGTTCGTCACTCGTCATTGTTATTGTCCTCTGTTCAATTAAACGTAACAATTTACGTTCTTGTGTGTATTGTTTTTTCCTGCCTGTAAGTTCTGCTCTATTTTTTACCTCATAGTCTAGCCACTCAAATTCTATTGTATGTAGTACACTGATCAAACAGCTGTGTACTAAATATATGTAGAAGCTTAGATTGTCTCTAGCTGCATAACGCTTTTTTATTTCAGATCTTAGCCAAATGATTTCTGCTGCTTTTTTAGCTTTTGTTGCCGCTAATGATTTGTTGTTGCACTTCACTTTTATATAACTTGGTATCATTTTAAATTTAAGGCACTGATGGTTGAACCAGATATTTTTATTTATAATAGAGAACTTGCATTTCAGTTTGCAATACAATTTCACCAAATATGCGGGATTCGCGTTTGTAATTCAATTATTATAGTCCTAATCAGTGGATATACGTACTAACGGAAAAAACCACTATCAACGTTGTATGTGGAGGCAACACCACACAACACAGCATAGAAGGCGCTGGAATTTAAAAAATCACAGATAGATGTCTCATCAAACAACCACTCGTGACCATTCAAGGGCATAGAATATATCCATCCAACAGCAGAGCATCTTATATTCCGTCGAGCAATCTGACAGCATTTGTTCACGATATCTACGACAACAAACTCAGCTCTGCACTGCATGAAACTGGCCATTATCAATCACATTTGGCTGAAATTGAATCCATAAGGAACGAAGTGATACAATTCAAGGACAACATCCCGCTAACATTAACACATCATGATGTTCATCAATTTGCAGTCGGCTTTGGGGCCATTCTACTAACGATAATAATACTCCTGTATATGATGTGGAAATGCCGAGATAAGGTATGCCGAAGTCGACTCAAGACGAAGACACCAGTAGCTGCACCCCGGCAAGGTGGGACAAGACGTGTCAACACTGATCTTGAATGTGGGACAAGACGTGCTAACACTGGGCTTGAATTCAACCCTACGTTCAACGTATAAGGAAAATTAGTTGAATTACCATTCAACGCGGGGAGAATGTTGAAATCGTAGAACATTTCTAACTTCAAAATTATAAACCTGACTATGTACATACCGAATTACTTCAGGTCAATGTACGTATAAAACAAGAAAAACAATTGTACATAATTGCTACATATGTAAAACGGCATTGCTCAGGAATGCGGTGACCCAATAATACTTACATTGCAATAATTCACAAAACTGGTAACTATTGCAATCCAATAAAAACATTCTCACTGGGGTCACTGCCTTACGAGCGGTTTTTGCAAGAAAATTAATATCAATTCAGCATTGTAAGCATTTTGTATTTTATGCATTGACTTAGAGTTAGCTGTCTGTATATATAGAGTAAGATTGAGGAAATAAAATCATTCAGTTGTATATTAAAGCACATCGCGTACTCACTTAACAAAGTTTACATTAAAATCGTTGCATATCTTTTGCTAGTCATTCCGCCTAACATATCATCATAGTGTAGCGGTACATTGCACCGTTTACACCTCCTACAAGAAGTCAAGGTTTATGTGCCTTGGTCTTACATTTCAATTTGCATTGTTTTATGGTTTATTGGTTTATTGGTTTATGTGCTTTGACACTGCAAGGCAGAATAAAAGAATTCTGTACACTATTATATCTGTTACTTCTGACCGTTTTATAATCATTTCCGGTGTACCGTAAGGTTCTGTGCTTTCTCCTACTCTCTTCCTCATTTTTATAAATGATCTGCTAGCTCACAGTTTCAATCCTATTCATACTTTTGCAGACGACAGCACTCTTGATTTCGTGTACTCGTTCGACTCTGTAACTGATTCCCGTACGAATGTTATATCTGACATACGAAACCACATGTTCAGTTCACTAAACTATGACCTCACAAAAATACACCCTTGAGGCAGAGCGAATCGGGTCTTGTTTAATGCTTCCAAAACGCTTTGTTGTCTGTTATCACTTAAATGTACTCCAACACCTGCTCAACGCATTTCCGTCGATGGAAAAGATATCCCGAAATTTCCAACAATCGTAGTTGGTCCGATCACATTTATGGTATTGCCAAAAACACGATGAAATGCCTGGGCTTCTTGCAAAGATGAAAGAAATATTTTACTCCATCAGAATTGGCGCAAATCGACAAGTCTCATATCAGGCCTAGATTAGAAAATAATTCGCATAATTGGGCAGGGGATGGACGCACTGCATTGTCCCCGTTAGACAAAGTCCAAAAGAAGGCCATCCATCTTGTTAACGATGACATATCAATAGCAACTGTTCCCTAGAGCACCGACGTAATGTCGGATATCTGTCTCTCTTTTATCGCTACTTCTATGGTCATTGCTCTGACGAAATTTCGAGCTGTAACCCGAGCTCATCCTCACACGCTTGAAGTCAAATACGGCTGTACCGCGAAATTACGTGAAACATTCATAAGCAGAACAGTACGAATGTGGAACAGTCTCCCCCCTCCCCCCACTATGAGCCACAAGCATTCAATCGTAATGCGCACCGTCATCTACTTGACTCAACCCAATAATCCTCAATCCCCTACCCCTTATTCCTTTCGCCGAGGCTGTGCTACGGCATCATAAGGTATCCCCTGAGCTTTGCCAACATCACAAACAAAAAGTAGTCAGTTGAAGTGTGCGGTTAATTGAAATTTAATTTAATTTAATTTAAATTAAACTGAGCGCATTCAGAATAAAACCAAATAAAATAAATAAAACTTAATAAAGCCCTTATCTTGATTCCCTCTTTATTCCCTACAAGCGCCGCAAGTCTGCTACCTTACAAGCGCTCCAAATATGCTACCATGCAATCGCTCAAATAGTGCCACCCTACAAGGAGCTCCAAGAGTGCTACCCTATAAGCGCTTCAAAAGCATTTTCTAAGAATCATCAACTGAGCGCTTCCCTCTACGGACATGATGCTCTTAAAACGATATAAACAAGGATACGGTGGGGATGCGCTGCGAGCTCACAAAGTAGCGCTCCTGCATTCGTCTTTGAGCGCTTCTACTTGACTACTTTACTCTATAATGTACAAAATCCAAGTGATCGATATGATAGAGAGAGATAACTGCGATATTTACTGTGATACAATAGGCTAATAAAATTTCTATATTTTAGTATTATGAGTATAAATACGAACGGACATGCAAATATCAAAATAACTTTTAATATTATGCGTGGGTGTCCAATCAATTTTGCTCTATCATCATTATGTCTATGCGTTACAAACGGAATGACAAACTTAGTATACCCTTTAGATTCCATCTAGGGTATAAAAATTAGTTTAAAAGTTTTGCAATAATATAGTGGGATCTATTTTATTAAATTTCTTCCATGCTTAATAAAGTTTACTAAATTAATTATGTGGCCGCTCTGGAAACATCGTAATTTACTACTTCTATGACTAAAACGAACACATCAATGCGGTTCTACTACATGAAGCTTTAATTAAATTAATTTAATTTAATGAATTTAAGGAGTCAACAATTTCGCATTAATTTATTCTGTTCATTTTCGAACAATAGTTTTTTTTTCATTTCAGAGATGGATGACTTTTTTTTTCATTTCAGAGATGGATGACTCGGCAACAATATTTATTCGCTAAAACTAAAACAGTTATTGCACGAGGGAGCACCATCCTTAGTAACTATAATCCACGAGAAGAGCAAACCACATCAAAGCTGTATGGAATGTGCTGCTTGTGACAACCGGGGCCCAGAGAGATATCGAGTCATCCTTCCATAATAATGAGTTTAATTCCTTATAAACGATTAAAATATCCCTTGGACACAAGAAAATTTATTTTTTAATTTAATTCGATTTTCGGGTGTAAAATTTCATCTGATTGTTTGTGTTTTGCACGTTTTTTATGTAATAAAAGTTTTGTGCTCTAACGGTGATATGCAGAAAAATAATATTGTGCCACATGAAATAGCAAATCACTCAGTCCATTGTTACAAGTCAATGGGAGGGCTCAGTATATACAGCAAAATTCGGCTGAAGTTCGAAAAAAAAACAAAAATTTATTCGAGTACAAAAATGCTGAAAAACATTCAACTAAGGCCGGGTAACGCACATTGTATAACTCTTGACGAAAGTTGGAGTTACTACTATTAGACATTTAAAATTACAGCGGTGGATCTTTCCAGATGACGATAAGCAAACTAAAGTGAAACGCATTGAAAGGCGTACTACTCATATGACCGAAACACGTATGGTATACTGAACTTTCTTCGAAATCAATAGCGCGAAAAAGACGTTTCACAAAAAATCGTTTTCAAAAAATGCAGTTTTGCAAATGGTTCTTTAGCAAGGAGCTGTTTGGCAAAGGGTTGCTAATTGCATTGCATTTCCTACAATAGAGCTGTACTATGTAATTATGAAAATGTTAAAAGAAACAAAAATAATGATTGTAGAGCAAAACGGATTGGACACCCACGCATAATACTAAAAGTTATTTTGATTTTTGTATGTCCGTCCGTCTGTCCGTCTGTGCGCACGATAACTCGAGAACGCGTATACTTAGAGAGCTGAAATTTTGTACACAGACTTTAAAAAAAAGTAAAATTAAGTTCGAAAATGAGACAAATCGGGCAATTCCTTCGTAGGGTTCCCATACAAAAATTTCGTTTTCTACTATATATTTGGACACTGCCTGAGAGCGCGTCGACGTAGAGAGTTGAAATTTGGTACATGGTGTTTTCATTGTACTAGCAAATAAAATTTCAAAAATGGACTAAATAAGGCAACTCCTTCTCGGTGTTGCCATATAAAAATTTAGGTTTTTTACGTATACTTTGAAAACGATCAGTCCTACACAATTTTATTGCACTAAAAACTTCTTCAGAATACGAAATCCTATAAAATTGGTTATAATCAGTTTTTCTGGGCGACAAACCGCTCTAGAAATATATTCGAAAAACCACTTCAAAAATCAAACTTGGACAGAAGGGCGACAATACGAAATTTCATAAGGACATTCATCTACTAGGGTATCATAAGAATTGATCTTAGACCAATTCCAGCTTTTTTACTTGTTATTATAATGTCTTTCTGCAAACAGTTTTTTCGTTTCACAGCTGGTAATCCCCCATTCTGAAAATTTCAATACCAACAAACAAAATTTCTTATATATACGTACATACACCAACATGATCAGCATCAATTAATTTATTTATTCTATGGTGCCATGATCCGGTATAATCTTGGGTTCTTGGTATATGTTGTGCGTCCGCTGCGCAACTGAGTGGAAATAAAAGTGGCATACTATTCTTTCACAAACATAAATTTCCTTACACTAATCACCAAGAGTAGTTTTGCTAATTGCACTTTTATACAATATGATTATTTTGTGAAATTGTTATTTTGCTTTTCGCATTTTTTAGTAATGTCTTTGTAGGACAAACGTCGTTTGATTAAATTGTTGTTCGTTAAAGAGTTTTTCTTATCCGTCCAGCTCCCCGTCCATAGCATTGAATTCCGCGAATACTCCACAGCTGCATTGGAAGATCGCCGTAGGGTATATTCTGAATGGACCAAAATAATTTGTTTGTCGGATGTTTTTCAAAAAATGCGTGAAAAACGTCCATACACGACGACACACCATCATTAATTTAATTTTCTTAGGACTATCGAGTTCAGAGCAACTTCAAGAGTGGAATTTATGACTTATCCACCCTATAGTCCAGACTTTACATTTTGTGACGTTTTTCACTCCATTTCTTCCGAGCAATTTTGTTAATTTCTTCTACAAGATTTTGTGATACAGATATTGAAATGAACTACCGACTTTTATACACAAGATGAAATCATAGTGTATACTAAGCTTGTCATTCCATTTCTAACGCATAGAAATAATGATGGTAGAGCAAACCGGATTGGAAAACCAAGCATAATATTAAAAGTAATTTTAATTTTTACATGTCTGTCTGTCTGTCCATCTATCCCTCGGCACGATAATTCGAAAACGCGTTCACTAAGTGTGCTGAAGTTTTGAACACGGGTGTTTTAAAAAAAAGATTTATGGTCACAAATGGGACAAACCGGGCAACACCTTCGTTGGGTTGCCATATGAAAATTTCATTGTTCACCATATATTTGGGCACTGCCCGAGAACGCATTGATGTAGAGAGCTGCAATTTAGTTTACGGTGTTTTCATAGAAATAGTTAATAGAAGTTTAAACAAGTAAAAAAGCTAGAATTGGTCTAAGATAATGATGAATGCCCTTATTAACTTTCGTATTGCCACCCTTCTGTGCAAGTTTGATTTTTGAAGTGGTTTTTCGCATAAATTTCTAGAACGGTTTGTCGGTCATAAACAATGATTATAACCAATTTTATAGGATTTCGTATTCTGAAGAAGTTCCTAGTACAATAAAAATGCCTTGGACTGATCTGTTTCACAGTACACCTGAAAAATTAAAATTTTTATATGGCAATACCAAAAAGGAGTTGCCCGATTTAAGCGATGCGTTCTCAGGCAGTGTTCAAATATATTGTGGAAAACGAAATTTTTGTATGGCTACCCCACGAAGGAGTTGCTCGATTTGTCTCATTTTCGAACTTAGCTTTACGTTTTTTTTTTAAAGTCCGTGTATCAAATTTCAGCTCTCTAAATATACGCATTCTCGAGTAATCGTGCGCACAGGCGGACGGACATGCAAAAATCAAAATAACTTTTAATATTATGCGTGGGTGTCTAATCCATTTTGCTCTACCATAATTATTTCGAGGTGTTACAAATGGAATGACAAACTTAGTATACCTTATAGATTTCATCTAGGATATAAAAAATGGGATAAATATGGCAACTTTTTCTTGGTGTTGCAACACGAAATGTAGATTTTCTCCGTATACTATGAAAACGAGCAATCTTAGACATTTTTATTGTACTGAAAGCAGCATATGAAATCTTATGAAATTGGTCATAATCAGTTTTACTGTCCGATGAACTGTTCTAGAAATATATGCGAAAAACCATCTCAACAATTAAACTTGCACAGAGAGGTAACCATACGAAATTACATATGATTAGAATTCATCTAGGGTATCATAATAATTACTATCATATAATAAATATGATTACAATTCATCTATGGTTTCATAATAATTGGTCTTGGACCAATTGTATCTTTTTTCCTTGTTTCCTATATATTTGAGCTCTGCCTGACAACACGTCGACATAGAGAGCTGAAGCATGCTACAAAGTGTTTTCACAACAATAGTAAGCAAAGTTTAAAAATGGACTAAATCGGGCAATGCCTTCTTGGTGTTGCCATACAAAAGTTTCATTTTTCACTTTATACATATTTGGAAACTGCCTGACAACGCGTCGATATGGAGAGCTGACATTTTAAAGACGGTAATAAAGTCGAAACCAAAAGCAAAAGCTTTGCATGGAAACACTAATAACGGGTTGCCCGATTTAGTTCATTTTTAGGGTTACTTACCCAAAGGGTGACAAGGGGACCCTATTACTAAGCCTCCGCTGTCCGTACGTCCGTCTGTCTGTCATCGGGCTGTATCTTATGAATTGTAATAAGTACAGTTGAAATTTTCGCAGGGTATGTATTTCTTTTGCCTCTAACAATAAATAACAAAAATAAAATAAAATTCAAAATTAAAGGAGGCCTCCATACAAGAAACGTAATTTTTTTGGCGATTTTTGCTCTACCTTAACTATCGCTATATCTCTTGAACCGTAATAGTTAGGCACATGAAATTTTCAAAGGCTGAGTGATGCTATAGCTGCTATAACACGAATTATGAAAGTAAAATAAGGTTAAATATTAAAGGGAGTCCCGATGCAATAAACTTTTCTTTTTGCTCGATCTAAAAAGTACATAGTGTTAAATTTTGTACGATGGTATGGAACCCTTCGTGTGCGTGTCCGACTCGCACTTGGCCGGTTTTTTGAAATGTCAATACCATTTTTAAGAAAACACGTTGTATAAAATTGCACCTCTCTACGTCGACGCGGTCTCAGGCAGTATCCAACTATATAGTGAAAAACCAAATTATTGTATGGCAACACCAAGAAAAAGTTTGCACGATTTGGTCAATTTTTGAACTTGCATTTGCACTTGACATGAAAACGTCGTGCATAAAATTTGAGCTGTCCACCTCGACGCGTTCTCAGGTAGTGTATATATTGAAAAAACAAAGTTGTGTATGGCGCGTTTCAGTCCAATTTTTTTACTATTGCTATGAAAATACCATGTACCAAATTCCAGCTCTCTACGTCAATGCGTTGCCTAAATTAATACTGAAAAACGAAATTTTTTATGGCAACTCTATGATAGAGCTTATCGATTTATCCAATTTTTTAACTTAAATTAACTCTTTTCTTCAGTGCTCTTTCAGTATTTTAAGTGAATACGTTCTCGAGTTATACTGCGGACGGACAGATAGATTCACCGACAGGCAGATGGGCGGGCATATAGACATACAAAAATAAAAATGACTTCTAATATAGTGCGTGGGTGTCTAATCGATTTTACGCTACTAGCGCCATTTTTTATTTCTGTGTATTAGAAACGAAACAACACAGACTTAGTTAGTATACAATATGATTTCATCTAGAATATAAAAACGGACTAAATCGGGCAACCGTTTTTTAGTGTTCCCATATAAAACTTGGTATTTGATAGAATTAGTAAATAAAATATCAACAATGAACTAAATAGGACAACCCTTTTTTGGTGTTGCCAAACAAAAAATTTAGTTTTCACTTTATTTAACTTTAAATCTCATCTAGGGTATAGTATTAATGTTCTTAGACCAATCAAAAGTTTTTCCCTTCTTTAAAATGGTTTTTGAAAAAAATTTTATGGAGAAGTTTCTATATAAATATACCCAACGCTGCAAAAGTGCTTTTGTCTTAAATATGTACCGATTTGAAAATACTACTAAATTATAAAATATATATTAAACCCTTCTGGAAACCTGCTATACTCATTGGCCCCAAATTCATTTTGCATGTAATTTTTTTCAAAACAATAATTTAAATATTTAAAACACAAAAATAAAAGCGTCCACCCACAAGTAACCTTTAATAATAGTTACAACCTTCTGGTGTAAAGATCTGAAATCCTTACTATGCATGTTACTGTATTGTCGGAGGTGATATTATCACTCTTCCCATATTAATTTTCATCATATTACTGCCCAACCCGTTACAATATTGGATTAGTTTTCATCTTTTAGGGATACAAAGTAATCAATGGCATTTAAAGAAAATTGCAATGCCTTTACTGGCATTGGGTGTGCGCAATTCATTAAAGCAACTGCGAGGCTATTCGCACCTCATTCTTTCTTTTCCAGCAGATCAAATATCTTCACACGCCACTCAATCTAAAAAAGAACAATGCAGACGACATAATTTTACATGTGATAGATAACCTGCTGTGAAAGAGATCTTTGTTGGATAGACTTTGGGAGGAATAAATTTATAAAAACATGTACTTACATACTAACATATCAAATTTCTATACTTGCTTTTGCCCCATAATTAAGTTTTTGATCATATTAAATACAGAAAATTAAAAAAGGTAATCAACAAAATGTGGTTATTATTATTATAAAAAAAATTTGATTTTGATTTGCATTGATGAATTAACTAGAAGTCAAGCTACCTACTATGATTGGGCATAATTGCATGGTTCATTATACCTAATGATTTGTTTTTGATTTTTTTTTTAAAGATAAGATCGATTTTGCAATTTTCTCAAAAGCGATGTTTTGTTTGACCAGACAAAATATCTGAAATAATTACAGTTTATAAGTTTATAAGTTTATAGCTGTGTGGCCTAAATTTGTACTGTGGAAGTTGTCGCATATTATTCCCATTCATAACCCTAAATTGGTTTAAAACTCGTTTTCGGAGCACCTCAAGTTCCGTCAGCTTTTATACCGTGACGTAGATGAAATCTATAGGTTGTACTAAGTTTGTCATTCCGTTTGTAACGCATAGAAATAATGATGATGGAACAAAATTGATTGGACACCCACGCATAATATTAAAAGTTATTTTGATTTTTGCATGTCCGCTGTCTATCTATCTGTCGGTCTGACTGTTCGTTCGTTTGTTTGTCTATCCATCCTTGCGATAACTCGAGAACGCATTCACTTAAAGAGCTGAAATTTTGCACACGGCTTTTTAGAAGAAAAAAAGTAAAACTAGGTTGGAAAATGAGACCAATCGGGTAATTCGTTCGTAGGGTTGCCATTCAAAAATGTGTTGCTATAGATTTGGGCACTGCCTGAGAATGTGCTCACATAAAGAAAT
Source organism: Dioctria linearis (assembly GCA_963930735.1). Taxonomy (NCBI): domain Eukaryota; kingdom Metazoa; phylum Arthropoda; class Insecta; order Diptera; family Asilidae; genus Dioctria; species Dioctria linearis. Next base: position 87,978,771 of record OZ005744.1, read on the forward strand.
GCAACTTGGTACGTGGTATTTTCGTAGCAATATCAAATAACATTTCAATAACAAACTAACTCGGGCAACCCCTTCTTAGTATTGCCATACACAATTTTGGTTTTTCACTATATATTTTATATTTGATAACGTAATGGTTGATGACGTTGAGTAGTCGTGTTCATCTGAGTTCTCAAGGTTTTTGCTATTATCCCGCGAATTTAACCGTGTCTAAGAGAAGGTTTTTACTAGTTTTCTCGATCAAGTATTTTGGTCCGTTTTTGTATTACTCGTGATGTGTTAATCATCCTGTATTATAGAAAGTTTTTCATAATAAGAATTTTTGATTCATAATGAGCGGTAAAAATTCCAACAAAACTTCAAATATGATCACACCAACACAGTCTACACGGCACATCAGGGGAACCGTAAGAAACCAACACAAAGGTAATAAGAACGTTACACACACTCATTTCCATTTGCTGGTAGATCCAATTCTGTCATTTCAACGGTTAGCTATGAACTGCTGGAAAAGAAATTATTGGAAAGTCTTTCTCATTTAATCACTGAAAAATGGAATGAATTCGAGGTTCAAATTACTGACGATTGGATAATATTTTTGCCAAACTAAATTCGGAAATTACGAAATTGAGTGAGGAATTAAGTCGTACGGAAGTGAAATTGATGGATGCTAGACATGAATTAGAAGATTTGTGCAGGGTGAATAGGCTTACGGACATTATTATCAGTAGTATACCGTGCATAGAGAGTGAATGCTCCAACGAATTGCTAGAACAAATTTCTTCTGTGATAAATAATCCTCTGTCGCCGTATGCATTTGCTTTTCGTCCCAAACCTAGAGCTTGGCGAGGTCAAAATAAAAAACCAAATTTTCCGCTAATAGCGAAGTTCTCCTCTGCTAGCGAGCAGAAAATATTTCTGCATAAATTCAAGCGGTTTGGATTTTGGATCAGTACAACCACAGGTACAACTTAATCAAGTCTCCTAACAGCAGAATTAGTGCTGAGAGTCTCACACATCTGAACCAACACATTCTAACAAAGGCTTTTGCGCAAAAGAGGAATAAAGTTATATATTTTACATTTACCCATCATGGTCGCGTTCACATTTGTGTTAAGGGGCTGACTCTGCAATCGAGGTTACTAGTTTGGATGCTCTCTCTTATCGATATTATTGCTGTATCAAATCTTGTTGATGCTCAAAATAATGTAGCGGCCAATTTATCATAGCTTATTTTTTCAAAGTGTACTCAGTTTTTAATGGCTCGTTTCTATGCAAAATTTGTTTATAGTATGTTAGTGTTCCTTTGTAGTAAATTGTGTTCCATTATGCTCTTTTTATATTTAATGTGTATTATATATGTGATTGCCTTCGCAGTGAATCAGATACCTACTTATTTGAATAGCTGTTTTTTCCTCCTATATTTATGATTTAATTTAGAATAGTTAAAAATAAAGTTCTTAAAAATTCTTCTATTGTCTATCTTAACCGATTCGAATAAGTGTGGGCTCGATTCTCGTCAGGGAAAAATAAAATAAAATTGCATTTACAAAATTTTATTTGTGCGCGCTCATCGTTACTGGTTAATGCCATCTGAAATCAAAACATGGCTTTGTAGGCTAAGCGATAAATGCAAGAAGGAAAATCATCCAACTCGTTTGCTCACTGTTATCAGCAGTCGCCCGCCAGGCGGAAGGTCCCGGTTCCAAACCCCGGACGAGGCGGTTTATTTTCTTCTTGTATTTATGACTTAATTTAGAATCGTTAAAAATAAAAGTTCTTAAAAATTCTTCTATTCTCTATCTTAACCGATTCTAACAAGTGTGGGTTCGATTTCCGTCAGGGAAAAATAAAATAAAATTGAATTTACAAAATTTTATTTGTACGGTTTCATCGTAACTGGTTGATGCTAGCAGCACGCAAAACGTTGCTTTGTAGGAAGTGATAAATGCAAGAGGAAAATCATCTGTCTCGTTTGTTCACTGTTAAGAGTAGTCGCCCGGCAAGTGGAAGTTCCCGGTTTTAAACCCCGTACGAGGCGGCTGTTTTTTCTTCTTGTATGTATGACTTAATTTATAATCATTAAAAATAAATATTCTTTAAAATTGTTCTATTCTCTATCTGAACCGATTCTAACAAATGTGGGTTCGATACCCATCAGGGAAAAATAAAATAAAATTGGATTTACAAAATTTTATTTGTGCGCTTTCATCGTAACTGGTTAATGTTAGCTGAAATCACAACATGGCTGTAGACTAAGTGACAAATGCAAGAGGGAAAATCATCTGTCTCTTTAGCTCAGTGGTAAGTGCAGTCGCCCGGCACAAGCCGAAGGTCCAGGTTTTTAAGCCCCGTACGAGGCGGCTGTTTTTTCCTCCTGTATTTATGATTTAATTTAGAATAGTTTAAAATAAAAGTTCTTAAAAATTCTTCTATTCTCTATATTAACCGATTCTAACAAATGTGGGTTCGATTCCCGTCAGGGAAAAATAAAATGAAATGGAATTTACACAAATTTATTTGTGCAGTTTCTTCGTTACTGGTTAATGCCAGCTTTCAGCAAAACGTTGCTTTGTAGGCTAAGTGATAAATGCAAGAGGAAAAATCATCTGTCTCGTTAGCTCATTGTTAAGAGCAGTCGCCTGGCAGGCGGAAGGTACCGGTTTCAAACCCCGTACGATGCGGCTGTTTTTTCGTCTTGTATCTATGACTTAATTTAGAATCATTAAAAATAAATATTCTTTAAAATTGTTCTATTCTATATCTTAACCGATTCTAACAAGTGTGGGTTCGATTCCCATCAGGGAAAAATAAAATAAAATTGGATTTACAAAATTTTATTTGTGCGCTTTCATCGTAACTGGTTAATGTTAGCTGAAATCACAACATGGCTGTAGACTAAGTGACAAATGCAAGAGGGAAAATCATCTGTCTCTTTAGCTCAGTGGTAAGTGCAGTCGCCCGGCACAAGCGGAAGGTCCAGGTTTTTAAGCCCCGTACGAGGCGGCTGTTTTTTCCTCCTGTATTTATGATTTAATTTAGAATAGTTTAAAATAAAAGTTCTTAAAAATTCTTCTATTCTCTATATTAACCGATTCTAACAAATGTGGGTTCGATTCCCGTCAGGGAAAAATAAAATAAAATTGAATTTACAAAATTTTATTTGTGCGGTTTCATCGTTACTGGTTCATGCTAGCTGAAAGCAAAACTTTGCTTTGTAGGCTAAGTGATAAATGCAAGAGGAAAAATCATCTGTCTCTTTAGCTCAGTGGTAAGAGCAGTCGTGCAAGCGGAAGGTCCCGGTTTTAAACCCCGGACGAGACGGTTGTTCTTTCTTCTTGTATTTATGATTTAATTTAGAATCGTTGAAAATAAAAGTTCTTAAAAATTCTTCTATTCTCTATCTTAACCGATTCTAACAAGTGTGGGTTCGATACCCTTCAGGGAAAAATAAAATAAAATTGGATTTACAAAATTTTATTTGTGCGCTTTCATCGTAACTGGTTAATGCTAGCTGAAATCACAACATGGCTGTAGACTAAGTGAAAAATGCAAGAGGGAAAATCATCTGTCTCTTTAGCTCAGTGGTAAGAGCAGTCGTGCAAGCGGAAGGTCCCGGTTTTAAACCCCGGACGAGACGGTTGTTCTTTCTTCTTGTATTTATGATATAACTTAGAATCGTTGAAAATAAAAGTTCTTAAAAATTCTTCTATTCTCTATCTTAACCGATTCTAACAAGTGTGGGTTCGATTTCCGTCAGGGAAAAATGAAATAAAATTGAATTTACAAAATTTTATTTGTACGGTTTCATCGTAACTGGTTGATGCTAGCAGCACGCAAAACGTTGCTTTGTAGGAAGTGATAAATGCAAGAGGAAAATCATCTGTCTCGTTTGTTCACTGTTAAGAGCAGTCGCCCGGCAAATGGAAGGTCCCTGTTTTAAACCCCGGACGAGGCGATTGTTTTTTCTTCTTGCATTTATGATTTAATTTAGAATCGTTGAAAATAAAAGTTCTTAAAAATACTTCTATTCTCTATCTTAACCGATTCTAACAACTGTGGGCTCGATTCCCGCCAGGGAAAAATAAAATGAAATTGAATTTACAAACTTTTATTTCTGCGATTTCACCGTTACTGGTTAATGCCAGCTGAAAGCTAAACATGGCTAGTAGGCTAATTACAAATTGATAAATGCAAGAGGGAAAATCATCTGTCTCGTTAGCTCACTCTACATGCAGTCGCCCGGCAAGTGGAAGGTCCCGGTTTTAAACCCTGTACTTGGCGGCTGTTTTTTCTTCCTGTATTTATGATTTAATTTAGAATAGCTAAAAATAAAAGTTCTTAAAAATTCTTCTATTCTCTATCTTAACCGATTCTAACAAGTGTGGGTTCGATTTCCGTCAGGGAAAAATAAAATAAAATTGGATTTACAAAATTTTATTTGTGCGCTTTCATCGTAACTGGTTAATGCCAGCTGAAAACAAAACATGGCAGTAGGCTAAGTGATAAGTGCAAGAGGGAAAATTATCTGTCTGTTTAGCTCAGTGGTAAGAGCAGTCGCCCGGCAAGCGGAAGGTCTCGGTTTCAAACCCCGAACGAGGCGGTTTATTTTCTTCCTGTATTTATGACTTAATTTAGAATCGTTAAAAATAAAAGTTCTTAAAAATTCTTTTATTCTCTATATTAACCGATTCTAACAAATGTGGGTTCGATTCCCGTCAGGGAAAAATAAAATAAAATTGAATTTACAAAATTTTATTTGTGCGGTTTCATCGTTACTGGTTCATGCTAGCTGAAAGCAAAACGTTGCTTTGTAGGCTAAGTGATAAATGCAAGAGGAAAAATCATCTGTCTCGTTAGCTCAGTGGTAAGTGCAGTCGCCCGGCACAAGCGGAAGGTCCAGGTTTTAAACCCCGTACGAGGCGGCTGTTTTTACCTCCTGTATTTATGATTTAATTTAGAATAGTTTAATATAAATATTCTTTAAAATTGTTCTATTCTCCATTTTAACCGATTCTATCAAGTGTGGGCTCGATACCCATCTGGGAAAAATAAAATAAAATTGGATTTACAAAATTTTATTTGTGCGCTTCCATCGTAACTGGTTAATGCCAGCTGAAATCAAAACATGGCTGTAGACTAAGTGACAATTGCAAGAATGAAAATCATCTGTCTCTTTAGCTCAGTGGTAAGTGCAGTCGCCCGGCACAAGCGGAAGGTTCAGGTTTTAAACCCCGTACGAGGCGGCTGTTTTTTCCTCCTGTATTTATGATTTAATTTAGAATAGTTTAAAATAAAACTTCTTAAAAATTCTTTTATTCTCTATATAAACCGATTCTAACAAATGTGGGTTCGATTCCCGTCAGGGAAAAATAAAATAAAATTGAATTTACAAAATTTTATTTGTGCTTTTTCATCGTAACTGGTTCATGCTAGCTGAAAGCAAAACGTTGCTTTGTAGGCTAAGTGATAAATGCAAGAGGAAAAATCATCTGTCTCGTTAGCTCACTGTTAAGAGCAGTCGCCTGGCAAGCGGAAGGTTCCGGCTTCAAACCCAATACGAGGCGGCTGTTTTTTCGTCTTGTATTTATGACTTAATTTAGAATCATTTAAAATAAATATTCTTTAAAATTGTTCTATTCTCTATCTTAACGGATTCTAACAAGTGTGGGTTCGATACCCATCAGGGAAAAATAAAATAAAAATGGATTTACAAAATTTTATTTGTGCGCTTTCATCGTAACTGGTTAATGCCAGCTGAAATCAAAACATGGCTGTAGGCTAAGTGATAAATGCAAGAGGGAAAATCATCTGTCTCGTTAGCTCACTATTAAATGTAGTCGCCCGGCAAGTGGAAGTTCCCGGTTTTAAGCCCCGGACGAGACTGTTGTTTTTTCTTCTTGTATTTATTATTTAATTTAGAATAGCTAAAAATAAAAGTTCTTACAAATTCTTCTATTCTCTATCTTAACCGATTCTAACAATTGTGGGCTCGATTCCCGCCAGGGAAAAATAAAATGAAGTTGAATTTACAAACTTTTATTTTTGCGCTTTCACCGTTATTGGGTAATCCCAGCTGAAAGCTAAACATGGCTTAGTAGGCTAATTACAAATTGATAAATGCAAGAGGGAAAATCATCTGTCTCGTTAGCTCACTATTAAATGTAGTCGCCCGGCAAGTGGAAGTTCCCGGTTTTAAACCCCGTACGAGGCGGCTGTTTTTTCCTCCTATATTTATGATTTAATTTAGAATAGTTAAAAATAAAAGTTCTTAAAAATTCTTCTATTGTCTATCTTAACCGATTCGAATAAGTGTGGGCTCGATTCTCGTCAGGGAAAAATAAAATAAAATTGCATTTACAAAATTTTATTTGTGCGCGCTCATCGTTACTGGTTAATGCCATCTGAAATCAAAACATGGCTTTGTAGGCTAAGCGATAAATGCAAGAAGGAAAATCATCCGTCTCGTTTGCTCACTGTTAACAGCAGTCGCCTGGCAAGCGGAAGGTTCCGGTTTCAAACCCCGTACGAGGCGGCAGTTTTTTCGTCTTGTATTTATGACTTAATTTAGAATCATTAAAAATAAATATTCTTTAAAATTGTTCTATTCTCTATCTTAACGGATTCTAACAAGTGTGGGTTCGATACCCATCAGGGAAAAATAAAATAAAATTGGATTTACAAAATTTTATTTGTGCGCTTTCATCGTAACTGGTTAATGCCAGTTGAAATCACAACATGGCTGTAGACTAAGTGACAAATACAAGAGGGAAAATCATGTGTCTCTTTAGCTCAGTGGTAAGTGCAGTCGCCCGGCACAAGCGGAAGGTCCAGGTTTTAAACCCCGTAAGAGGCGGCTGTTTTTTCCTCCTGTATTTATGATTTAATTTAGAATAGTTTAAAATAATAAAAATTCTTCTATTCTCTATATTAACCGATTCTAACAAATGTGGGTTCGATTCCCGTCAGGGAAAAATAAAATAAAATTGAATTTACAAAATTTTATTTGTGCGGTTTCATCGTAACTGGTTAATGCTAGCTGAAATCACAACATGGCTGTAGACTAAGTGACAAATGCAAGAGGGAAAATCATCTGTCTCTTTAGCTCAGTGGTAAGTGCAGTCGCTCGGCACAAGCGGAAGTTCCAGATTTTGAACCCCGTAAGAGGCGGCTGTTTTTTCCTCCTGTATTTATGATTTAGTTTAGAATAGTTAAAAATAAAAGTTCTTAAAAATTCTTCTATTCTCTATACTAACCGATTCTAAAAAGTGTGGGTTCGATTCAAGTCAGGGAAAAATAAAATAAAATTGAATTTACAAAATTTTGTTTGTGCGGTTTCATCGTTACTGGTTGATGCTACCTGAAAGCAAAACGTTGCTTTTAGGCTAAGTGATAAATGCAAGAGGAAAAATCATCTGTCTCGTTAGCTCACTGTTAACAGCAGTCGCCCGGCAAGCGGAAGGTTCCGGTTTCAAACCCCGTACGAGGCGGCTGTTTTTTCTTCTTGTATTTATGACTTAATTTATAATCATTATAAATAAATATTCTTTAAAATTGTTCTATTCTCTATCTCAACCGATTTTAGCAAGTGTGGGTTCGATACCCATCAGGGAAAAATAAAATAAAATTGGATTTACAACATTTTATTTGTGCGCTTTCATCGTAACTGGTTAATACCAGCTGAAATCACAACATGGCTGTAGACTAAGTGACAAATGCAAGAGGGAAAATTATCTGTCTGTTTAGCTCAGTGGTAAGAGCAGTCGCCCGGCAAGCGGAAGGTCCCGGTTTCAAACCCCGGACGAGGCGGTTTATTTTCTTCTTGTATTTATGACTTAATTTGGAATAGTTTAAAATAAAACTTCTTAAAAATTCTTTTATTCTCTATATTAACCGATTCTAACAAATGTGGGTTCGATTCCCGTCAGGGAAAAATAAAATAAAATTGAATTTACAAAATTTTATTTGTGCGGTTTCATCGTTACTGGTTCATGCTAGCTGAAAGCAAAACGTTGCTTTGTAGGCTAAGTGATAAATGCAAGAGGAAAAATCATCTGTCTCGTTAGCTCAGTGGTAAGTGCAGTCGCCCGGCACAAGCGGAAGGTCCATGTTTTAAACCCCGTACGAGGCGGCTGTTTTTACCTCCTGTATTTATGATTTAATTTAGAATAGTTTAAAATAAATATTCTTTAAAATTGTTCTATTCTCCATTTTAACCGATTCTAACAGGTGTGGGGTCGATACCCATCTGGGAAAAATAAAATAAAATTGGATTTACAAAATTTTATTTGTGCGCTTCCATCGTAACTGGTTAATGCCAGCTGAAATCAAAACATGGCTGTAGACTAAGTGACAAATGCAAGAATGAAAATCATCTGTCTCTTTAGCTCAGTGGTAAGTGCAGTCGCCCGGCACAAGCGGAAGGTTCAGGTTTTAAACCCCGTACGAGGCGGCTGTTTTTTCCTCCTGTATTTATGATTTAATTTAGAATAGTTTAAAATAAAACTTCTTAAAAATTCTTTTATTCTCTATATTAACCGATTCTAACAAATGTGGGTTCGATTCCCGTCAGGGAAAAATAAAATAAAATTGAATTTACAAAATTTTATTTGTGCGGTTTCATCGTTACTGGTTCATGCTAGCTGAAAGCAAAACGTTGCTTTGTAGGCTAAGTGATAAATGCAAGAGGAAAAATCATCTGTCTCGTTAGCTCATTGTTAAGAGCAGTCGCCTGGCAAGCGGAAGGTTCCAGTTTCAAACCCCGTACGAGGCGGCTGTTTTTTCGTCTTGTATTTATGACTTAATGTAGAATCATTAAAAATAAATATTCTTTAAAATTGTTCTATTCTCTATCTTAACGGATTCTAACAAGTGTGGGTTCGATACCCATCAGGGAAAAATAAAATAAAAATGGATTTACAAAATTTTATTTGTGCGCTTTCATCGTAACTGGTTAATGCCAGCTGAAATCAAAACATGGCTGTAGGCTAAGTGATAAATGCAAGAGGGAAAATCATCTGTCTCGTTAGCTCACTATTAAATGTAGTCGCCCGGCAAGTGGAAGTTCCCGGTTTTAAGCCCCGGACGAGACTGTTGTTTTTTCTTCTTGTATTTAATATTTAATTTAGAATAGCTAAAAATATAAGTTCTTACAAATTCTTCTATTCTCTATCTTAACCGATTCTAACAAGTGTGGGCTCGATTCCCGCCAGGGAAAAATAAAATGAAGTTGAATTTTCAAACTTTTATTTTTGCGCTTTCACCGTTATTGGGTAATCCCAGCTGAAAGCTAAACATGGCTTAGTAGGCTAATTACAAATTGATAAATGCAAGAGGGAAAATCATCTGTCTCGTTAGCTCACTATTAAATGTAGTCGCCCGGCAAGTGGAAGTTCCCGGTTTTAAACCCCGTACGAGGCGGCTGTTTTTTCCTCCTATATTTATGATTTAATATAGAATAGTTAAAAATAAAAGTTCTTAAAAATTCTTCTATTGTCTATCTTAACCGATTCGAATAAGTGTGGGCTCGATTCTCGTCAGGGAAAAATAAAATAAAATTGCATTTACAAAATTTTATTTGTGCGCGCTCATCGTTAATGGTTAATGCCATCTGAAATCAAAACAATGCTTTGTAGGCTAAGCGATAAATGCAAGAAGGAAAATCATCCGTCTCGTTTGCTCACTGTTAACAGCAGTCGCCCGCCAGGCGGAAGGCCCCGGTTTTAAACCCCGTACGAGGTGGGTGTTTTTTCTTCTTGTATTTATGACTTAATTTAGAATCATTAAAAATATATGTTCTTAAAAATTGTTCTATTCTCTATCTTAGCCGATTCTAACAAGTGTGGGTTCGATTCCCATCAGGGAAAAATAAAATAAAATTGGATTTACAAAATTTTATTTGTGCGCTTTCATCGTAACTGGTTAATGCCAGCTGAAATCAAAACATGGCTGTAGGCTAAGTGATAACTGAAAGAGGGAAAATCATCTGTCTCTTTAGCTCAGTGGTAAGAGCAGTCGCCCGGCAAGTGGAAGGTCCCGGTTTCAAACCCCGGACGAGGCGGTTTATTTTCTTCTTGTATTTATGACTTAATTTAGAATCGTTAAAAATAAAAGTTCTTAAAAATTCTTCTATTCTCTATCTTAACCGATTCTAACAAGTGTGGGTTCGATTCCGTCAAGGAAAAATAAAATAAAATTTAATTTACAAAATTTTATTTGTGCGCTTTCATCGTTATTGTTTAATGCCAACTGAAAGCAAAACATGGCTTATAATAGGCTATTTAAAAATTGATAAATGCAAGAGGGAAAATCATCTGTCTCGTTAGCTCACTACACATGCAGTCGCCCGGCAAGTGGAAGGTCCCGGTTTTAAACCCCGTACTTGGCGGCTGTTTTTTCTTCCGGTATTTATGATTTAAATTAGAATAGTTAAAAATAAAAGTTCTTAAAAATTCTTCTATTCTCTATCTTAACCGATTCTAACAAGTGTGGGTTCGATTCCCGTCAGGGAAAAATAAAATAAAATTGAATTTACAAAATTTTATTTGTACGGTTTTATCGTTACTGGTTAATGCCATCTGAAATCAAAACGTGGCTAAGTGATAAATGCAAGAGGAAAAATCATCTGTCTCGTTAGCTCATTGTTAAGAGCAGTCGCCTGGCAAGCGGAAGGTTCCGGCTTCAAGCTCCGTACGAGGCGGCTGTTTTTTCGTCTTGTATTTATGACTTAATTTAGAATCATTAAAATAAATATTCTTTAAAATTGTTCTATTCTCTATCTTAACGGATTCTAACAAGTGTGGGTTCGATACCCATCAGGGAAAAATAAAATAAAATTGGATTTACAAAATTTTATTTGTGCGCTTTCATCGTAACTGGTTAATGCCAGCTGAAATCACAACATGGCTGTAGACTAACTGACAAATGCAAGAGGGAAAATCATCTGTCTCTTTAGCTCAGTGGTAAGTGCAGTCGCCCGGCACAAGCGGAAGGTCCAGGTTTTAAACCCCGTACGAGGCGGCTGTTTTTTCCTCCTGTATTTATGATTTAATTTAGAATAGTTTAAAATAAAACTTACGAAATTTTATTTGTGCGGTTTCATCGTAACTGGTTCATGCTAGCTGAAAGCAAAACGTTGCTTTGTAGGCTAAGTGATAAATGCAAGAGGAAAAATCATCTGTCTCGTTAGCTCATTGTTAAGAGCAGTCGCCTGGCAAGCGGAAGGTTCCGGTTTCAAACCCCGTACGAGGCGGCTGTTTTTTCGTCTTGTACTTATGTCTTAATTTAGAATCATTAAAAATAAATATTCTTTAAAATTGTTCTATTCTCTATCTTAACGGATTCTAACAAGTGTGGGTTCGATACCCATCAGGGAAAAATAAAATAAAATTGGATTTACAAAATTTTATTTGTGCGCTTTCATCGTAATTGGTTAATGCCAGTTGAAAGGTTTTAAACCCCGTAAGATGCGGCTGTTTTTTCCTCCTGTATTTATGATTTAATTTAGAATAGTTTAAAATAATAAAAATTCTTCTATTCTCTATATTAACCGATTCTAACAAATGTGGGTTCGATTCCCGTCAGGGAAAAATAAAATAAAATTGAATATACAAAATTTTATTTGTGCGGTTTCATCGTAACTGGTTAATGCTAGCTGAAATCACAACATGGCTGTAGACTAAGTGAGAAATGCAAGAGGGAAAATCATCTGTCTCTTTAGCTCAGTGGTAAGTGCAGTCGCTCGGCACAAGCGGAAGTTCCAGGTTTTAAACCCCGTACGAGGCGGCTGTTTTTTCCTCCTGTATTTATGATTTAGTTTAGAATAGTTAAAAATAAAAGTTCTTAAAAATTCTTCTATTCTCTATATTAACCGATTCTAAAAAGTGTGGGTTCGATTCAAATCAGGGAAAAATAAAATAAAATTGAATTTACAAAATTTTGTTTGTGCGGTTTCATCGTTACTGGTTGATGCTACCTGAAAGCAAAACGTTGCTTTTAGGCTAAGTGATAAATGCAAGAGGAAAAGTCATCTGTCTCGTTAGCTCTCTGTTAACAGCAGTCGCCCGGCAAGCGGAAGCTTCCGGTTTCAAACCCCGTACGAGGCGGCTGTTTTTTCTTTTTGTATTTATGACTTAATTTATAATCATTATAAATAAATATTCTTTAAAATTGTTCTATTCTCTATCTCAAACGATTCTAAAAAGTGTGGGTAGGCTAAGTGATAACTGAAAGAGGGAAAATTATCTGTCTGTTTAGCTCAGTGGTAAGAGCAGTCGCCCGGCAAGCGGAAGGTCCCGGTTCAAACCCCGGACGAGGCGGTTTATTTTCTTCTTGTATTTATAATTTGGAATCGTTAAAAATAAAAATTCTTAAAAATTCTTCTACTATCTTAACCGATTCTAACATGTGTGGGTTCGATTCCCGAGGGAAAAATAAAATGAAATTGAATTTAAAAATTTTTATTTGGACGGTTTCATCGTAACTGGTTGATGCTAGCAGCACGCAAAACGTTGCTATGTAGGAAGTGATAAATGCAAGAGGAAAATCATCTGTCCCTTTAGCTCAGTGGTAAGTGCACTCGCCTGGCGGAAGCGGAAGGTCCAGGTTTTAAACCCCCCCGTACGAGGCGGCTGTTTTTTCCTCTTGTAGTTATGATTTAATTTAGAATAGTTAAATATAAAAGTTCTTAAAAATTCTTCTATTCTCTATCTTAACGGATACGCAAAAGTGTGGGCTCGATTCCCATCATCCCCCAAAATTTTATTTGTGCGCTTTCATCGTAGCTGGCTAATGCCAGCCGAAAGGTAAACATGGCTTAGTAGGCTAATTACAAATTGATAAATACAAGAGGGAAAATCATCTGTCTCTTTAGCTCACTATTAAATGTAGTCGCCCGGCAAGCGGAAGGTCCCGGTTTCAAACCCCGGACGAGGCGGTTTATTTTCTTCTTGTATTTATGACTTAATTTAGAATCGTTAAAAATAAAAGTTCTTAAAAATTCTTCTATTCTCTATCTTAACCGATTCTAACAAGTGTGGGTTCGATTCCCGTCAGGGAAAAATAAAATGAAATTGAATTTAAAAAATTTATTTGGACGGTTTCATCGTAACTGGTTGATGCTAGCAGCACGCAAAACGTTGCTATGTAGGAAGTGATAAATGCAAGAGGAAAATCATCTGTCTCGTTAGCTCACTATTAAATGTAGTCGGCCGGCAAGTGGAAGTTCCCGGTTTTAAACCCCGGACGAAACGGTTGTTTTTTCTTCTTGTATTTATTATTTAATTTAGAATAGTTAAAAATAAAAGTTCTTAAAAATTCTTCTATTTTATATCTTAACCGATTCTAACAAGTGTGGGTTCGATTCTCGTCAGGCAAAAATAAAATGAAATTGAATTTACAAAATTTTATTTGTGCGCTTCCATCGTAACTGGTTAATGCCAGCTGAAATCAAAACATGGCTGTAGGCTAAGTGATAAATGCAAGAGGGAAAATCATCTGTCTCGTTAGCTCACTATTAAATGTAGTCGCCCGGCAAGTGGAAGTTCCCGGTTTTAAACCCCGGACGAGACGGTTGTTTTTTTATACCCTAGATGAAATCTAAGGTGTATACTAAGTTTGTCATTCCGTTTGTAACACCTCGAAATAATGATGGTAGAGCAAAATGGATTGGACACCCATTCATAATATTAAAAGTTATTTTGATTTTTGCTTGTCCGTCTGTCCGTCCGTCCGTCCGTCCGTCCGTGCGCACGATAACTCGAGAACGCGTATACTTAGAGAGGTGAAATTTTGTGCATGGACTTTTAAAAAAAAAGTAAAATTAGGTTCGAAAATGAGACAAATCGGACAACTCCTTCGTAGGGTTGCCATATAAAAATTTCGTTTTCCGCTATATATTTTGACACTGCCTGAGAACACGTCGACGTAGAGAGCTGAAATTACGTACATGATGTTTTTACTACATTAGCAATTAAAATGTCTGAAATGGACTAAATTGGGCAACTCCTTCTTGGTGTTGCCATATAAAAATTTAGGTTTTTTACGTATACTTTGAAAACGATAAGTCCAACACATTTTTATTGTACTAAAAACCTCTGCAGAATACGAAATCCTATAAAATTGATTATAATCATTTTTTCTGTGCGACAAACCGTTCTAGCAATATATGCGAAAAACATCTTCAAAATCAAACTTGAATAGATCGGTGACCATACGAAATTTAATACGGGCATTCATCTAGGGTATCATAAGAATTGGTCTTAGACCAATTCTAGCTTTTTTACTTGTTTCTTCTTGTATTTATTATTTAATTTAGAATAGCTAAAAATAAAAGTTCTTACAAATTCTTCTATTCTCTATCTTAACCGATTCTAACAAGTGTGGGCTCGATTCCCGCCAGGGAAAAATAAAATGAAGTTGAATTTACAAACTTTTATTTTTGCGCTTTCACCGTTACTGGTTAATCCCAGCTGAAATCAAAACATGGCTTTGTAGGCAAAGCGATAAATGCAAGAAGGAAAATGATCCGTCTCGTTTGCTCACTGTTAACAGCAGTCGCCCGCTAGGCGGTAGTTCCCGGTTTTAAACCCCGGACGAGACGGTTGTTTTTTCTTCTTGTATTTATTATTTAATTTAGAATAGTTAAAAATAAAAGTTCTTAAAAATTCTTCTATTTTATATCTTAACCGATTCTAACAAGTGTGGGTTCGATTCTCGTCAGGCAAAAATAAAATGAAATTGAATTTACAAAATTTTATTTGTGCGCTTTCATCGTAACTGGTTAATGCCATCTGAAATCAAAACATGGCTTTGTAGGCTAAGCGATAAATGCAAGAAGGAAAATCATCCGTCTCGTTTGCTCACTGTTAACAGCAGTCGCCCGCCAGGCGGTAGTTCCCGGTTTTAAACCCCGGACGAGACGGTTGTTTTTTCTTCTTGTATTTATTATTTAATTTAGAATAGCTAAAAATAAAAGTTCTTACAAATTCTTCTATTCTCTATCTTAACCGATTCTAACAAGTGTGGGTTCGATTCCGTCAAGGAAAAATAAAATAAAATTGAATTTACAAAATTTTATTTGTGCGCTTTCATCGTTACTGTTTAATGCCAGCTGAAAGCAAAACATGGCTTATAATAGGCTATTTAAAAATTGATAAATGCAAGAGGGAAAATCATCTGTCTCGTTAGCTCACTACTACATGCAGTCGCCCGGCAAGTGGAAGGTCCCGGTTTTAAACCCCGTACTTGGCGGCTGTTTTTTCTTCCTGTATTTATGATTTAAATTAGAATAGTTAAAAATAAAGGTTCTTAAAAATTCTTCTATTCTCTATATTAACCGATTCGAACAAATGTGGGTTCGATTCCCATCAGGGAAAAATAAAATAAAATTGGATTTACAAAATTTTATTTGTGCGCTTTCATCGTAGCTGGTTAATGCCAGCTGAAATCAAAATATGGCTGTAGGCTAAGTGATAAATGCAAGAGGGAAAATCATCTGTCTCTTTAGCTCACTATTAAATGTAGTCGCCCGGCAAGCGGAAGGTCCCGGTTTCAAACCCCGGACGAGACGGTTTATTTTCTTCTTGTATTTATGACTTAATTTAGAATCGTTAAAAATAAAAGTTCTTAAAAATTCTTCTATTCTCTATCTTAACCGATTCTAACAAGTGTGGGTTCGATTCCCGTCAGGGAAAAATAAAATGAAATTGAATTTAAAAAATTTATTTGGACGGTTTCATCGTAACTGGTTGATGCTAGCAGCACGCAAAACGTTGCTATGTAGGAAGTGATAAATGCAAGAGGAAAATCATCTGTCTCGTTAGCTCACTATTAAATGTAGTCGGCCGGCAAGTGGAAGTTCCCGGTTTTAAACCCCGGACGAAACGGTTGTTTTTTCTTCTTGTATTTATTATTTAATTTAGAATAGTTAAAAATAAAAGTTCTTAAAAATTCTTCTATTTTATATCTTAACCGATTCTAACAAGTGTGGGTTCGATTCTCGTCAGGCAAAAATAAAATGAAATTGAATTTACAAAATTTTGTTTGTGCGCTTTCATCGTAACTGGTTAATGCCAGCTGAAATCAAAACATGGCTGTAGACTTAGTGATAAATGCAAGAGGGAAAATCATCTGTCTCGTTAGCTCACTATTAAATGTAGTCGCCCGGCAAGTGGAAGTTCCCGGTTTTAAACCCCGTACGAGACGGTTGTTTTTTCTTCTTGTATTTATTATTTAATTTAGAATAGCTAAAAATAAAAGTTCTTACAAATTCTTCTTTTCTCTATCTTAACCGATTCTAACAAGTGTGGGCTCGATTCCCACCAGGGAAAAATAAAATGAAGTTGAATTTACAAACTTTTATTTTTGCGCTTTCATCGTTACTGGTTACTCTCAGCTGAAAGCTAAACATGGCTTAGTAGGCTAATTACAAATTGATAAATGCAAGAGGGAAAATCATCTGCCTCGTTAGCTCACTATTAAATGTAGTCGCCCGGCAAATGGAAGTTCCCGGTTTTAAACCCCGTACGAGGCGGCTGTTTTTTCCTCCTATATTTATGATTTAATTTAGAATAGTTAAAAATAAAAGTTCTTAAAAATTCTTCTATTGTCTATCTTAACCGATTCGAATAAGTGTGGGCTCGATTCCCGTCAGGGAAAAATAAAATAAAATTGCATTTACAAAATTTTATTTGTGCGCGTTCATCGTTACTGGTTAATGCCATCTGAAATCAAAACATGGCTTTGTAGGCTAAGCGATAAATGCAAGAAGGAAAATCATCCGTCTCGTTTGCTCACTGTTAACAGCAGTCGCCCGCCAGGCGGAAGGTCCCGGTTTTAAACCCCGGACGAGGCGGTTTATTTTCTTCTAGTATTTATGACTTAATTTAGAATCGTTAAAAATAAATTTTTTTAAAAATTCTTCTATTCTCTATCTTAACCGATTCTAACAATTGTGGGTTCGATTCCGTCAAGGAAAAATAAAATAAAATTGAATTTACAAAATTTTATTTGTGCGCTTTCATCGTTACTGTTTAATGCCAGCTGAAAGCAAAACATGGCTTATAATAGGCTATTTAAAAATTGATAAATGCAAGAGGGAAAATCATCTGTCTCGTTAGCTCACTACTACATGCAGTCGCCCGGCAAGTGAAAGGTCCCGGTCTTAAACCCCGGACGAGGCGATTGTTTTTTCTTGTTGTATTTATGATTTAATTTCGAATAGTTAAAAATAAAAGTTCTTAAATATCCTTCTATTCTCTATCTTAACCGATTCTAACAAGTGTGGGTTCGATTCCCGTCAGGCAACAATAAAATGAAATTGGATTTACAAAATTTTATTTGTGCGCTTTCATCGTAACTGGTTAATGCCTGCTGAAATCAAAACATGGCTGTAGGCTAAGTGATAAATGCAAGAGGGAAAATCATCTGTCTCTTTAGCTCAGTGGTAAGAGCAGTCGCCCAGCAAGCGGAAGGTCCCGGTTTCAAACCCCGGACGAGGCGGTTTATTTTCTTCTTGTATTTATGACATAATTTAGAATCGTTAAAAATAAAAGTTCTTAAAAATTCTTTTAGATTATGCAAAAAAAATTATTAGATTATTGAATATATAAATTGTTCATAGGACTCCTTGGAGGAGAAAAGCGAATGTCCTCGAGGATGTACAGGACATCGTCATCGTGACTCTCCGGATTAAACATCTGGAATGGTACTGTATTAATATCTTGTATGCAAAGGGGGACAATCGCCAAACGACATAAATGACAAATAACATAAATAAACAAGTATACTTCTGATTGTCATCCTTGATTATTAATGCTTGGCTATGTCATATTTTCTATGGGTAGTCGACATATTTTTGTTATGGGTCGCTGTAATATGCTATCTCGTGTTCGTACCTGAACCACGCGTACTAATCCATCAGTTCCAGGGTAAACTTGTTCAATAATGCCTAATGGCCAATTGGTTGGTGACGTATGTTCATTTTTTATAATTACAATGTCGCCATTTTTGATATTGGTCTGTTTTGTGGACCATTTTGGTCTGTGCTGCAACTGGTTAAGATTGTCCTTAGACCATCTGTCCCAAAACTGTCTAACTATTTGCTGATAATATTTCCATCTTTGCAATAAGGATGGCTTGTGCTTGGAATAGTCAGGTTCTGGGATGGCATTGAGAGGCTGACCAATCAAAAAATGTCCAGGTGTTAATACGAATAATTCATCTGGATCATTGTGGACCTGACATAATGGCCGCGAATTTAGACATGCCTCAATTTGTGTCAGTATTGTGGCATATTCTTCAAACGTACCTATTGCGTTTCCTAGTGTTCTTCGTAAGCGTTGCTTTATTGATTTCACGCCAGCCTCCCAGATTCCTCCGAAATGTGGAGTGGCTGGTGGATTAAAATGCCAGTTTATTGTTTTGGATGCGAAATACTGTGCAGCTTCTGGTTCAGCTTCCTTGATGGCTTGCCATAGGCCCTTATCTAGTATCGTTTTGCCTCCGATGAAGTTAGTACCACAATCCGAGAATATGTCGGTACACAAACCTCTTCTGGCTACGAACCTCCTTAAGGCTGCTAGAAAGGCTTCGGCTGTTAGATCTGACACTAGTTCGATGTGTATTGCCCTTGTCGCCATACAGACAAAGATACAAATGTACCCCTTTTGTCGTTTGGCATTACGAAGTGTTGAGGTCTTGACAATGATTGGACCTGCATAATCAATACCTACCTTGGTAAACGGTTTGGTTATGTTTACTCTTGAGGAAGGTAAGTTTCCCATTAATTGTGTGCTAGTTAAGTTGCGATGTTTAGCACATGTGATACATTTGTGTATCCTGCTTGTAATGCATCGTCTTGCATTTAGAATCCAATATTCATTGGACTCATGCTCAAGACTAATGCTGGTCCGCCGTGCAATGATTCCCTATGAAGCTTATCAATGATGATTGATGTGATATGATGATGTTGTGGTAAGATAATTGGATGCTTTCTTGTATATGAGATGTCAGCATTCTCTAATCTCCCACCTACTCGTATTAATCCACCTCTGTCCATAAATGAATTGAGTTTCAATAAGCAACTACTTCTTGGTAACGGCTTATTGTGCAACAGATGATCGTATTCGTCTTTAAATACTGATTCTTGTGCAATCTTCAGAATGGTATTGGTAGCTTGACTCCATTCTGTACTCGTGAAGAACTCTATTCGTTTGGTTTGCGGATTTCTACAATTATGTTTAAAGCGTAATAGCGTTGCTACGATGCGAATTAAACGTGTGAAGGATGAATATCGTGATAAAATATCATTGTCACAGTTAGTGAAAAAACTGTTGGGTGCTGCTCTTTTGGCTTCCAACTCTGTTTGATTGTTGTTTTCCATTTTTGACTTGGGCCAAGTATTTTGATGTTTCTCTAGCCAGGATGGTCCATGCCACCACAAATTATTTTTGTGCAGAATTTCAGCTGAACTTCCTCTAGACGCAAGGTCTGCTGCATTATCCCGAGTAGACACATGCTGCCATTGGTTATATTTGATGATTTCTTGTATTTCCACAACACGATTAGCTACATACGATTTCCATCTAGATGGGTGATCCTTGATCCATTGAAGAACAATCGTTGAATCTGTCCACGCAAATACAGGGATGTTTTGTAATTTCATATCATCGACAGTAACTTTAATCAGTCTTGCTAGTATGACTGCTCCGTTAAGCTCTAGTCGTGGTATCGTTGTTGGCTTGATGGGTGCTACCCTTGACTTCGCTGTTAGGAGAGTTACAATTATACTGCCATCAGAATTCACAACTCGCAAGTATAACACAGCTGCATATGCTCTCTCGGATGCATCGCAAAAGCCGTGTAATTGCATATTTGCGTTGCTAGAATAATGAATCCATCTTGGAATTCTTATTAATTCCACTTGTTGCAAATCTCTTTGAAAGTTTTCCCATTGGATATGAATGGTATTCGCAACTGGATCATCCCAAGAGCAACCTGTGATCCACAACATTTGCATCAATATTTTTGCTACAACTATTATTGGTGCAAGCCATCCAAGTGGATCATACAGTGATGCGACCTTTGACAATATAGTTCTTTTAGTGATGATTTTATCCTTCTCTGGTGCAATTATAAACGAAAAATAATCAGGTGCAGGATGCCATCGTATTCCTAGAGTTTTAATTGACTCATTGTCGGAAAAGGTTAAAGTACCCTTGACTTCACGATAATCCATTGGCAAGTCTTCCAGCACCTTTTGTTCATTACTAGCCCACTTCCTAAGATTAAAGCCGCCAGCCTTCATCATATTCAGTAGCTCGGTTTGCAACTCCTTTGCTTCGGTGATGTTATCAGCACCTGTTAGTATGTCATCGACGTAGAAGTCAGTCAGCGTAACTCTTGAGGCTAGTGGCCAGTTTATGCTTTCATCTACTGCTAGTTGTTGCAGGGTGCGAACAGCCAGATATGGAGCAGATGATGTACCAAATGTTATTGTCTTAAGTTGATAATCCTCTATTTGTTTTGTAATAGGATGCTGCCATATGACTCTTTGAAATGTACGATGATCTGGACTTACGTCAATCATCCTATACATTTTCTCAATGTCTGCATTCAATGCTATTTTGCACTTTCTCCAGTTGAGTAATGTAGCAAATAGCTTTGGTTGTAATGTTGGTCCCTTCAACAAATAATCATTAATTGACTTTCCGTTTGTAGTCCTTGCCGAGGCGTCAAATACATCTCTCAACTTGGTTGTAGTGCTATCTTTAAACACTGCGTGATGTGGGATATAATAATGGTTTTCACCATCCCTTGGAAGTTCAACTTCCTCCATGTGTCCACGTTTTATATAGTCATTAAGACAGCTTTTGTATTCTGATTCGAATTCAGAATCTCTTAAAAACTGTTTTTGTAGATTCATAAATCTTTTAAGCGCTTGTGGCCTTGATTGTCCCAATATGGGGACTTCATTGTCAACGAATGGAAGATTGACTTGGTACTTTCCATCCTTTAGTCGTTGAAATGTTGTTTGATATGTGCTTTCACATTCTTGCTCTCGTTTGCTGGGCATGGATTGTATTGGAAGCTCTTCTAGCTCCCAAAATCGTTTGAGCTGTGTATTCAGGTCAGCTTCAGTTGTGGTGAAAGTATGACTTTCTGTCATGTCATTGACTGCCTCATTCGTGGATCCCAGTAAGATCCAACCGAAAATAGTGTTTACAGATACTGGTGCTGTGTCAGAGCCTCGTCTGATACCTGCTTGGAGGATTTTTGCGTATATTCTTGCTCCTAGTAGCGCATCTATGCCACCAGGTTTCCAAAATGTCGGATCTGCCAATTGCAATCCATTTAGATGTTGATAATCTCTTTTGGAAACTACTCTTGTTGGTAGAGCACTTGTAATATTCTTCAAAATGAGAAAATCTTCTTGTATTGTAGTCGAGTCCAATCCGCAAGATCTTAGCTTTAACCTTGTTTGGTTATGTGATATAGTAGCTAGACTAGTGTTCAATCCTTTGATAGCTACTGATATGGGGGCGCGCGTAGCACATAGTTTCTTACAGGCAGTCTCCGTTATCAATGATGATTGAGAGCCATTGTCTATAAGACAACGTAATACTATAGGTTTACCACGTTCGCAGCTTACCACGACTAACGCTGTCGATAGTAATGCTTGGTGGATTTCCCTGGTTACAAATGTTTGAGTAGTGTTTAACCCAGAAGCGCTGTCGGCTGATTGTAACCTTGTGTGGATGTTATAATCCTGTGTACTATTGTTGTGTTGTATTTGGTCTTGTGACGTTGAGACCGTTTGTGATGTATAGCTCTGTGTTTTCGATGATTTGGTTGTTTGTTGTGATTTGTGGAGGTTTTCGTGTAATGTGGTATGATGTTTTTGCTTACATTCAAAGCATGTGTACTTACTACTGCATTTATTAACTAGGTGATCCCTTGAAAAACAATTAAGGCAACGCCCAGACATCTTAATGAATTTCCTTCTTGATTGTATATCCATCTTTAGATAATTAGGACATTTCTGGACAAAATGGTTTCCATTACATACAGGTTATTTATCACCTTTTGCAGTATAACAAGTTAGTGTTGTCTGTTTGAGTGTTGGCTTTGTTTGCCTTGCTATTGGCCTTGGTTGAGATGCGTTTGATGCTAGAGCATCTGTAATGGATTCCAGAATCTTTAAACGTTTGTTTAAAAATGTAGTGAATTGTGAGAGGCTCGGCAGCTCTTGCGTGGCGCCTTGCTCTTCCTCCCATAATTTTAAAGTAATAAATGGCAGTTTTGTACTAAAAGATGTATTAATAATACATCCCAAGAGCTTGTTTCTACTTGTAAACTCTTTATTTGTTGCAGAGATTCTTCTGTTGTATCTATTAGTGCTTTTAGACCCTTACTTGTCTCTAAATTTTGTTTTGGTTGATTGACTAATGCTTTAAGCTGGTGATTGACCAGAATCCGTTTATTTTCATATCGTTCTTTTAGTTTGTTCCAGGCTGGCATATAATCCTGGTTTGTGATAGGAATATGTCTTAATACTTTCTCTGCTTCACCAACTAAACATGTCTTCAAATGATGTAATTTTTGTACATCTCTTAGGCGAGTATTATTGTGAACTAATGATAGAAACATATCATGAAATGATTGCCATTGATCATAATCACCATTATATGTAGGTAGTGCAATCCTAGGTAATGAGGATTCTTGTTGAATAATTGTTGTGGTTGGTTGCATTGAAACGGATGTGTTAGGTTGTGACTCTATAACAGTTGGATATTTCCGTAAGCCTTCCACTAACTCGCTCATATATTCTGCGTATTTTAGCTCTGATTTACTACAGTTATCTTCTTCCAGAAATGTATTTGATTCATCTGAATCCTGCCCAATTAGAGATTCATTGAGTTCTAGATCAATTGCGCTATAATCTTCGCAGAATTTTTTTAAATCTGAAATTCTGGTTTCGTAGAATCCTTGAGTGCGTTTAGGTATTGCAGTTTTTTTTGCGTTCTCAATAAATTTGTTTAGTCTGTCTCTAATGATTCCAATAGATTTAATTTCATTCCTTTATTACACACATGTAGAATCTTTGCGTTTATATCAGGTACATGATTGTTGGCTAATAAATGAGTCGCATAACTGGATATATTATTTTTATTTCTGAAGGAGCTGGTATGTTCATCTATTCTTTCCTTGAATGAACGACCCGTTTGACCAATGTACACTCCCTGACATGTTGAACATTTCAAACTATAAACCCCATTCTTTTTAGCACTAGCGTCTTATCTTTAATATTGGGAAGAATGTTACCTAAATTTTATGCTGTCATAAAGCCAATTCTAATTTTATGCTTTTTTAATTTGTTTGCCAAGGTTACCGAAATTTTTCCCATGTATGGAAGGCTAGCCCAGATATGATCGTCAACCCCTATTTTTTGAAGACTAGTTGCTTCTTTGATAGCTTTTCTCTTAGTTTTCGAGTTAGTATTTTATCAACTAAGCTATCTTCAAACACATTGTTATGTGCTATCTTTTTTATAGTTCTAATTTCCTCCCTCATGTCGTCCATATCCATTGGGGGGTACAAGTCAAGATTCTGCCACTGTAACCGATTTTCTTCAAACTTTGCGAATAACTTATAATTCGCTCGCAAATCACAAATATCACAATAATTTTTCACGGAAACTTACACTTTCCGAGATATTTCGCTTTTAAAATCACAAACTTTGCACTGCACACCGCCATACAATTTGATAATAAATACTCTTCTTCTTCTTTTAAGCAGCAAGGAAATGCTCTAATTGGTGGGTATATACATATCTTCCCATCGTTCGGGTTACCAGCGTTGCGTTTTTTTATTCATTACGAGTATTCAATTGAGGTGTAGTAAGCAGCATTTACTTAGAATGTAATAAACAACTTTTATTAAAGAAACACACACACACACACACACAGGCTGGCAGGGGAAAAAAGATTAGTGACATCAAATGAGACCAGTTTGGCTTTTTTTGGAATCTCTATGTCTTTAATTTTGTTTATTAAATCAAGAGAGTTTTTGATGGTATATCTGAAGCTTGGAGTGATGCTTTTAAAGATATTGTTTCACTCTTTGGACACATTGTAACATGGGGAGTTTATACTTGAAACTACTGGTCTAATGGGTATGTTTACTTTATGTAATTTTGGATAGCCTGACAGTTTGGGGGGTATAGCATTCACGGTTTCAGTCGGAATATTTTATAATTAGTTAATAAGTTCTGGCTATTGTCAAGTAACTTTCTAATACTACGATTAAAGCTTTTAGTGGGATCACAGTTCAATTTACAAAAATTATCACAGTCTAAACAGTTGTTAACCTTATTTAGGTAGCTGTCTTTAGTCATAACAACGAGAGAGTTTCCTTTATCCGCTTTAATAACTGTTAGATTATTATTTTTAATTTTTCTTTTCAGATTTCTAGCTGTATTTAACTCTTCTACTTTCACGTCTTTGTTACGGAATGATCTTATACATTTAGCACATTCTTCCTTGTGTAACCTAACATCGTTGTTCGTCGGTATTTTACTGATAGCAATTTCAGTATCTACAGCTAAATATTCAAGATCTTTTTTTATTTATATTATGTTCAGGAGTGTACATTCCACCTTTTTCCAGTAATGCGACCTCTTTATCGTCTAGACTTATATCGGCAAAATTAACTACGCATTTATAAAAATTCATGGAATCACCGTAATCTCCTCTGTTAACTTGTTCGTCACTCGTCATTGTTATTGTCCTCTGTTCAATTAAACGTAACAATTTACGTTCTTGTGTGTATTGTTTTTTCCTGCCTGTAAGTTCTGCTCTATTTTTTACCTCATAGTCTAGCCACTCAAATTCTATTGTATGTAGTACACTGATCAAACAGCTGTGTACTAAATATATGTAGAAGCTTAGATTGTCTCTAGCTGCATAACGCTTTTTTATTTCAGATCTTAGCCAAATGATTTCTGCTGCTTTTTTAGCTTTTGTTGCCGCTAATGATTTGTTGTTGCACTTCACTTTTATATAACTTGGTATCATTTTAAATTTAAGGCACTGATGGTTGAACCAGATATTTTTATTTATAATAGAGAACTTGCATTTCAGTTTGCAATACAATTTCACCAAATATGCGGG
This sequence comes from Dioctria linearis, assembly GCA_963930735.1. NCBI lineage: Eukaryota > Metazoa > Arthropoda > Insecta > Diptera > Asilidae > Dioctria > Dioctria linearis. Next base: position 88,003,940 of record OZ005744.1, read on the forward strand.
ATTCGCGTTTGTAATTCAATTATTATAGTCCTAATCAGTGGATATACGTACTAACGGAAAAAACCACTATCAACGTTGTATGTGGAGGCAACACCACACAACACAGCATAGAAGGCGCTGGAATTTAAAAAATCACAGATAGATGTCTCATCAAACAACCACTCGTGACCATTCAAGGGCATAGAATATATCCATCCAACAGCAGAGCATCTTATATTCCGTCGAGCAATCTGACAGCATTTGTTCACGATATCTACGACAACAAACTCAGCTCTGCACTGCATGAAACTGGCCATTATCAATCACATTTGGCTGAAATTGAATCCATAAGGAACGAAGTGATACAATTCAAGGACAACATCCCGCTAACATTAACACATCATGATGTTCATCAATTTGCAGTCGGCTTTGGGGCCATTCTACTAACGATAATAATACTCCTGTATATGATGTGGAAATGCCGAGATAAGGTATGCCGAAGTCGACTCAAGACGAAGACACCAGTAGCTGCACCCCGGCAAGGTGGGACAAGACGTGTCAACACTGATCTTGAATGTGGGACAAGACGTGCTAACACTGGGCTTGAATTCAACCCTACGTTCAACGTATAAGGAAAATTAGTTGAATTACCATTCAACGCGGGGAGAATGTTGAAATCGTAGAACATTTCTAACTTCAAAATTATAAACCTGACTATGTACATACCGAATTACTTCAGGTCAATGTACGTATAAAACAAGAAAAACAATTGTACATAATTGCTACATATGTAAAACGGCATTGCTCAGGAATGCGGTGACCCAATAATACTTACATTGCAATAATTCACAAAACTGGTAACTATTGCAATCCAATAAAAACATTCTCACTGGGGTCACTGCCTTACGAGCGGTTTTTGCAAGAAAATTAATATCAATTCAGCATTGTAAGCATTTTGTATTTTATGCATTGACTTAGAGTTAGCTGTCTGTATATATAGAGTAAGATTGAGGAAATAAAATCATTCAGTTGTATATTAAAGCACATCGCGTACTCACTTAACAAAGTTTACATTAAAATCGTTGCATATCTTTTGCTAGTCATTCCGCCTAACATATCATCATAGTGTAGCGGTACATTGCACCGTTTACACCTCCTACAAGAAGTCAAGGTTTATGTGCCTTGGTCTTACATTTCAATTTGCATTGTTTTATGGTTTATTGGTTTATTGGTTTATGTGCTTTGACACTGCAAGGCAGAATAAAAGAATTCTGTACACTATTATATCTGTTACTTCTGACCGTTTTATAATCATTTCCGGTGTACCGTAAGGTTCTGTGCTTTCTCCTACTCTCTTCCTCATTTTTATAAATGATCTGCTAGCTCACAGTTTCAATCCTATTCATACTTTTGCAGACGACAGCACTCTTGATTTCGTGTACTCGTTCGACTCTGTAACTGATTCCCGTACGAATGTTATATCTGACATACGAAACCACATGTTCAGTTCACTAAACTATGACCTCACAAAAATACACCCTTGAGGCAGAGCGAATCGGGTCTTGTTTAATGCTTCCAAAACGCTTTGTTGTCTGTTATCACTTAAATGTACTCCAACACCTGCTCAACGCATTTCCGTCGATGGAAAAGATATCCCGAAATTTCCAACAATCGTAGTTGGTCCGATCACATTTATGGTATTGCCAAAAACACGATGAAATGCCTGGGCTTCTTGCAAAGATGAAAGAAATATTTTACTCCATCAGAATTGGCGCAAATCGACAAGTCTCATATCAGGCCTAGATTAGAAAATAATTCGCATAATTGGGCAGGGGATGGACGCACTGCATTGTCCCCGTTAGACAAAGTCCAAAAGAAGGCCATCCATCTTGTTAACGATGACATATCAATAGCAACTGTTCCCTAGAGCACCGACGTAATGTCGGATATCTGTCTCTCTTTTATCGCTACTTCTATGGTCATTGCTCTGACGAAATTTCGAGCTGTAACCCGAGCTCATCCTCACACGCTTGAAGTCAAATACGGCTGTACCGCGAAATTACGTGAAACATTCATAAGCAGAACAGTACGAATGTGGAACAGTCTCCCCCCCCCCCCCCCCACTATGAGCCACAAGCATTCAATCGTAATGCGCACCGTCATCTACTTGACTCAACCCAATAATCCTCAATCCCCTACCCCTTATTCCTTTCGCCGAGGCTGTGCTACGGCATCATAAGGTATCCCCTGAGCTTTGCCAACATCACAAACAAAAAGTAGTCAGTTGAAGTGTGCGGTTAATTGAAATTTAATTTAATTTAATTTAAATTAAACTGAGCGCATTCAGAATAAAACCAAATAAAATAAATAAAACTTAATAAAGCCCTTATCTTGATTCCCTCTTTATTCCCTACAAGCGCCGCAAGTCTGCTACCTTACAAGCGCTCCAAATATGCTACCATGCAATCGCTCAAATAGTGCCACCCTACAAGGAGCTCCAAGAGTGCTACCCTATAAGCGCTTCAAAAGCATTTTCTAAGAATCATCAACTGAGCGCTTCCCTCTACGGACATGATGCTCTTAAAACGATATAAACAAGGATACGGTGGGGATGCGCTGCGAGCTCACAAAGTAGCGCTCCTGCATTCGTCTTTGAGCGCTTCTACTTGACTACTTTACTCTATAATGTACAAAATCCAAGTGATCGATATGATAGAGAGAGATAACTGCGATATTTACTGTGATACAATAGGCTAATAAAATTTCTATATTTTAGTATTATGAGTATAAATACGAACGGACATGCAAATATCAAAATAACTTTTAATATTATGCGTGGGTGTCCAATCAATTTTGCTCTATCATCATTATGTCTATGCGTTACAAACGGAATGACAAACTTAGTATACCCTTTAGATTCCATCTAGGGTATAAAAATTAGTTTAAAAGTTTTGCAATAATATAGTGGGATCTATTTTATTAAATTTCTTCCATGCTTAATAAAGTTTACTAAATTAATTATGTGGCCGCTCTGGAAACATCGTAATTTACTACTTCTATGACTAAAACGAACACATCAATGCGGTTCTACTACATGAAGCTTTAATTAAATTAATTTAATTTAATGAATTTAAGGAGTCAACAATTTCGCATTAATTTATTCTGTTCATTTTCGAACAATAGTTTTTTTTTCATTTCAGAGATGGATGACTTTTTTTTTCATTTCAGAGATGGATGACTCGGCAACAATATTTATTCGCTAAAACTAAAACAGTTATTGCACGAGGGAGCACCATCCTTAGTAACTATAATCCACGAGAAGAGCAAACCACATCAAAGCTGTATGGAATGTGCTGCTTGTGACAACCGGGGCCCAGAGAGATATCGAGTCATCCTTCCATAATAATGAGTTTAATTCCTTATAAACGATTAAAATATCCCTTGGACACAAGAAAATTTATTTTTTAATTTAATTCGATTTTCGGGTGTAAAATTTCATCTGATTGTTTGTGTTTTGCACGTTTTTTATGTAATAAAAGTTTTGTGCTCTAACGGTGATATGCAGAAAAATAATATTGTGCCACATGAAATAGCAAATCACTCAGTCCATTGTTACAAGTCAATGGGAGGGCTCAGTATATACAGCAAAATTCGGCTGAAGTTCGAAAAAAAAAACAAAAATTTATTCGAGTACAAAAATGCTGAAAAACATTCAACTAAGGCCGGGTAACGCACATTGTATAACTCTTGACGAAAGTTGGAGTTACTACTATTAGACATTTAAAATTACAGCGGTGGATCTTTCCAGATGACGATAAGCAAACTAAAGTGAAACGCATTGAAAGGCGTACTACTCATATGACCGAAACACGTATGGTATACTGAACTTTCTTCGAAATCAATAGCGCGAAAAAGACGTTTCACAAAAAATCGTTTTCAAAAAATGCAGTTTTGCAAATGGTTCTTTAGCAAGGAGCTGTTTGGCAAAGGGTTGCTAATTGCATTGCATTTCCTACAATAGAGCTGTACTATGTAATTATGAAAATGTTAAAAGAAACAAAAATAATGATTGTAGAGCAAAACGGATTGGACACCCACGCATAATACTAAAAGTTATTTTGATTTTTGTATGTCCGTCCGTCTGTCCGTCTGTGCGCACGATAACTCGAGAACGCGTATACTTAGAGAGCTGAAATTTTGTACACAGACTTTAAAAAAAAGTAAAATTAAGTTCGAAAATGAGACAAATCGGGCAATTCCTTCGTAGGGTTCCCATACAAAAATTTCGTTTTCTACTATATATTTGGACACTGCCTGAGAGCGCGTCGACGTAGAGAGTTGAAATTTGGTACATGGTGTTTTCATTGTACTAGCAAATAAAATTTCAAAAATGGACTAAATAAGGCAACTCCTTCTCGGTGTTGCCATATAAAAATTTAGGTTTTTTACGTATACTTTGAAAACGATCAGTCCTACACAATTTTATTGCACTAAAAACTTCTTCAGAATACGAAATCCTATAAAATTGGTTATAATCAGTTTTTCTGGGCGACAAACCGCTCTAGAAATATATTCGAAAAACCACTTCAAAAATCAAACTTGGACAGAAGGGCGACAATACGAAATTTCATAAGGACATTCATCTACTAGGGTATCATAAGAATTGATCTTAGACCAATTCCAGCTTTTTTACTTGTTATTATAATGTCTTTCTGCAAACAGTTTTTTCGTTTCACAGCTGGTAATCCCCCATTCTGAAAATTTCAATACCAACAAACAAAATTTCTTATATATACGTACATACACCAACATGATCAGCATCAATTAATTTATTTATTCTATGGTGCCATGATCCGGTATAATCTTGGGTTCTTGGTATATGTTGTGCGTCCGCTGCGCAACTGAGTGGAAATAAAAGTGGCATACTATTCTTTCACAAACATAAATTTCCTTACACTAATCACCAAGAGTAGTTTTGCTAATTGCACTTTTATACAATATGATTATTTTGTGAAATTGTTATTTTGCTTTTCGCATTTTTTAGTAATGTCTTTGTAGGACAAACGTCGTTTGATTAAATTGTTGTTCGTTAAAGAGTTTTTCTTATCCGTCCAGCTCCCCGTCCATAGCATTGAATTCCGCGAATACTCCACAGCTGCATTGGAAGATCGCCGTAGGGTATATTCTGAATGGACCAAAATAATTTGTTTGTCGGATGTTTTTCAAAAAATGCGTGAAAAACGTCCATACACGACGACACACCATCATTAATTTAATTTTCTTAGGACTATCGAGTTCAGAGCAACTTCAAGAGTGGAATTTATGACTTATCCACCCTATAGTCCAGACTTTACATTTTGTGACGTTTTTCACTCCATTTCTTCCGAGCAATTTTGTTAATTTCTTCTACAAGATTTTGTGATACAGATATTGAAATGAACTACCGACTTTTATACACAAGATGAAATCATAGTGTATACTAAGCTTGTCATTCCATTTCTAACGCATAGAAATAATGATGGTAGAGCAAACCGGATTGGAAAACCAAGCATAATATTAAAAGTAATTTTAATTTTTACATGTCTGTCTGTCTGTCCATCTATCCCTCGGCACGATAATTCGAAAACGCGTTCACTAAGTGTGCTGAAGTTTTGAACACGGGTGTTTTAAAAAAAAGATTTATGGTCACAAATGGGACAAACCGGGCAACACCTTCGTTGGGTTGCCATATGAAAATTTCATTGTTCACCATATATTTGGGCACTGCCCGAGAACGCATTGATGTAGAGAGCTGCAATTTAGTTTACGGTGTTTTCATAGAAATAGTTAATAGAAGTTTAAACAAGTAAAAAAGCTAGAATTGGTCTAAGATAATGATGAATGCCCTTATTAACTTTCGTATTGCCACCCTTCTGTGCAAGTTTGATTTTTGAAGTGGTTTTTCGCATAAATTTCTAGAACGGTTTGTCGGTCATAAACAATGATTATAACCAATTTTATAGGATTTCGTATTCTGAAGAAGTTCCTAGTACAATAAAAATGCCTTGGACTGATCTGTTTCACAGTACACCTGAAAAATTAAAATTTTTATATGGCAATACCAAAAAGGAGTTGCCCGATTTAAGCGATGCGTTCTCAGGCAGTGTTCAAATATATTGTGGAAAACGAAATTTTTGTATGGCTACCCCACGAAGGAGTTGCTCGATTTGTCTCATTTTCGAACTTAGCTTTACGTTTTTTTTTTAAAGTCCGTGTATCAAATTTCAGCTCTCTAAATATACGCATTCTCGAGTAATCGTGCGCACAGGCGGACGGACATGCAAAAATCAAAATAACTTTTAATATTATGCGTGGGTGTCTAATCCATTTTGCTCTACCATAATTATTTCGAGGTGTTACAAATGGAATGACAAACTTAGTATACCTTATAGATTTCATCTAGGATATAAAAAATGGGATAAATATGGCAACTTTTTCTTGGTGTTGCAACACGAAATGTAGATTTTCTCCGTATACTATGAAAACGAGCAATCTTAGACATTTTTATTGTACTGAAAGCAGCATATGAAATCTTATGAAATTGGTCATAATCAGTTTTACTGTCCGATGAACTGTTCTAGAAATATATGCGAAAAACCATCTCAACAATTAAACTTGCACAGAGAGGTAACCATACGAAATTACATATGATTAGAATTCATCTAGGGTATCATAATAATTACTATCATATAATAAATATGATTACAATTCATCTATGGTTTCATAATAATTGGTCTTGGACCAATTGTATCTTTTTTCCTTGTTTCCTATATATTTGAGCTCTGCCTGACAACACGTCGACATAGAGAGCTGAAGCATGCTACAAAGTGTTTTCACAACAATAGTAAGCAAAGTTTAAAAATGGACTAAATCGGGCAATGCCTTCTTGGTGTTGCCATACAAAAGTTTCATTTTTCACTTTATACATATTTGGAAACTGCCTGACAACGCGTCGATATGGAGAGCTGACATTTTAAAGACGGTAATAAAGTCGAAACCAAAAGCAAAAGCTTTGCATGGAAACACTAATAACGGGTTGCCCGATTTAGTTCATTTTTAGGGTTACTTACCCAAAGGGTGACAAGGGGACCCTATTACTAAGCCTCCGCTGTCCGTACGTCCGTCTGTCTGTCATCGGGCTGTATCTTATGAATTGTAATAAGTACAGTTGAAATTTTCGCAGGGTATGTATTTCTTTTGCCTCTAACAATAAATAACAAAAATAAAATAAAATTCAAAATTAAAGGAGGCCTCCATACAAGAAACGTAATTTTTTTGGCGATTTTTGCTCTACCTTAACTATCGCTATATCTCTTGAACCGTAATAGTTAGGCACATGAAATTTTCAAAGGCTGAGTGATGCTATAGCTGCTATAACACGAATTATGAAAGTAAAATAAGGTTAAATATTAAAGGGAGTCCCGATGCAATAAACTTTTCTTTTTGCTCGATCTAAAAAGTACATAGTGTTAAATTTTGTACGATGGTATGGAACCCTTCGTGTGCGTGTCCGACTCGCACTTGGCCGGTTTTTTGAAATGTCAATACCATTTTTAAGAAAACACGTTGTATAAAATTGCACCTCTCTACGTCGACGCGGTCTCAGGCAGTATCCAACTATATAGTGAAAAACCAAATTATTGTATGGCAACACCAAGAAAAAGTTTGCACGATTTGGTCAATTTTTGAACTTGCATTTGCACTTGACATGAAAACGTCGTGCATAAAATTTGAGCTGTCCACCTCGACGCGTTCTCAGGTAGTGTATATATTGAAAAAACAAAGTTGTGTATGGCGCGTTTCAGTCCAATTTTTTTACTATTGCTATGAAAATACCATGTACCAAATTCCAGCTCTCTACGTCAATGCGTTGCCTAAATTAATACTGAAAAACGAAATTTTTTATGGCAACTCTATGATAGAGCTTATCGATTTATCCAATTTTTTAACTTAAATTAACTCTTTTCTTCAGTGCTCTTTCAGTATTTTAAGTGAATACGTTCTCGAGTTATACTGCGGACGGACAGATAGATTCACCGACAGGCAGATGGGCGGGCATATAGACATACAAAAATAAAAATGACTTCTAATATAGTGCGTGGGTGTCTAATCGATTTTACGCTACTAGCGCCATTTTTTATTTCTGTGTATTAGAAACGAAACAACACAGACTTAGTTAGTATACAATATGATTTCATCTAGAATATAAAAACGGACTAAATCGGGCAACCGTTTTTTAGTGTTCCCATATAAAACTTGGTATTTGATAGAATTAGTAAATAAAATATCAACAATGAACTAAATAGGACAACCCTTTTTTGGTGTTGCCAAACAAAAAATTTAGTTTTCACTTTATTTAACTTTAAATCTCATCTAGGGTATAGTATTAATGTTCTTAGACCAATCAAAAGTTTTTCCCTTCTTTAAAATGGTTTTTGAAAAAAATTTTATGGAGAAGTTTCTATATAAATATACCCAACGCTGCAAAAGTGCTTTTGTCTTAAATATGTACCGATTTGAAAATACTACTAAATTATAAAATATATATTAAACCCTTCTGGAAACCTGCTATACTCATTGGCCCCAAATTCATTTTGCATGTAATTTTTTTCAAAACAATAATTTAAATATTTAAAACACAAAAATAAAAGCGTCCACCCACAAGTAACCTTTAATAATAGTTACAACCTTCTGGTGTAAAGATCTGAAATCCTTACTATGCATGTTACTGTATTGTCGGAGGTGATATTATCACTCTTCCCATATTAATTTTCATCATATTACTGCCCAACCCGTTACAATATTGGATTAGTTTTCATCTTTTAGGGATACAAAGTAATCAATGGCATTTAAAGAAAATTGCAATGCCTTTACTGGCATTGGGTGTGCGCAATTCATTAAAGCAACTGCGAGGCTATTCGCACCTCATTCTTTCTTTTCCAGCAGATCAAATATCTTCACACGCCACTCAATCTAAAAAAGAACAATGCAGACGACATAATTTTACATGTGATAGATAACCTGCTGTGAAAGAGATCTTTGTTGGATAGACTTTGGGAGGAATAAATTTATAAAAACATGTACTTACATACTAACATATCAAATTTCTATACTTGCTTTTGCCCCATAATTAAGTTTTTGATCATATTAAATACAGAAAATTAAAAAAGGTAATCAACAAAATGTGGTTATTATTATTATAAAAAAAATTTGATTTTGATTTGCATTGATGAATTAACTAGAAGTCAAGCTACCTACTATGATTGGGCATAATTGCATGGTTCATTATACCTAATGATTTGTTTTTGATTTTTTTTTTAAAGATAAGATCGATTTTGCAATTTTCTCAAAAGCGATGTTTTGTTTGACCAGACAAAATATCTGAAATAATTACAGTTTATAAGTTTATAAGTTTATAGCTGTGTGGCCTAAATTTGTACTGTGGAAGTTGTCGCATATTATTCCCATTCATAACCCTAAATTGGTTTAAAACTCGTTTTCGGAGCACCTCAAGTTCCGTCAGCTTTTATACCGTGACGTAGATGAAATCTATAGGTTGTACTAAGTTTGTCATTCCGTTTGTAACGCATAGAAATAATGATGATGGAACAAAATTGATTGGACACCCACGCATAATATTAAAAGTTATTTTGATTTTTGCATGTCCGCTGTCTATCTATCTGTCGGTCTGACTGTTCGTTCGTTTGTTTGTCTATCCATCCTTGCGATAACTCGAGAACGCATTCACTTAAAGAGCTGAAATTTTGCACACGGCTTTTTAGAAGAAAAAAAGTAAAACTAGGTTGGAAAATGAGACCAATCGGGTAATTCGTTCGTAGGGTTGCCATTCAAAAATGTGTTGCTATAGATTTGGGCACTGCCTGAGAATGTGCTCACATAAAGAAATGCAACTTGGTACGTGGTATTTTCGTAGCAATATCAAATAACATTTCAATAACAAACTAACTCGGGCAACCCCTTCTTAGTATTGCCATACACAATTTTGGTTTTTCACTATATATTTTATATTTGATAACGTAATGGTTGATGACGTTGAGTAGTCGTGTTCATCTGAGTTCTCAAGGTTTTTGCTATTATCCCGCGAATTTAACCGTGTCTAAGAGAAGGTTTTTACTAGTTTTCTCGATCAAGTATTTTGGTCCGTTTTTGTATTACTCGTGATGTGTTAATCATCCTGTATTATAGAAAGTTTTTCATAATAAGAATTTTTGATTCATAATGAGCGGTAAAAATTCCAACAAAACTTCAAATATGATCACACCAACACAGTCTACACGGCACATCAGGGGAACCGTAAGAAACCAACACAAAGGTAATAAGAACGTTACACACACTCATTTCCATTTGCTGGTAGATCCAATTCTGTCATTTCAACGGTTAGCTATGAACTGCTGGAAAAGAAATTATTGGAAAGTCTTTCTCATTTAATCACTGAAAAATGGAATGAATTCGAGGTTCAAATTACTGACGATTGGATAATATTTTTGCCAAACTAAATTCGGAAATTACGAAATTGAGTGAGGAATTAAGTCGTACGGAAGTGAAATTGATGGATGCTAGACATGAATTAGAAGATTTGTGCAGGGTGAATAGGCTTACGGACATTATTATCAGTAGTATACCGTGCATAGAGAGTGAATGCTCCAACGAATTGCTAGAACAAATTTCTTCTGTGATAAATAATCCTCTGTCGCCGTATGCATTTGCTTTTCGTCCCAAACCTAGAGCTTGGCGAGGTCAAAATAAAAAACCAAATTTTCCGCTAATAGCGAAGTTCTCCTCTGCTAGCGAGCAGAAAATATTTCTGCATAAATTCAAGCGGTTTGGATTTTGGATCAGTACAACCACAGGTACAACTTAATCAAGTCTCCTAACAGCAGAATTAGTGCTGAGAGTCTCACACATCTGAACCAACACATTCTAACAAAGGCTTTTGCGCAAAAGAGGAATAAAGTTATATATTTTACATTTACCCATCATGGTCGCGTTCACATTTGTGTTAAGGGGCTGACTCTGCAATCGAGGTTACTAGTTTGGATGCTCTCTCTTATCGATATTATTGCTGTATCAAATCTTGTTGATGCTCAAAATAATGTAGCGGCCAATTTATCATAGCTTATTTTTTCAAAGTGTACTCAGTTTTTAATGGCTCGTTTCTATGCAAAATTTGTTTATAGTATGTTAGTGTTCCTTTGTAGTAAATTGTGTTCCATTATGCTCTTTTTATATTTAATGTGTATTATATATGTGATTGCCTTCGCAGTGAATCAGATACCTACTTATTTGAATAGTTCTATTCCAACCATGCTTGATTATGTTCTTACATCCAACTTAAATAATATCCCTTTCCACAATAAATTTCTCGTCCTACAAATTTTGTGCATGATTTTCTCTTCACAACTTATAGAATGAATCTCACTTTAATCCTCAATGTAATGAATTTTTCCTGCCGAGATTTTAAAAACACCAACTTGAACGAGATGATAGCAAAATGCAATGAAATGTCATGGGATGAGGTTTTTATTAATAATACCTTGGACAATAAAGTTTAAAATTTCGTTTGCACACTTTCTTAGCTATACGATAAGTACGTTCCCTTAGAGACTTGCAATATTCGTTCTGATCAATGTCCTTGGATAACTAGGGAGGTTCATGCTGCCATGGCTGAACGCAATTTCTAATTAAAGAGATACAAACAAGCTAGAGATTCGGTGGTCCTTACGGGATACAAAAGGGTGCGTGACAGAGTTACAACCATGATTCGAGTATCTAAGCGCTCTTTTTTTAGTTCAAAGCTTCAACCATTATTTTGCTTGTAGTGCAGGTAATGCTTCAAGTTCGTTGAGTTCTGCAACAACTGGTAACATTGGCGATGCTGTGGAAGATTTTGCCTTTGCATGTGTGGATCGCGCTGAGGTTCTTTCAGTGATATTCTCCATTAAATCCATAGGTCCTGGTCCAGACGCACTTCTACCTGATTTTGTGAATGTTCTCGCTCCATTTTGAGTCCACTTGTTCATATTTATACTTTTTGTTAACCACGTCCAAATTTCCAGCTTAGTGGCAGAAAGCACTTGTAACACCTATTTCTAAAAAGCCCTCTATCCAATCCCAGCGACTTTAGACCAATTAGCATTCATAGTTTCCGTGCTACAGTTTTGGAAAAAATTGTGTCCAAACAAATCATCAAATTTGTTAACGAGCAGAGGACTTTGACAATGTGGCAGTCCTGTTATGAACATGCGAGACTGCACTTCTGAAGGTATCTGCAGATATTTTCGACGCTCTCGATAAGGAACAGATGACAGTGCTAGTTCTTCTTCATTTTAGCAAGGCATTTAATTCCGTAAACCACCCGAGACTTCTTTCAAATTTGAAAAATCAAATGGGCTTTTCAACCTCCTCCTTTCAGCATGTTGCTGAATATTTACACAATCGATCACAGATGGTAAAAGTAAAAGATCTTTGCTCTGATCTTATACACCTTCACTCTGGTGTACCACAAGGTTTCATTATTGGCCCTCTACTTTTCATCTTACCGAATACTGTTACTAAATCCTCCGTTCACCTATGTATACGCGGATGACGTCCATATCTATTTGAGTAGACCTAAAGGTTTGATGGAGGATTACATTTGTCGCATTAATGAAGATCTTCGTAGCATATAGGAGTAGTCAATGCTTAATGAACTTTTGTTAAACCCAACTAACTACCTATATATAGGAGCCGGGTTGATAAATCGGAACTCCATCGGGTTTTATTAAATAAGTCCGTTCTTGAGTTCGTTGACTGCGTCAGGAATCTTGGAGTTTATTTCAGTGCTGATTTGAAATGCTGCAGTCACATTTCAAATTTAATAGGAAAAATCTATGGCACTTTACGGCAACTTTGGATAACGCCGCTTGAAGCTGGCTAAAGCGCTAATTATTCCAATTTTTGCTTATTGTAGTACCATATTTAGCAAACTTGATGTTCGTTGCCAGAGAAAGTTAGATGTTGCTGTCAATGTTGTAATACGCTATACTTATAGACTTCCTCGGAATGCTCATGTGTCTCAGTATGCATTGTCACTGCTGGGAACTCCTCTAAAAACGTATTTAGGCCACCGTGAACTCAGTCCCTGCTGGGAACTCCTCTAAAAACGTATTAGACCGCCGTGAACTCATTCTTCTCAGTGGCCCTAGGATAACATCTAAGTTACTGGGGGATTGCAGGGTTTCTGCGGATAAGATAATTATCGCCAACATAGATTCCTGGTCACATGGGGATTACAGGGAATGAAAGGGCTTACCTTTTAGCTAGGGCTGGCTCTGTTTCATCGGCCGGAACCCGCCGTAGGCGTTGCCACCTAAAGTATCGGGTCTCTCATTAAAGCGGCTTTTCGTAGAAAGCATCAGCAGAGATGGGCGAACCTGAATACATCCAGGTGTACAAAACTGTTTCTTGATGGGCCCAATGGGAATATCTCCGATTTTCTCATGAGGCTCGAAAGGAAACATTGTTGAACTGTGGTTGGCATAATTACCGGCCAGATCTCACTTCAGGCTCATTTAACAAGGATGGGAGTTGTTGACAGCCCTGAGTGTCTGTCCTGCGTGGAGGGAGAGCCCGAGACAACCGGACACTTTTTTTGTGCGTGTCCGGTGCAGGCTGGATACTCTAGGATCTGCCCTTCTATCTGTGGATGAGCTGAAGAACCTGCTTCACCAAGACCTGATGCTCTTCATTAAGAGGAGAGGAAGGTTTGGATGAATGGCCTTCTAGCAGGACAGTACAATGGGTCGCTTTGGTCTCCGTGCTCTGGGCTAGGGTCACCTGCCCCCTGCCTTTTAAAAAAACAAAAAAAATATATATATATATACATATATATATATATATACTTATTCGCATATTTGTTTTATAATTTGTTTCACTTTATTTTATTTTATTAATTTATTTATTTTTATTTATTTGTTTACTACTTATTCTTACTTTTTATTATTACTTATTTTGTTACCTTAATGTGTTTTAGTTAGTTTTAATTTTGAGCCAGGAACCATTGCATCAAATTAGAAGTACGTATATAAGATATTGTAATCTTTGTACATTGGCTGTTAATAAATTTATTATTATTTATTATTATTTGGAAACTGCCTGAGAACGTGTCGATGCTTAGAGCTAAAATATTGTACGCTGCTTTTTTTGAAAATACAAGTTCAAAAATGAACCAAACCGGGTAATCTTTTCTTGCTATTGCCATACAAATCTTTGGTTTTCATTATACATTTGGACACTGTCAGAAAAGGCGTCTACGTAGAGAGCTGATAAAACTAGTAAATAAAAGTTCAAAAATGACCTTAATCGGTCAACCCCTTCTTGGTGTTGTCAGTCATACAAAACTTTGGGTTATAATATTATTGGTCTTATAATTAGACCAATCGTATCTTTTTCTAGAATATCAAAAAAAGATAGAATCTTCAGTCAATGTGCTGTATGAATTGCTCTACCGACACTTCTGTATTTGTACTTTTACGTATACGTTATCGCAAATGTGGTAAATTCGGTTTCGTTGCATAATTAGCGGTAGTTATGTATTTTAGATAAAATTGACAAATTTTGAAGTACAAATATTATGTTATGGTATGTTTTTTTATTGTGTAGAGCATCTTAAAAGTCATAGCTACCAACTACTTTCAATGGAATTTATGAAAAGCCACATCTTATCTTTATATTATTAGAGCCTTAATACTAATTTATTATATATTAAAGATGCAACTAGAAACAGAGCTAAGATGGAGAATTATCCTGAGGTGCTATTTGCTAAATCGACAATGAATTAGAGTTGGTAAATTAACATAAATTATTCTTTATATAGATAATCATTAATATGTATGTATATAAATTTGGAGATGTTACAATTGGTCTAAGCTCTATTTTCTCAAATGGATTAGGATTAGTAAGCTACGTAAAATACTTTTTACAGTTAATATTTATTAATATAGGAATTAGGAAATAGCTTTTAACTGTTCAATACATTAAAACCACACAATAAAGACCGTTTCCTTAGTATAACTAAAAAACATTTGTAGAGCAACCCTTAGAAGTTACCTACACCTAGACTATTACTGCTCCCAAAAAATTGAACTGTGCCAGGAAGTTCTCAACCAATGCGAAAATCAAAATGTTGGTATGGTAACCTAACGAACGAGTTAGTAGTCGCAGCTTGTCTATTATCGAATCAAATATACAATTTCACAAACAAAGATATGTGTAAAAGTTCAGGTTTTAATAAAAACGCGTGATTAGCTAGTATACTTACGTATATAGTGAAACTAAATTCTTGTACGCAAACCTTCCGAGGGCATCATTTTTGTATGTATATTTGCAATTTTGCCAATGAAGAAGTATATATCTCTAGACTGAAGCGTTCTCAAGACACCATGCAGGCAGATCAGCAAGCAGACAGATGGGTAGATGAATGCCAAAGCCACGAGCAGATGGATACGCAGGTGTACGGATTATGATATCTAGATGTAATATCTTACAAAGCCGAAAACCTTTATATTTTCAAACGATTAATACTGAATCATTTATTGACGTAACAACTTGTCAGAGCATTACCAATGTAAAAAGGATTGAGATCAATCATATTAACTTGTTTGATATTAAAAATCATTGCATAAGATTTAGCTGTATTTAATCTGAGCTTGTTTTCATGCGATCAATTTCAGATCCTCACCTAATTGTTCATTCTGGAGATACCATATAATAAATCATCCAGAGGAGTTGATACGAAAAGTTGGACATCATCTGCTTAAATCTGAACACTCGCACTATGTACACATAGTGGTAGATCGTTTCTATACGATAAAAATGGAAGAAAACCAAGTAGTGAGCCTTTCGGAACACCTAAGAAAATAACAGGGTAGCACGATTTCGAGGTTAAGGTGATTACTTTCTGATAACGATTACGTAAATAAAAACGATATTAATTTTCTGCCGAATTGCCAAATCTGAACTTTACTGAAGTACACTTATCGGGCGAAAATCTTCTTTAGGACAGGGTATTAGTCGGAATAACTTTTGTAAGCTTCCACTACGAAGGAAAGCTAGGATTTGTAATACAAGTACTGATAATGTTCGTTAAATGTTGAATAATAAATGGTCAAATAATATGCATGAAATGAGGATTGATATTATCTAAACCTACCGCACCCAATTTTATCGATTTAATGGCAAAAATTATATCTTTTACAATAAGCGTAAAGAATGGTATCTAATATTATTACCCAAAGTATTAATAGCAATACTCTCATCATTGCCATCCATAGGCTTCCACAAAGTAATTGTTACTTCTGGAACAATATCAGAATTTACAACAGAATTCAGAAGACCAAGGGATTCACTATTCTTCCACAGGCATTTAGGTGGAAGAGATGGGTCAAGCTTACGTCACAAATGGCTTTGGTAGTTAAATTACGAAGCTTCCGATAGTTAAATAGAAGAAAATCTGTCTTATAAATCTTCCAAAGCTTGTAAGCTTAGTACTTGTCGCGCATGAAGGCTATTATAGTATTGCATAATCCGCCAGGTCTATTTCTTAACACCTTGGACTTAATGGAAACGAAGTCATTGTGTAGGTTTCTAGACGGAGTCATCATATCGCACATCAGATTTCATCTTCATGTACACGCGTTCATCAGTAGCATGTAAATAGAACTAGAATTAAAATTATCTCATAGAGAAATAAGGTAGATAACAGTGGTTTTTCAACCGATTACTTCGGGAATATAGTATTTGTTTTACAACTTACCTCCGTTGTTTTATTCATTGCTATATTGTTGAATGTTTACATCACGTGTTACATTGAGCAGACCCAGTCAACAGCATTAACTTTAATAAAAAGACTAGAAATGTCAACATTGTTAAAATCTCCGATCTGGAAACTGCAGGAAAGATTCGGAACAAGTAACTTAAAGGAAGCAGTAACTACTTCATCTAACAGAATGTCATCACGATATGTTATAAAAACATCTAAGAGGGAGCTACCTCAAGAGAAATGTCTGCATACTGGTAATCACTTTACAGCCTGTTCCTTGACTACTATCGGACAAAAAATCCACATTTAAATCGCCAAGATTCATAATGGAAGCATATTGACCCGAGAAAAGCTTAAATTCATAACTGAAGTTATTAAGAGAAGAAACCCTGGGTGGTTTATAGACACAAGCTAATAGTATTTTCTCGCCTCAAAAGGTTACCACAAGGAAAAAGAATCGACCTCTGGGCCCTGACAACTTGATAAGAAGACGATACGTGCATATATGGCTTGTCGAACGAATATTCGAATGCCACTATCAATTGAATACGAACGATCAGCAATATGAAATAGATAGCCAGGTAGCTTTCGCAACATTACGATCAATATATTCTGATAACCAAGATTCGCTTAATCCTATAATAAAAGGTATTGAAATTAAAAATACATATTTCAATTCATAAAAGGAGCTCTTAAACTTCTAGCATTGATATCACAAATTTGACGTAAATCACCAGTGTTACGGATATTTCATTCCCGGTATCAATAAAAAAACCCATAGGATAACATTATTAATTCAGTCCAAAATAACAAAACAAACAAAAACAACAAACAAAAGATTTAAATAAAATTTGAAAAAATCAAAAAAGCCGGCCAAATGTGAGTCGGACTCGTACCCTCGTACAAATTTTTCAAATGAGAGTAGGCGTCATGTGAAAAAATAATGCTGTCATTTGAAAAAAAAATGACTACTTATGATAATAATAATGAATGAGGAGAATAAAACGAAGAGAAAAACGCCGAAAAAATCACGTTTCTTGTATGGGGCCCCTTTAATTTTAAATTTAATTTTATTTTAATTATTTGTTGTTATAGCGACAATAGAAAACACACTCTGTGAAAATTTCAACTGTCTACCTATTACGGTTCATGAGACCTGGTGACGGACGGGCAGCGTAGTCTTAGAAATAGGGTTCCCGTTATTAGCCTTTGGGTACGGAACCCCAAAAGAAGAGAATCAACAAGATAAAAAACTGAAAACGAAAAATAATTAGAATATTAAATTTAGACATTGAATACAATATAATAACGATGATCATCATTCAGTTAGCTGTTCGCTCCGCAAAATTTCTTTCAGAAGGTCGCTTGTATGTAAATATAAATTTAATCTTCATCTGGCGTTTTAAGGACAAAATGTTCTAGTGATCCAGAATTGAGGCTTTTCTGAACAAAACTAACCGTCGAACCTGCAAGCCCGATGTCAGATAATTGTGGTTTGGTTTGGTGGTTAGCAGCACTAAAAAGTTGTTTTTAACAACAAGTGCTTGGAAATTTTACAATTAATCAGGAATTTGCGTGTTAATTTTACGTAGGCAAAATGCTGTTGGATTAGTATAAGATTTATTTTCGACTGATTCTAATTGAGAAATCTTATTGATGAGAGCATCGAGAGCTACATTTGGTTAAATGGGAATTCCATTTAATATCACATCAGTGGATTAGAAAGTTCTTTCAAGCAAATCCACTTTCCGTTCCAGGGAGTTTGTGCGAGCCAAGAATCCTTCAAGATCTTTTATCACCAAATCCTCAAGTTTCTCAAATTTATTATCCATTGTTAAATCAAGCCGTTTTATTCTATTAATGACATCTTCTTTGACCAGCAGATTCACGCAATTATTGTTTAACTCTCGGACTTTGGGTGGACCCAAATGAACATATGCGAACATGAGTTAATTAAGTAAGGCAAACGCACCCTTCAAATTAAACAGAGGCACCCAAAATATCTTTTTACCACCCGTAAGGATACTTTTGTTAGGTTTAAATGTCAAATTAATGTACATAAGTAAAATGCCATGGTTGCTATTTATGTACGTACGTGTCTGTTTAAGTTCCTTTTTGGCAAGCTTAATTACGTACAATCAATTAAATCATGTTCCATTTGTTAAATTTTTTGCTTGTTTCCACTTTTTAAAATAGAAAACGTAAAATGTTTCGATAATAGCCCTTACAGTTGGGTAAAATTATATGTACGTAATCTTCAATTTCGTGCAGTTTCGTAAGGTTCTTTACGACCATTTTGGGACAGCTTTGTAATAGAAAACCGTAATTAAAATATATTGCAAAGCAAAACTACAGCACGTCTGTACAGCTAGAATGCTATACTCAAACTCCAAAATATATAGTCATCGTCCTTTGGTACTATTAACGTTATTCTCGTGAAAATTTACAGAATGTTTCTTTTTCTGGAAGTACATAGATGACTCTATAGTTGGTGTTGAAATGGTTATAACAGATTTACGGTCTCTATATTATCGAGTTCATTTGACTGTCGCTGCTCGCTGCCGCCCTTTTTGCCTGCAACTTGGCAGGGCTCGATGAATTTATCGACGAAGCAATTGATGTTTGATCATTCGTGCTGGTGTATAGCATGCATCCACACACCGATACGAGACAATTGCCGCAAGAATAGTCACATTCGAGAAATTCACTCTAGTTGGCGATTTTGCCATGCCACGTATAAATAATCATTATTACTAATGTATTGATTAGATAAAGTTTATATATGTAGTAGGTAAATGAACAAATGAAGTTATTGAAGTAAAAATTATTTCTTAAGTATTTAGTTTCATTTAAACGGTGTCAGTAGCTTACGTAAGTAACTTACACATGTGATCTCATTCTGACATTTCCACACAACTGACATGGACTGTCACGGCAGTCGCAATATTTGATGGCAAAAAGTTTATTTTTAGCTGAACATAAGATCGTTTCTTCAAATAAATGACAAAGAAGGAAAAATGCTAGACGCGTTATACGACAAATCTTACTATATTGGGCCCTATATGAATGCCACTATGAAGTTTCTTATGGTTTCTGATCAAGTTTAATTGTTAAAATTGTTTTTCACATCTATTTCTAGAACGGTTGGCCGGACAGTAAAAATTACTATGACAAATTTCGTAGCATATTCTATTCTGAAGAAATTTTCAGAAGAATAAAAACGTCTATGCCTGATCCTTTTCACAGTATACGTAAAATACATTACTTTTGTATGGCAACACCAAAAAGAAGTTGCCGGATTTTGTTTATTTTTTAAATCATATTTAAAATTTTTATGAATAAAATTATGTATACAATTTGCTCAAATCTCTAGGTGGACGCGAAAATCAAAGTAACTTTTAATATTATGCGTGGATGTCCAATCCGTTTTGCTATACCATCAAAATTTCTTACAATTGCAAAGAGCGCAACAAAACAAAATCCATCCACGGCGCATGTTTACCTTTGTTTTGCTTCGCTTTAGGCTGACAGTAAACAGAGTTTTCTTTTCTGGTAGTAAGGAATCCTACTATTCTGTCAGCCAAGAGATAAGTGAAGTGAAGGTATTAGTCTTGGGTCCAGCTACTTCCACGTAGTGCGAGGTGGTAACCACTGTTCAGTAAGCACGACACTGATTAGTGGACTAAAAGCTGATCCCATTCGAAGCCAAGGAAAGTATACGCCGATGATTGCGTAGCTGAGGGGGTAGTCAGTCCCTAGTATTTGAATTCTGGATACCCCCATTGATGGCTTTTTATTTATGAAGGGCTGCTTTACTCTTATTTCCTTCCTTAGCTTTAGGAACTGTCTCAGAAGCGGAATCCAGTCATCAAGAATTGTCTTTCCAGATACGCTTATCTTCAAGGATCGTCCTTCTCCAAGAATTGTCTATGCAGATGCTTATCTAGTTTCTAGATTCGCGATGATTGTCCGTACAGACACTCATTCAGTTTCTGGTTTCCCAAGAACTGCCCTTGCAGACGCTCATCCTTAAAAATCGTACTTGCTTAGTCCATTTTTAAAGCCTCAAGTACTGGAGGATCGGTGCCAGCGCAATATCTAGGTTTCCTAGGACAGGCCGTTGAGAAGCCAGACACCCCAGACTACATTTTGCCGAAGTCCCCGAAACCTCGGACGGGTCTGACAAGAAGCCAATCCTCTAAGATGGTCCTCTCAAACCAGACTCTTGAGTTTGCTGGAAGCGGTGGGCTGCATATAGCAACCTTCAACCCAGCGCAAGTTGACTGAAGATACAACCATCATCAACACTTGCAGTCAACACATATGTATTTACATATCTATACGTTACATCGCCCAGAACTCATCTGCTGTTCAAAGTGTATATAAAAAAATAATTCTGTTAAGAGCGAATCAAGCTCGGTCAATCTGGCTTCCGTACCAGAAATTTACTCAAATCTTATCCAAGTCGACTTATGATAACTGAATAATATTCAAACAGACGGGCGCAAAAATAATTTTATAAAAGTTGGTCTTATTAAAAGAAGCTTTCTTACAAGTTAACACAAAAAAAAAACATTTCATTTTGATCTGAAACTATGAGACTGACTAAGAAGGCGGCAGTTTTCCTGTTATCTATGACTCAATGCCTACTAACCCTGATAATATCAAAATTTTAGTTTTATAAACCTAGAAGACCAGGGGGGGATGCTATATTTTCGCAACGCATATTTTGGACTATGTCTTTATAACCAATTCACCCAAAAAGTTGAAAGTTTTGATCTGGAATTCTTGAAGGTAGCTCATTTAAGCAATTTCCCACAAGAAAAAAACAGGCCAAGTGCGAGTTGGACTCGCACACGAAGGGTTCTGTACAATCGTACAAAATTCAACACTATGTACTTTTTATTTATTTTTTCAAATGAGAGTAGGCGTCATGTGAACAAATAATGCTGTCATTTGAAAAAATAATGCTGTCATTTGAAAAAGTATTAATAATGCTGTCATTTGAAAAAAAATGCGTACTTATATAATATAAATGAATTAGAATAAAACGACGAAAAAACCACCGAAAAAATCACGTTTCTTGTATAGGGGCCCCTTCAATTTTTAATTTAATTTTATTTTTATTATTTGTTTATGTATATATCGCCAATCGAGAAATACAGTCTGTGAAAATTTCAACTGTCTAATCTATGATGGTTCATGAGATACAACCTGGTGACGGACGGACAGCGAAGGCTTAGTAATAGGGATCCCGTTGTCACCCTTTGTCCGTACCCAAAAACCAACATTTTCTGAGGTGTCCAATCCACCCGCATAAACAATTAAAAAAAGTAATTAATTATCTTTTATTGTTGAAATAGATGAGGGTTATTGTTCAGGATTGAACATATTCGCTAGCTTCAGCTCCACTGTCCTGAAATAAATAAAAAGGGGACCACTAAGAATCAAAACTTAAAAGTAAAATTAGCAATTCATCTTACCTAATTAGGCACATTTATGAGCCAGACGTAAGCACTTATCCCTCAGCATGTCAGCTGAACGTCAACATGAACATTCACATTCCACTCAGAAGTAACAACTTCGATAAAGAAAACGTACTAGATGCAGAAATGGACACAACAAGCGGAACGAAACAGCAGCACCATTTACACGGTAGTATTATACTGTTTTAATATTATTCACAAATAATAAAAAAGAAAAAGGGCAGAAGTATACTATATGACTAAAGTGAAAATATTGTTACGCGCCACAAAGTGATACAAGCGACATCTATTGGGAATGGAAACAACTTTAGGTTAGTGACATCCTAGTAAACTGGGTTTGGAGATTGGAATATTCAGGAAGGTTCTAGGATAATTCTTAGAGTATAAATACGGCGCTGCTCACATCCAGGAGGCGAGTATTATTTCAGACAGCGAAGTGAACGAAGTAAACTATTGGGATTGCGATAATTAGAAGTACAGTACTAGCGATAAATAAAGAGTTGATTTGATAATTATTTGTGAATTTGTGAGAGTAAACAGTAAAGTTAAATAAAGAAAGAACTTTTGAATTATATCTGAAATATTTTGTTTTAAATAACGAACTAAGGCCACACTCGTAACAACTGTTGTCAGAAGTAAAATAAAATCGCGAAATAAAGTGGTGGCATTTGAATTTGAAATTCAAAGAGTGATTAATTTTGTGAAATCGTGTGTAAAAATTCCGAAAGATAATTTTATATTAAACTGTGAGTGAATTACAAAAGACGCAAGAATGGGACGCAAGCTAGAGGAGCTTCGCATACAGGAATTGAAAGTGGAGTTGGGGAAGCGGTCATTACAAACGACTGGCCTAAAGAATGTTCTAGTCGAGCGACTTAGATAAGCTTTGATAGAGGAAGAAAAGAATCCTGAGACATTCGTTTTCGAAGAAGAACCAGAAATTGAGGAAGAGCCTGCAATGAACATAGAACAGCTTTTAAGAACTTTAATGAGCAAAATGGAAGCCCGTTTTGATGAACAAAAGAATTCTCTCCAGGAACAAAAGAATTCTATCCAAGAACAAAAGAATTCTCTCCAGGAACAAAAGAATTCCCTCGAGGACCACAAGAAATCTATGGAAACCCGTTTGGACGAACAAAAGAATTCTCTCCAGGAACAAAAGAATTCTCTCGAGGACCACAAGAAATCTATGGAAACCCGTTTGGACGAACAAAAGAATTCTCTCCAGGAACACAAGAAATCTATAGAAATCCGTTTGGACGAACAAAAGAATTCTCTCCAGGAACAAAAGAATTCTATGGAATCACGTTTAGATGAGCAGAAGAATGCTTTGGATGAACAAAAGAATTCTATGGAATCCCGTTTAGATGAGCAGAAGAAATCACTGGAAACGCGTTTGGATGAACAAAAGAGTTCTTTGGAGAATTGTCTAGAAAGTCGCTTAGAGGAACAAAAGAATTTCCTGAAAACTCGTTAGACGAACAAAATTTAAAAATTGAAGGAATCGAGCAAGAAGTGGCGGAAGTTCAACAAAAAGTGACCGAACAGCTTGACAACTTCAAATCAGATTTGGAGAAGATGAAGCATCGACAACCACGGCACGAAGGAATTGAAATATCCAATGCAGGCAGAATGAAACCTCCAATATTTGATGGACAAAATTCGTGGCATATTTTCAAGAGACAATTCGAGGCTGCTTCCGAAGTAAACGGATGGAATGATGCAGACAAAGCTACAGCTCTGGTATTAGCACTTCGAGGTTCTGCATCAGAGCTTTTACAAACTATACCGATAGAAAGGCAACGTGATTATACTTCATTAGTACAGGCGATAGAGTTACGTTATGGAGATGAACACATGCAGCAAGTATATCGCCTACAGCTACGCAACAGGATTCAAAAGCATGGCGAATCACTACAACAACTGCAGGGTGATGTGGAAAGATTAGCTTATCTCCCATACTCTAGCGTAAATGCAGATTTCCTTAATGAAGTGGCAACAGAAGCATTTGTGAACGCTATTGCAGATCAAAATTTACAACAAGCGTTGAGGCTAGCAGGAAAGAAATCAACAGCAGAAGCACTAGGCTATGCACTAGCGTATGAATCTGCCAGGCAAGCTTCCCGAAGTGCAGTACGAGTGAGAGAAATTTCGGTGGAGGAATGTACTTGTAATAGAATGCAGCCATCACAGAGCAATTCTTCACGTGGTATTCTGCGATGCTGGAATTGTAATAGAGCAGGACACCTCCAAAGGGACTGCAGAAAACGCCGTCGAACAGAATCACCAGAAGAGGAGGACAGAACAGAATGCCAAAGATGTCGAGCCAGGGAGCAAGCTATTCGGGGAGAGCCTAGAAATCAAACAGCGACTAGTCGCATCAGCTCCCCTGTTCAGCAGTCGGAAAACATGTAAAAACCAACTTCGGGGGGCAAAAGTTGGTTGGTAGAATCGACAGCCCCGAAGTCATCATTCAGATAGCCCAGTTGCAGAGAAATAATAGCAGTCTTGTTATATATGGAAGTGTAGGAAAAAATGACTGCGTTGTCACTATCGACACTGGAGCTTCGAGATCAATTATTAGAGCGGATCTTGTCAAGAACAAATGGCTTCACAATACCACCAAATATTTACTAAGAACAGCAACTGGAGCCGCAGCACAAGTTTTTGGAGAAATAACTTTGGATATTCAACTAGGTGAACTACTATTTCCTCACAATTTCCTAGTTTCAGACATAATGGATGAATGCATCCTTGGAGTAGACTTTATGACCACATATAAAATAAATTTAGATGTCGGAGAACGAATACTCAAATATGGCAACATAGAAATTCCTATGAGACTAGGAGGAGGAACAGATTATCCTGCAAAATTAAGGACGATGGTCTGTGAGAATATGACTCTCTCTGCATTCTCGGAGACGCTAGTATGGACAAAGCTTACTGATGACATCGGGACCTGCCGATTCTATCTGGTGGAGCCTAATCCTACAAAAGTAACATCGAACATCATCGTTGGTAAGACTTTAGTGAAGGCAGAAGGCGCAAGATTAATTCCAGTCAGAGTGCTCAACACATCCGAAAATGAGGTACAACTAAAAGAAGGTGCTATAATTGGAAATTGTGAGCCTGTTTATCAGATTGTTAATTTGGAAAATGGTAGTAATATTAAGGAGGCAATACGTATACCAGCTACTACTCAACAGGTTCAGAAACTTCTTTCATCTAGTGCCTTAAGTGAACAGCAATACAACGATGCCAAAGAGATGATCGATGAATTTTCCGAATTATTTGCATTGAATGATGATGATTTCGGCAAAACAAATCTTGTCCAGCATCGGATCACAACAGGAGATTCTAGGCCCATTCGGCAACCACCGCGAAGACTACCATTAGCCAAACAACCAGAAGTTGCAGATATGATAAATTCCATGAAAGAACAAGGCATAATTGAGGAATCTAACAGCCCTTGGACATCGCCAGTTGTTTTGGTCAGGAAAAAGGATGGCAGCACCCGATTCTGTGTGGACTACCGCCAACTAAATAATGTAACAAGAAAGGATAGCTATCCGTTACCAAGGATTGATGACACATTGGACACCCTTTCCGGAGCGCAATGGTTTTCTACATTGGATTTGAAGAGCGGTTACTGGCAAGTGGAAATACATCCCGAGGACCGAGACAAAACTGCTTTCTCAGTTGGAAGTGGCTTATGGCAATTCAAAGTTATGCCATTTGGATTATGTAATGCTCCAGCCACATTCGAACGACTCATGGAATGTGTTTTACGAGGATTAACCTGGAAAACATGTCTTGTCTACTTAGATGACATAATTGTGATCGGAAGGACATTCGAGGAACATAAAAACAACTTACGGGACGTACTTCAAAGACTGAGGGATGCGAAACTGAAGCTCAGTACGAATAAATGTGCTGTATTCAAGAATGAAGTAAACTATTTGGGGCATATAGTTTCATCACAAGGAGTAAGAACTGATCCAGAGAAGATAAGAGCTGTGAAAAATTGGCCTGTTCCAAAGGACAAACATCAATTAAGGAGTTTTCTTGGATTAGCTACCTACTACAGGCGATTCGTAAAAGGTTTTGCAGATATAGCAAGGAGCCTACATCAACTTACAGAAAAAGGAAAGCCGTTCATATGGTCAGATAAATGTAACGAGAGTTTTGCAAATTTGAAGCAACAGCTCTGTGGAACTCCAGTGCTTCACTATCCAAAGCTGGGAAAAACTTTTATATTGGACACGGATGCCAGCAATGTAGGTATTGGTGCAGTGCTTTCACAGGAGGAGGATGGTCAAGAGGTGCCAGTAGCTTATTTTAGCAAAGCACTCTCAAAATCAGAGAGAAATTATTGTGCTACAAGGAAAGAGCTACTTGCCATTGTAAACTCAACCAAGCATTTCCATAAATATCTCTACGGGCAGAAATTTATCCTCCGCACTGACCATGCAGCGCTTAAATGGCTTTTGCAGTTTAAGAACCCTGAGGGGCAAGTGGCGAGATGGATAGAGCGACTCCAAGCTTATGACTTTGAAATCCAACACCGAAGAGGACGTATCCATGGAAATGCAGACGCCCTTTCACGACGTCCATGCAAAGTTGAATGCAAACATTGCGTTCGGCTGGAAGAAAAAGAAACGGAGGCAACTATACAGCTGATGACGGCGGAACCATCGACAGGTTGGAACAACGAGAGCTTGCGAACGGCTCAACGGGAAGACCCAGACATAGCACCTATTCTTGCTTGGAAAGAAGACATGGAAAGACCACAATGGCAAGATATCTCGGAGAGGAGTGAGAAACTGAAGAGCTACTGGGCTCAATGGAACTCTCTTCACGTTGAATGTGGTATATTAAAGCGCAAGTGGGAATCAACTAACGGCGAGTCATTCCGAATGCAAATAGTCGTGCCAGCATCCCAGGTCAAATATGTTCTAGAAGAAATGCACAGTGGATCATCTGGAGGACATTTGGGGGTGAATAAAACAATTTCCAAAATACGTGAAAGGTTTTATTGGTTACATATGCGGGAGGATGTTGAGGAATGGTGCCGCAGATGCACTATCTGTGCTTCTTGCAAAGGACCACCACACAGAAGTAGAGGAAAAATTCATAAGTATAATGTAGGAGCCCCATTTGAAAGGATAGCCGTAGACATCGCTGGACCTTTTCCAGAAACAGATAACGGTAACCGTTATATATTAGTTGCTATTGACTATTTCAGTAAATGGCCTGAAGCTTATGCAATCCCTAATCAAGAGTCTACCACAGTAGCGGATCAAGTTGTAATGAATTGGGTCAGTAGATTTGGTGTTCCTCATGAACTTCATTCGGACCAAGGACGGAACTTCGAATCACGGACTTTCCAAGAGATGTGTAAAATTCTGGGAATAAGAAAAACCAGAACAACTCCTCTGCATCCACAATCTGATGGCATGGTAGAGCGCTTCAACAGAACATTGGTCGAGCATCTAAAGAAAGTAGTCGACTATCACCAGCGCGATTGGGATCGACATATTCCCATGTTCTTAATGGCCTATCGATCAGCTGTACACAACACGACCGGACAAACTCCAGCAAAAGTGATATTCGGAAAGGAGATGCGTTTACCTAGCGATCTCAAGTTTGGTACACCCAGAGGTGAACAAAAGTTACCAGACGATTATGTATCGGAACTTAGACAACAATTAGAGGATGTACACGAAGTCACGAGAGCAAAATTAGCAATAAATACCGATCGGATGAAGACCCGCTATGACTTACGTGCTAACTCAGCAGGATTTAATGAAGGTGACCTTGTTTGGCTGTACAACCCGAAACGACGTAAGGGACGTTCTCCCAAATTACAACAACACTGGGAAGGACCGTATTCAGTAGTGACTAGAATAAATGACGTAGTATATAGGATTCAGCGGGGTACAAGAGGCAAACGGAAAATCGTTCATCTAGATCGTTTATGTCAATACTGCGAGCATCAAGACCGTGGATCACCTGTTGTTCGGGAAGAACAATTTTAAGAAGGGGGCAGTGTTACGCGCCACAAAGTGATACAAGCGACATCTATTGGGAATGGAAACAACTTTAGGTTAGTGACATCCTAGTAGACTGGGTTTGGAGAATGGAATATTCAGGAAGGTTCTAGGATAATTCGTAGAGTATAAATACGGCGCTGCTCACATCCAGGAGGCGAGTATTATTTCAGACAGCGAAGTGAACGAAGTAAACTATTGGGATTGCGATAATTAGAAGTACAGTACTAGCGATAAATAAAGAGTTGATTTGATAATTATTTGTGAATTTGTGAGAGTAAACAGTAAAGTTAAATAAAGAAAGAACTTTTGAATTATATCTGAAATATTTTGTTTTAAATAACGAACTAAGGCCACACTCGTAACAATATTATTAATTGTAACCATATTCAGTTAACAAAATTGAATTTTAGGAAAATGTTTATAAGATAATTAGATAGGAACGATGTGTTAATAATAACATAAACTGGTAACACTTCGAAAGAATGTAATGAAGTTCAGCTGTTCAGCATGCGCCTTTGACTACCGTTATTTGGTGCCGTATGCAAACTCTGGCTATATAAACAGCAGTTTGACTTGATTCGATCTCTTTTTTAGTTTGGCAGCATAACGTTCAACTTGGTAAATTTCTATTCCTGATAAATCATTTATTTTGTTTTCTAACTTGAACTTTAATTTTGATTGACGATTGAAATAAATATTTTTATTCTGGGTATCGACTAGAATAAGGGCTTTCTTTTCGATAACTATTAGAATAAAGATTCTTACTGTGGGTATCGACTGCAGTAAGAATATCTTACTAATAACAAACAAACACTTTGTTCTAGTTACGGATTGGAATCAAAGAATCTTATTCTGGGTATCGACTAGAATAGGGACTTTGATTTCGATAGCAACTGAAATAAAGATTCTTATTGTGGGTATCGACTGCAATAGGAATATTATTAATAAAACACTTTATTGTGATCATTGATTGCAATAAAGATATCCCAATTCCCAACCTAAAGAAAGCCAATTGAATCAAGCGCCAAACATCGAGTGGGTAAGTACAAGTCAATTGCTACAGTTGTGTAAATCAAATTTATATATTAATCATTTAATAAACATTGGTTTCAGCCTTTTATATTATAATATATATATATATATATATATATATATATCTTGTAGTTCTCAAGTTTTGGTGTTTATTGAACTTGAAACATTTAATGCAGTGAATAAACAAATAAGAACCACTAGCTTTATAGCAGTGGCATCAATTTTCACCACATTATTCAATTTTGCATATACGCTCTGACTACGGGCAGTACATTTTATGGTCCTTCGACCCGGATTTAAAGTCTGGTGGTAAATATTATTTATCTTTCAAAAATGACTTCACTTCAAAAACTTTTCGCTTACCAAGTCACCTCTGCACAAATATTCCAAAAATCGTTCAATAACTACAAAACTACTGATGTAGAAAAACGAACGAGAGGACTTATATCTGAGCGGTTAATCGCCCTAAACGAAATTTGGTCCGACTATAAGAATACGCATTATATGATTCTCCAAGCTACTCAGGCTTTAGAAGATAGCGAATTGCAAAAATACGATTATTTTGCAAAAGATCAATTTTCAAGCGTGGAAGATAAATACTACACGTTTCGAGGTATTCTCAGAGATGCACTAGATGCATTCGACACAAAAGTAGATTCAAAGCCAAACACGGAGAATGAATCTTCTTCATTGCTGAGTTTACCTAGCATCACAATCCCAAAGTTCTCAGGGTCATATGAGTCATGGAGGTCGTTTCGCGATCCATTCCAGTCACTGATGCATACAAATTCTGCGTTATCTCCAGTGCCGAAATTGCATTATTTAAAATCTAATATTTCTGGAGAAGCAGAACATCTGTTGCGTCAGCTTCCAATGACCAATGCGAGTTGCGACAACGCATGGAAGATATTGCTCAATAGCTATGACAATAAGCGTGTATTAATAATGCTCAGCTAAAAATTCTATTCAATCTACCTAAAGCGACACACGAGTCAGCCAAGGCAATAAAAACTGTACTAGATAAATCGTCAGAATGTATTTATGAACTCGAAGCATTGGAAGTCCCCACTAAACACTGGGATATAATCCTGATTTACATGCTAGTGCAATGTTTACCAGCAGAGACGCATCGCTTATGGGAACAAGAAGTGAATAGTACAAATGAAGTTCCTACCCTAGAATCTCTAAAGGCTTTTCTAGAGACGAGATTCCGAACTCTAGAAGCCATTTCAGAAGCAAAACCATATTCCGTAAACAGACCAGCTCAAATTCCAAGAGCTTCCACCCATTTCACATCATCTAGTGATAGATGTATATTATGTAAAAAGCCACATCGTTTATACAAATGCTCCAAATTTGTAAAACTGGATGTAGACTCTAAATTCAAGATTGCCACGTCAAATAACTTGTGCTTTAATTACCTTTCAAAAGGTCACAATTCGAAGTTTTGCTCAAGCAAATTTACATGTCAGTGATGTGGAAGGAAACATCATTTCTTACTTCATAGGGACAATACAAATCCACAGGATAAGCACAATTCCTCAGAAAACCCAAACATACAAGCTCAACCTTGTAAGCCACCTTCCGCTTCCAATATTCACATGCTTCACGCGAATCTATCTACCAGAACTACACAAGCCTTGCTTGCCACAGCATTGCTTAAAGCTCCATCGAAAAAGGGGACCCTGTTCACATTACGAGCCTTAATTGACTCAGGTTCTCAAGTCACGTTCATAACACATGCCGTCGCACGGAAACTGCAGCTGGCTACTATGAACACTTCGATACAAATCACTGGCTTAGGAAAGTCAGGAGCTACAAACGTTGAAAAACAAGCATCGATAAATATACATTCTTACTCAACCTCGAGTAAGGTAACCACGATTAATGCCCTTATCGTGAAAACTATAACAGATATATTGCCTCCGTCCACCATTCCAAATAAAGAATGGAACCACGTTCACGATCTGCAACTCGCAGATCCATTGGTTTTCAAGCCAGGAAAGGTAGACCTGCTTCTGGGAGCAGATCTTTACGGAGAAATTCTCTTAGAGGGATTACGAAGGGATCCACCTGGAACACCAATTGTACAAAATAGTACCCTCGGCTGGATCCTTTTCGGCAATTTAAAAGGCGCTCAAACAATTTCCGCAGCGTCTTCCTTAACAATAAATGCTCATTACGAGGAAGAGTCCTCACTAGACAAACTTCTGAGGCGGTTTTGGGAAACTGAAGAGGTTACTACTCCAGGAAGACAACTGTCTACGGCAGATCGCGATTGTGAACAGTGTTATAAGAAAACTCATTATCGAAACGCAAACGGCCGTTACGAAGTTCATTTGCCCTTCATCAATGAAAGTCCCTACCTAGGCGACTCTCGTGGCATGGCTATACGAACACTTTACAGTCTAGAGCGTAAATTACATCAAAATCCCGGACTGAGTCATGAATATAAGGCTTGTATAAATGAGTATAAATCATTAGGGCACATGACATTGGCTGATAAGGAAGTCAGTAAATATAAATGTTATTATCTTCCTCACCACGCCGTTATCAAAGATAGCACGACTACCCAAGTTCGAGTCGCCTTTGATGCTTCGGCTAAATCCACCAATGAGAAAAGTTTGAATGAACAGTTGCATACAGGCCCAGTATTGCAATCTGAACTTTCCTCAACTTTACTTAGATGGCGAAAGTACAAATTTGCTATGTCAGCGGACATAGAGAAAATGTATCGAATGATAAACGTTCAATTTCCAGACCAAAATTATCAAAGAATAGTTTGGAGAAACAATCCCACTGAAACCATTAAAGATTACAAATTGACTACTGTCACCTTTGGGAGAGCACCAGCTCCGTACTTAGCAATCAAAACCAGTTAGATGCTGATGAAGTTGCTAGATTTCCTAAAGCGGCCAAAATTGTATTACGAGATTTTTATGTTGATGATCTGCTCACTGGAGCAGATTCCATTGCGGAAGCCTTAGAAATGCCAGGTCAGTTTATTCAACTCTTGTCGTCAGCAGGATTCAATCTAAGAAAGTGGGTCAGTAATTCATCGGATCTCCTATCGAACATAGCAGAAGAACATAGAGAAGTACAACTTCCTTTACGGTTAGCAAGTGATGAATCTGTGAAAACCTTGGGCATCCATTGGCACCCAGGAACTGATCATTTTACTTTGCAATATAAACAGTTTGCAGATCGTATTTCTACAAAGCGTTCTGTGTAGTCAGAAATTGCTACACTTTTTGATCCACTTGGTTGGATTTCTCCAATCATAGTCACAGCTAAAATTCTGATGCAAACGTTATGGGTTTCTGGATGTTTATGGGTCGATCCTATTCCTGCACCCATTGACAATCACTGGCCACAATTTAAATCCAAACTAAGCCACATCAGCAAAATCCACATACCACGGTGGATATTCACAACTAGTAATCTGTCAACTTGCCAAATACATGGGTTTTCCGATGCGTCCAATCAAGCCTATTCGGCTGCAGTTTATATATGAGCCATAGATCAAGAAGGACACATCCATGTTAATCTAGTAATTGCGAAATCCAAGATAGCACCTGTTAAACCTATTACGCTTCCCCGCCTCGAGTTATGTGGCGCTGTGATATTAGCTCGACTTATTAATCGCGTCAAGACAGACCTAAATTTTCTTAATGTACCCATATTCGCGTGGACGGATTCCTCTATAGTCTTAGCTTGGATTCGCAACCATCCTAACAGATATAAAACCTATGTTGCAAACAGAATCGCAGAAATTCAAACCGCAATCGATATACAGTCTTGGCGTCATGTTCGGTCTGTTGACAATCCTGAGTCTTTAAGCTCGCATAATATATGGTGGCACGGACCACAGTGGCTGTTAAACTCTGAGGAAAATTGGCCTCAGTCATAACCATTGATGGAAAATAACATTGACTCTGAACAAAAGCGAGTAAGCTGTTTAATCACAACTCATTTAGACATTGACGATTTATTTGGTAAATTCTCGACCTTTGTTAAGCTGCAACGAGTCATTGCTTATTGTTGCAGATTCATAAATCACTGTCGCAAAAGAAATCAAGAAATCCATCACGACTACTCAATGCTACTCAAACCTGATGAGATGACTCAGGCGAAACATTTGTTAATAAAGCGAGCTCAAACGATTGAGTATACAAATGAAATTCAGCAACTAAAAGCAGGAAATTTTATATCTTCCAGAAGCAAAATTTTACGTCTCAAAACATTTCTGGATGATTACGGATTATTACGTGTGGGCGGGAGATTACAACACGCTAATGTCCCGTAAGGCACTTTCACATCAAAAACAAGAACAGAAAATTGTAAACCGAAAAACTCAATTTATTCCACTTTAAAACAAGATTTTTGTTCTAATTAATGATTAATAAAATCCAGAGAAATAGGATAAACTAAGAATTTTACTGAGAAAATAGTTATATTTATTTCAGATTTTGAAGAAAAACACAACTTTTATGTTTTATCGGCCGAAAAACTTTTTCGGCGGAAAACCTCGTCCGATAAATCATAAAAGTTTTGTTTTCTTAAAAATTCTAAGATAAATATACTATTTTATTAGTAAAATTATTAGTTTATCCTATTTCCCATGATTTTATTAATCACTGGAGCAAAAATCTTGTTTTAAAGTGGAATAAATTGAGTTTTTCGGTTTACATTTTTTCGATTCTTGTGTTAGATGTGAAAGTGCCTTTACAATCAAAAACATCCTGTAACATTGCCAAAGGAAGTAATCTAACAACCTTAATAATCAACTATTTCCACACGAAAACATTACATGGAGGTCCCCAATTGGTTCTGTCAACATTGAGGAATGAATTCTGGATTCCTCAAGGACGAAAAATAGTCAAACATGTTTTACACAAATGTATAATATGCTTCAAACAATCTGCTTCAAATAGGAATCAAATGATGGGGAACCTACCTGCCTCTAGAATAAACAAATCAAGACCTTTTCAATAAATCGGCGTGGATTATGCTGGCCCCATTAATTTAAAAATGTCTAAGCACAGAGGAAATCGGTTCTACAAAGGTTACATTTGTATTTTTATTTGCATGGCCACCAAAGCTATACATATAGAACCTGTCTCTGATCTCACCACAGCAGCCTTCATTGCAGCATTTCGACGTTTCTCCAGTCGACGGGGACTTTGTACAGATGTCTATTCTGATTGTGGTACAAACTTCATAGGAGCTGACAAAATTTTACAAAGAGATATTATGACTGCAGTGAAATAAGCAAATAAAGAAATGGCATCTAAGGTAGCACAAGATGGAATACGATGGCATTTTAATCCACTTTCAGCACCACATTTTGGAGGCCTTTGGGAGGCAGGAGTGAAGTCGATTAAGTTTCACTTGAGGCGCATATTAGGAAATTCATCATTAACATTTGAAGAATTTACAACCGTGTTGACTCAAATTGAAGCCTGCTTAAACTCCAGACCATTATGTCCCATCTCTGATGATCCAGACGATCTTAATACTTTAACATCTGGACATTTCTTAGTAGGCAGTTCATTATTAATTCCACCAGAACCAATTGTTGAGAAAAATACTTCATTAATCACAAGATGGAATCATCTGCAATCATTACAGCAACTGTTCTGGAACAAATGGTCCAATGACTATTTGAACTCATTACAGAACAGACCAAATAGGCAGAACCAGTTTCCAATCCTAAAGTAGGAGACATGGTTGTTAGGAACCTAATTTACCAGCATGTCGGTGGAAATTGGGACGAATTACCGAACTACATCCAGGAGCGGACAAACTGGTAAGAGTTGTCAACATTAGAACTCAGACTGGACTTTTAAAGAGACTAATCACAAAATTCGCCATACTTCCTTTGGCCTAAACCACGTTTTCAAAACATTCATTAAAATTATCCAAAGGCGCTTGTATATTTGAATACACATATACTTTTTTTTCTTGTTCAGTCCAAATCAGCACCCCTAATAGATTCCATATAATATCAATATCCATTTCACTCATATTCATTCACATTATCAAAAAAAAAAACAAAACCTAATATTAGTTATCATCATTTGCATGCAAATGGACACAACAAGTGGAACGAAACAGCAGCACCATATACACGGTAGTATTATACTGTTTTAATATTATTCACAAATAATAAAAAAGAAAAAGGGCAGAAGTATATATGACTAAAGTGAAAATATTATTAATTGTAACCATATTCAGTTAACAAAATTGAATTTTAGGAAAATGTTTATAAGATAATTAGATAGGAACGATGTGTTAATAATAACATAAACTGGTAACACTTCGAAAGAATGTGATGAAGTGCAGCTGTTATGTTAAGATATTGTTCCTAGGCTATTGTTACCATGCGCCTTTGACTACCGTTCTTTGGTGCCGTGTGCAAACTCTGGCTATATAAAGATTTCTTATTCTGGGTATCGACTAGAATAGGAACTTTATTTTGAGTAGCAACAAGGTTAAAGATTTTTATTGTGTGTACCGACTACAATAAAAATTACAGCACTAACAACAAACAAAAATACTTTGTTCTAATTACGGATTGAAATTAAAGATTTCTTATTCTGGGTATCGACTAGAATAGGGGCTTTCTTTTCGATAACTATTAGAATAAAGATTCTTACTGTGGGTATCGACTGCAGTAAGAATATCTTATTAACAACAACAAAAATACTTTGTTCTAATTACGGATTGAAAATAAAGATTTCTTATTCTGGGTATCGACTAGAATAAGGGCTTTCTTTTCGATAACTATTAGAATAAAGATTCTTACTGTGGGTATCTACTGCAGTAAGAATATCTTACTAATAACAGACAAACACTTTGTTCTAGTTACGGATTGGAATCAAAGAATCTTATTCTGGGTATCGACTAGAATAGGGACTTTGATTTCGATAGCAACTGAAATAAAGATTCTTATTGTGGATATCGACTGCAATAGGAATATTATTAATAAAACACTTTATTGTGATCATTGATTGCAATAAAGATATCCCAATTCCCAACCTAAAGAAAGCCAATTGAATCAAGCGCCAAACATCGAGTGGGTAAGTACAAGTCAATTGCTACAGTTGTGTAAATCAAATTTATATATTAATCATTTAATAAACATTGGTTTCAGCCTTTTATACTATAATATATATATATATATATATATATATATATATATATATATATATATATATATATATATATATATATATATATATATATATCTTGTAGTTCTCAAGTTTTGGTGTTTATTGAACTTGAAACATTTAGTGCAGTGAATAAACAAATAAAAACCACTAGCTTTATACCAGTGGCATCAGTTTTCACCACATAATTCAATTTTGCATGTACGTTCTGACTACGGGCAGTACAGTTATGAAGACCAAACATTCTTAAATGGCAAATATTCCACACATACCTTTCACAAAATTTTTTATATGTAAAATTGTGGATAATGTAATACTATCGACGACAAATACTTTTTTGGTCCAAACTCTGCGGGCTCATCCAGAGACGGAAATGCCTTGGGTCTTTCCATAGCAATCCGAACAAAAATCACCAATTTTGTTGAAATTTTACATACTTGTAGGGTTTGTGAAGCAAAAATAAAAATTAAAACTTTCCCTATACAATGCGAATTTCACGAGTTATGGTATTTTCAAGATTTCGAAAAAATTCTGTGTTGGTTTTCTTTAAAAATTCATAAATTTCTTTTATTCATGCTAGGACAGTGAAATATGGCTCATTTGAATGATAGGATTTCAAGCTATCAAAGAAAAATAGCATCATAGAAATATATTCGAAAAATGACATCAAGAACATTTTATTAATTTTTTTATATTTCATATCCACCAAAATATATTAAAATTTTAACTTGCGATCCGAACGAGATCAAGGAGTAAAAAGCAAGACAATATCACAAAAATTCATTTATAACTACGTATATATGTAATAAAAAATACTTGTTCTATACAGGGTGTCCCGGATGTGGTCTTGAACCTGAAGGTCATACTTGAACATGCAAATAATTGTCTGGTAGGTGGGGAAATCTTAGCGGTGTCCAAGAGAACTGGACTTTAAGATATTTGGGTATGTTTTTATGGGTCACCCTGTAACATCTAACCGTTACAGTCTATGATGATCATTTAAAATTTCTTAGATTGACAATCGTTGGACCTCTCCTATGGTCTAAAAATGTCACCTCTCCTCTTCTCCTTTTTAAAATTATGGCTTGTTGTAAATTCTTACGGTTACTTATTAATATTTAATTAATAGTGAAATATGAAATTAAATGCACTACCTGTGCGCCCAACCACTTTAACAGTCCGTAGAGAAGAGACAGCCCAACTTCAGTTTTAGTCTGTCCCGACATTTGTCATTTCTCAGGTTGGTTGCTATTATACAGTATTGCCATACTGAATAAATATGTAACAACTTTTCCCCCCTTAGTAAAAAAAAATGCTTCCATGACTATGACATAATCGTAGTTGCTCGCAGGCTCACAATTTTCTGTACATCAGTTTCTCAATTAATTCTATATTTCAGTTTCTTTTAATTAATTCGATATTTCCATTAATTAATTCAATATTTTACACCTTATAGAAAAAAAACAAGTTTTTTTTAATTATTAATATTGAAGTCTAGTTACTGGTTTACGTTTTCGTTCCTAACTAATTCCTTAATG
Organism: Dioctria linearis; assembly: GCA_963930735.1. Classification (NCBI taxonomy): domain Eukaryota; kingdom Metazoa; phylum Arthropoda; class Insecta; order Diptera; family Asilidae; genus Dioctria; species Dioctria linearis. The sequence continues at coordinate 88,042,058 of OZ005744.1, forward strand.
TACTTTTAGTCCCTAGCTAGTTCCCTGTCACTTCCTTTTTGTTGAGGTTCCGGCGATTATCGTTGAAGTGGGAAATCAACTAGTGGGTCCAAATTTGGTGGCTCAAGATCTTTAATTGAATCGCCCGAACGTTTTCCTTGATCAATATGTCTACGCCATATTCGCCCGTCATGTTGCTCTAAATTGTAATGTAATTTACCTCTAATCTTACAAAGCCTGCCAAATTGCCATTTTTTATTTTGACTATAATCTCGTACCGCCACTCTATCTCTCAGTTCAAATTGCCTGTATTTTAAATCCTTGTTAAGATTGGGATTAACATGATGGCTTAAGGTGAGAGCCTGAGTGATAGTTATAGGGAACCTAGAAAGAACTTTAATTTATTCTATAGTGAGTTAAAACTTCGCATAAGTCAACTTCTACATTTTCGCTATTGCTTTTCAATCGACGCAGTTTGATTTTAACAATTTGGACGTAACGTTCAACTTGCTCATTTGTGGCAGGATGGTAAGGTTCAGTTCTTTTATGGATAATGTTGTGTTCTCAAATGAATTTTTGAAATGTGGGGTTAGTGAATTGCCTACCATTGTCAGAACAAATAATTTTGGGAAGTCCAAACGTTGAGAAAACCCTTCTCAAAGCTGCAATGGTGTTTGATGAATTGATTGCTCTCAGTGGAAGTACTTCCAGCCATTTAAAAAAGGCATCAGCTATTAGGAAAAAGTATCAAAAGGCCTTGTTGATGGAGCCTAGTAATGAACATCTACCTTTGAAGGGTTAGCTGACTGCTGGTTGCGAACGATGCAGTTTTTTACCTTATATTCAATGTCTGCATCTATCCCTGGCCACCAGTAAAAGTTTCGGGCCAGAGATTTAAGACGGCTTATGCCAAAATGAGTAGTATGAAGATCATTTAAAACTTTATTTCGCAACCTCTTGTTCCGCGCATAATACAACTTTGTTGCAGCGAAAATTCCAAGATGTTGATATTGAAACATTTTTCTTTCGGCAACACTTTTGCGTCCGCTAATGGCTTTAACTGCTGGTCCAGAACGGTAGCCCTTGAAATTTCTTGTGGTGTGACCGGCAGAGCATTTATTCGATTAATTTAGATCTGAATCTTCAATGCTCACTGCGTCATTTCTATCCGCAAGAAATCGCGATAATGCATCCGCATACCCATTCATTTCTGAATTTTTGTATTTTATATTGTAATTAAACCATTGCAAATATATCGCGTAATGTTGCATTCATGTTGCTGACTTGTGCGGTAGCCTCTTTGAAGGATACAATATTTGAATGGTTTGTGATCCATATACAGGGTAAATTCGCGACCAAATAAATATTTGTAAATTTTTTTTACCCCACATATGATCGCAAACGCTTCTTTGTCAAGGTGTGAGTATTTCCTTTGCATTTCAGTAAAAGAGAGGGTAAGCAGTGACTCGTCTTCTCTTCGCCTTAACTATAAGGCTTAAACACAATTGTGACGATAGAGCGACCGACGAATTCCTGTGTAATATACGCTCCATAAAATGTTCCTAGAGAAAATTGTTCCTATGACTGCAATAGTCGTCGCTTGTCGCCCTCTCTGGTCGTCGTAATTGAATTAATTAAATAACGTGGTCGACGACAACGAAAACTGCAGATACCTATGTAATACACGCTCTATAAAACATTTCTGGAGAAAATTGTTCCTATATTACTGCAAGTAGGCACGTTTTAAATTAATTTTAGAGAACTTAACATCACCATTTAAAACCGAGAATAATTCGTCTGTAGTTGATCAAGGATGTTCGTCTAATTTAATAAGCGACTTTAGAGTAACCTTAAAGTCAGCACACAGCCGCACCTTTCCATTGGCCTATATACATATGTTATGATATATATATAATATATATATATATGGGCAAACATCGCAGAAAGGGTTACATTTTGAGTACATGGTGTGAAAGATTTTTAAATGGAACCTTTTCGGTTTCTTAAATATAATATGAAAAATTGGTATTGATGACGTATTTTTAAAAAACTTAGTAGTTAAAAGAAAACCGAGTTAAAAATCTGAAAGTTTAATTTTGTTGACCCATAACTTCAAAATGGAGCTGAGGAGGCAAAAATTTAATACCATTAGAAACGTCTAACAAATTTTAAATTATCGTCATAGGATGTAACGGTCAGATATTACAGGGTGATCTATAAAAACATACCCACATATCTTAAAGTCTCGTTATCTCGGAAACCGTTCGGATACCCCCCTCCCCCCTTCATCGCACCTCATACATGTTTTTGCTTTTCAGGACATATCCATAGCCTTCAGGTGCAGCATCACATACGGGACACCCAGTATAAAAACCATTTCTTTTTTATTTGTCGGTAGTTATAGATGTATTTTGGTGAACTTTCTTGATTTTTACTCCTTGATCCCGTTGAGATCGCAAGTTAAATTTGAATATGTTTAGTGGATAATAGGAGTTAAAAAATAAAAAAATATAAAAAAATTAATAGTACGTCTTCTAGGATATTTAAGAATAAAGGATGAAATCTTTATTCTTGATGTCCTTTTTCACATAAATTTTTAAGATGCTTTTTACTTAGATAGATTGAAATTCTATTTTTCAAATGAGCCATATTTCACTGGCATGAATAGAAAAATATATATGAGTTTTTAAACAAGCCCAGGACAGAATTTTTGCGAAACTTTGAAAATGCCATAACTCGCAAAGTACGAATTGTATAGTGGAAATTTTTAATTTGTATTATTGTTTTCACAAGCCCTCCAAGTATATAAAATTTAAACAAAATTTGTGATGGTCATCTCACACATGTTGCCATTTGAAATTGAATGACCTTACAAAACGAGGAACACTATGAAAATGGAAAAGGTGCGAGTTGATATTCGAAAAAAATATATATATACAGGGTGTTCCGTAAATGTCTTTAATCCTTTGAGGGGATGAAAGTAGAGGTCATTTGGGTCCAAAAAGTCTAGATACTCCGCTTGGTTTTCGAGTAAATCGATAATATCGATTTTCGAGATTTTGCATACCTCTTCAGAGTAATTTCGTTATAAGTTCTATTGTAATTAATGGATTGTGACGTTCAAACCTTTATTTAAAATAACACATATTGGCCTTTCTAAGAATGTATAATAAGTTAGAATTGTGCCTTCAATTATTAAAAAAAAAAAAACAGTTTTCTCTAGAATTTTTTATTTCACCAACATTTTTGTCGCGCTTCAGTGTACATTTATTCGAAACATCACCATTGCACGAACTTGGCAAAACTATTACGAAATTTCCGCATTATGTCCCACAACGTTCCTAAAGTGGACGGAGTCATATCTAGATAACAGAACATACCAAATCTATTTCCGCCATTCCATTTATAGAGTCTTGAAAGCTTCGTCTGGCGTACCTCAAGGAAGTCATTTGGGCCCGTTGCTATTTATTCTATCGACTGACGGCATTGTCTCCGTAGTGAACCACTGCAAAGTCTTAATTTATCCTGATGACATTAAACTTTTCGGTCAGATTAAATCTTTTAATGATTGTCAACTGATACACGATGACCTCCACAAATTTTATGATTGGTGCAAAAGCAATAATTTGGTACTCAATATCGACAAATGTGAGGTGATGACTTTCCACAGGAATCTGAATCCTATCTCTTATGTCTATGGGTTCTCGGCTTCCTCGATTCGCCGCGTTTAACTCCCACATAAACCACATGGTATCTAAGAGTAGTTCTATGCTGGGCTTTATAAAACGTTGGTCCCGAGAGTTCTCGAATACCTCCATAACATTACGTTTATATACTTGCTTTGTGAGACAATTTCTTGAATACGCTAATCAGGTCTGGTCTCCTTTTTACAGTACAGACATCGTCCGTATCGAGTCTGTTCAGTGAAACTTCCTGTGCTTTGCTCTTAGGGACCTACCCTGTGATACCTCATTGATTCTTCCACCCTATGAGGATCGCTTGCAGCTCGTGAATATGCACACGGTTGAGAAACGTCGCATGGTTGCCGATGTAATTTTTGTTCACCAACTCTTAAACGCGAATGCTGGTTCCCCGTAATTACTGGAGAAAATCTTTGCTTGACAAAATCTCGTTCCGTGATAATAGGCACAATTTGAGAAGGCTACCTTTGTTGCATGTCAACTCCTCAAGGTCTAACTTTGGTATGTATGAACCTATTAATCGCATATGCATTACTGTTAATAATTTGGCTGAGTATTTTGTTGTTGACGACTCTAAGCATGTCTTAAAAAACGTCTATATAATATTTAATCTTTTGTTAAATTTAATTTAGTTTTTTAACTTTTTGTTGTATGTCGCATTGCATGACATTTCATCTGGTGTTTGGTCTATGTTTAGGGTAACATACAAATATTAACACCGCCCAAGTGATGAAACGAATGTATTGTTGACCGTTTATTTATTAAACGTGTCCATGCAGCGAGCTTGTGTTAAGCTGGTTCTGATAGTCAATATAAAAAGTCCATGCAGGGCAAAACGAACGAATCTCCACTGCACAGCCTCAATACAATTTATATATACAGCATAAAAAGAGACCAGAACGGACTGGCATACTCCAAGATAGGTCTAACAAATATGCAGTAAAGGACCTTCGTTATAAATAGATCATTACAAACCCCAGAGTAGCATTAGCCCTGGCAACGATTGTATTAATATGATCCTCGAAGGAAAGACGAGTATTAAGAAAAACACCCAAGTCCTTGGTTTTGTCAAGTCTTGTTAATAAGCATCCATCTAAAGTATAACTGAAGTTCAATGGCCTCCTTTTATGAGAAAAGGATATAGCAGTACATTTATTGATGTTGAGAGAGAGGAATACAGTTAATAGCACACCATTTATGAAAGGTGTTTAAGTCTAAATTTAGAATTCCACACTCGTTTTCATTAGAAACAATGTGGAGGATTTTGGCATCGTCAGCATAGCAAAGAATTCTTGAATTAGTTAAAATCAGAGATACGTCGCGAAATATAACTCGCTGCGTACGATCCGATAAATAAGAATGATGCCAATTGACAAAGACAGAAGGAAAACCAAGAAGAATCAACTTATGAATCAAGATTTTATGATTGATTCGGTCAACAGCATTACTAAAATCTGTGAAAATGCAATCAACTTGCTTTCCGGTTTCAATTTCAGAAATGCAGAAATTAGTAAACTCTAACAAATTAGTCGTAGTAGATTAAAGCCATGCCGAAAAGAGCGCAGGAAAGGCTTGCTGTGGAACGACAAAACAACGCAAACCATGGCTTCAAATATCTTACCAATACAACATAATTTAGCTACGGGTCTGAATTCAGAAATAGCGCGCTTATTACCCTTATTGTGAAAAGGAATAATCAAAGAAAGCTTCCACTGTTTCGGAAAAATACCACAAGCTAAAGATAAATTAAATAAATAACACAAAACAGAAACGCTGGACGTAGCACAATGTATTATGAGCGTGGAAGTAATGCCATCCGGACCAATAGAAATCTTATGCTTGAAATGTACTTGAAGACAGACGCTTCATCGAACAACAGGTCTTTAGGTTGAAGAGAAGTCGTCGAAAACTTCGTCAAATGGGTAAAATCGTTATAACTATCACAGTGGTTATCACAGAAGGCAGTTTTAAAGAAGTCTCCAAAAAGATTGGAAGTCTCCAAGGGATCAACACTATCTATGCTTCCAAGACGAAACGATGAAGGGTCCCATCACAGTTTCGCTTAGAGTTCACAAACTTCCAAAATTGCTTAGGTTCCGTACGCAAGGCCGACCTTATTCTATGTATATAATCATTACAAGAATCAGCTGATTGGTTTAAGAGTAATTTTCTATGGAAATTGTATAATTGTGGTCCCGAAAAATAACTCGCTTATAAAGAATTAATTTTTAATTAAAATACTTATAATTTCGTACTTACTTTGCGATGCATTTTCTTGCTTTCATCTGAACTCCGCCATCACAGCCTCTAGAACATTTGCTCCATTTACTCCACTTTCCCCAAAGATATACCGTCAGATTTCTGGGCTTCTCATCGTCAGTGAAAATTTCAGCTTCTTTAAAATCTGTATCTGCTAGAATTCCACTAGTTTCGTTTTCTTGATACGTGTCTAAAATGTCATCTGGGTTACTTAATAAACTCGTTTGACCCTGTTTTTGAGCATGGGATATTTCACTACTAATAGTATCTTCATGTAATTTTCGGCGTAAGGATTTTGGCGCGGCAACTGGCCTACTATGTATTGTTCCATTATTGCGAAAATTTTCCAGAAACTCGGATGTGGAGATCTACAAGCAATGGAACATTTTTTATAACATGTATTTATTGACATAATCATTACTCTAATAGCTACAAATAATAAAATAATAAAATATTGATTTTATTGTGGTTACCAGTATCAATTCTTATATAATATTTAATTGAATTGACTAAATTAAGGGGAATGACTGGCATAATCATATCATTAAGTCACTTAAGTTTTGTAAATCCTACGAGCGGAGAACCTATAAAAATTTGGTTGCAAGAAGCTTTTGCTAGGTGGATACTTTACTTCTTGAATAATGAAATATACTTGTAAAAGCAATAACAGTCCTAAATCTTGTAAAAGGTAAATGCCCAGAAACAGGAGTAACTTTGGCTCTGTACCCTTTTGGCTGTTATAGGCGACGGGATAGATTGAAAATGTACGACAAAATGAAATAAACTTTTCTACTCCTTCGTTTGTGCTTTTATTCATCTCAGGAAGCCTTTCATTATGTAATATGAACTAAAAATGCCATTCGCATTACAAATGCAAACATATTATTTCAAAATTAAACACTTGCAATGCTCTAAGTAGGATTCTTCACCTCCATTTACTATAGTTCGAAATTTTTGTCACAACCTCTGAAGCAGTTGACTAATTTGTCGTACTTTTGCAATATACACAAAAAAAGGGAATGTGAATTTCACAATAATATTGAAAGCAGAAACTCATTTATGGGGAGGACCACTGACATATACCTATATTATATAAATGGACTGACTGATTTTCTGATTCATGTGGCACTCATTTTGATTTCAGAAAGTATTCTCTCATTGTCAATGCTACCAACTGTCCTAAACTGGCGCTATATTTAAATTATTTGGGAATTTACTTATATGCATGTCAGTGGGATTTACCGAATTTACCGCAAAAGTATTTGGGACTATTTGTATTGGGACTATTGTATCGTTCAGAATTGTTACAAGATTCTTTTTACGAAAGGGTATATAAATGTATTGAGCCAGACACACTGGCAGACAGTGGCAAAGAGTGATAAATATGCGCATCATACAAATTGGCACTTTGCAACAATTTTTCAATTTGATTTATTGACCGTCATCACAGTTGTCAAATAGTCCTTCTGGACTGTCTTCATCGTTATCCTCGTCGTCGGATTGAGTTTACTCATCATTTTAGCCGTCTGTGAAATTAATTACAAACAAGTTACTGAGGTGTTGCAATGACCGCATCCACGCCTAGTTCGGAAACTAAATATGTATATATACATATACATGTAAAATTTATGTCCTCATCCCGAATTACGGGTTGAATAATAACGTCATTTCTCAAAGGTGGTGATTGTTCACTTCATTAACATTATTATCTGGTTGAACTTTTCTAAAACTGAAAATACCGCCTTCCTTACAGATCCCGATAGATTACAATCAGACAGATTTTAAAAAGCTTCATATATGTGCTTGTCTGTAGTAGTCAAAACAGCTTGAAGAATGCTGTAGTCAAAACCGGGTCTATACGTGAAACCCGGTAAGGACTTCGTCACCTAAGTTACTATTCTATGCGGTTATATCAATGAATCTTTGATAGTTGGCAACGTCAGCATCCATACAAAAGTGCACCCAACATTATAACGAGGATATATGTGTCAAAGCATTTGATAACTACATTGGCATCGAAATTAATATTTCAAACATGACACACATTTTCGTATCAGCAGCCTTTTCGTGGCTCTCACATGGTAATTGTTCGTTTATTGTTCTTTTCACAGATTCGTTAACGACTAGGTATGTAAAAATAACATTTATAAAAATTCAAATATGCAGTTTTGGTGCCGATAAATGCAATCTTTTCATCGCTCGCCCAATAGACCAGTCAAATAAGCCGATAAAATGCTAAAGATCGCATTAAATTTGCTTCAGGCAGCAATTTTGAGGGCTAGTATAGGGTTTTCTTGAGAGTATTGTCCCTAAAATTTGGGGTCAGGGCCCAAAACAAAGGGATGAAAGACAATAAAATCACCCCGAAATGGGTGACAAACTATTTTCCATGCGTGCGAATTAGAAGTCTATGGTGATCAACCCCAATCTCGTAAGAGTGCGACATGTAAAGCGAAAGAAGTTAAAGGCGGACACATCCACTAACATGTGCCCGATTAGTTCAATTCTGCAACATTCTGGTTCAAAAGCTAGCAACCAAAAGTAGCGTGCATTTGCCGTGGACGCTGTGGACAAACGGGAGGAGTGAAGAAAGTAATCAGACTAAATGTTTTTTTTTTCTTTTTATATTATTAAGCCAAGCTCAGGGGATACCCTATGATGCAAAGCACAGCGTGGCAGGAAGGAGATAGGGAAAGGATTAAGGGATATGAGGAGAGCGGCGGAGGTGCCGATGTATGTCGCCCTTAAACTTTCGCAGGTTGTATGCCGGAGGAAAGACAGAAGATGGTAGACTGTTCCACATTCGCACAGTTCGGGATAAGAAAGCATCACGGAATTTTAGTGTACGGCCGAAAGTAATTTGAAGGGTTAAAGGATGTGCGCGGTTTGCAGCGCGAGTATTGCGTGCAGGAATCATTCTACAAGGGATTAGACTAGATACTTCATCAGAACATTGACCATGCATATAGCGATAAAGGAGCGAAAGGCATCCAACATTGCGACGGTGCTCGAGCAGGCTCTCTTTTGGACAATATCCAATGAAGCTAAGGCTGTGCGACCAGCCCCGGCCCAGATATGGGAATTGTATTCCATTCTAGGTCTGATGTAGGACTTGTAGAGGAGCGCTATATTTAATGGGCTGAAATATTTCTTACACCTTTTCAAAAAACCAAGACATTTTGATGCTTCTTTGGCAACCGAGAAGATGTGATCTGTCCAGCTTAACTTACTGGAAATATTAATGCCAAGAATTCTTAGTGACGGTGAATCAGAAATTAATGCTCCATCAAACGAAACGGGAGTGGTTAAGTGATGGTCTTGTTTTAATGTGATGAGACAGCTTTGGGTCTTAGATGCATTGAATTCGACGCGATTCACTTTGCCCCAAGCGAGAATATTGTCAAGATGGTTATTCAATGATCTAATCATGCAGTCTCGTTTAACACATGTGGCGCTCCCTCTGGAATCCGCAAGGGTGTCAAAGGAGTATGCGAAATCAAGGGTACTGTCATCAGCAAAGCTATGGATAGGATTAAAAGTAAAGGAAAGCAGATCATTAATGAAGATTAGAAATAGAGTCGGAGAAATAACAGAGCCCTGGGGGACACCGGCATTAATAGGATGAGGTTCAGATATAACGCCATCTAATACAACACGTATTTGGCGACTAGATAAAAAACTTTCAATCCATAATAGAAGAGGAGGGGAAAGACCAAATGCTATGAGTTTGGCTAAAAGGGCTGGATGCCAGACTCTATCAAAGGCCTTTTAAATATCTAGAGCAACGATTTTGGACTCACCAAAATTGTGAAGGCTACGATTCCAACGTCCGTAAGAAAAGTCAGCAAGTCTCCAGATGAGCGACCGTGCCGGAAGCCGTATTGGCGATCGTTGATGAGCTGATTGGTTTCCAGATACTTCATTAATTTCGAGTTAATGATAGATTCAAAAACCTTTGAAAGAATCGAAGTGATTGCAATTGGTCGATAATTTGAGGGATCGCTACCCTCTCCTTTCTTGGGAATAGGCTGAACGTGAGCTAGTTTCCAAGCAGTTGGAAATTTTCCTGTCGAATAGGACAGGTAGAATAGTTTGCGCAGAGGTTTAGCAAGGGATGAGGCACAGCTTTTAATTAATAGGGGCGAGAAACCATCAGGACCTGCGGCTTTAGAGACGTTGATACCATTAAGGACCTTGAACACATCCCTCGTACGGATGTGGATTGGCTCTTGTACACATCCGCACGGGGGATGCACGACAGGTGCCTGTGAAGTGGGTGGAAGAAAGGAATTTGATGCGAATCTAGCAGCCAAAATATTAGCTTTATCCTGGGAGTCAACAACCACTTCACCATTATTAAGTAGTGAAGGAATAGAGGAACTGCTGAAGTTGTTCCTGATGGTTTTGACCAGCGACCAGAAACCTTTACTACCTTTGCGGCTTGCCAAGATTCTTTGTCTAACATTCTGGTCAAAAACAAATTTTTCTCTCTGGATAATGGACTTGCAGGTGTTCCGTGCAGTCTTGTAGATTTCTTTCAGTTCTGGACAAGGATGCACTTGATAGGCGCGAAAAGCAGACTCTTTCGCTTTTATAGCTTGGTTGCACTTATCGTTAAACCAAGAGCGATTTTGCTGTTGTTGATATCTGCTGTAAGAATACGGAATATATTCACGCATGCCTAGACTTAGTAAGTTACTAAGTTCTAATGTGCATTCATCAGCATCCCTCGAAGCAAAACAGACCGACCAATCTATATCTCTAAGATACTGATTGAGACTTTCCCAATCAGCGTTCTTATAGTGCCAGAGAAGCCTACTTGTAGGTGGAGAAGTGGGCGGCGCAGAGATGATGTGATAAATTGAGCCGTGATTAGACAGTGGTCTGAATTACCAAGAGGGGAGCCGACTGAGATAGAATATTTGTCAGGGTGAGATGACAGAAACAAATCTAGTAAATTGGCCCTATCACCAGCTGCATCAGGGATTCTCGTCGGTGCATCTACTAGCTGATGCAAATTGAAAGATTCCCAAAATAGTTCAACGAATCGGCCCGCAGGACTTGTGGTAGAAGAATGTCTGAGCCACGGTATATTATGAACATTAAAATCGCCTGCCAGGACGATTTCGGAAGAGGGGGAGACAGAAAGCAAATGATCAATATTGTTGGAGATATTGTCAACTACAGATACCGTGTCGTCATCAGACATATTTGGGCTGCGATAAAGGAAGCAAAAGTAGATGATGTGCCTGTGAAGTTTGAACCTAATCCAGATGTAATTAAACTCAGGATTGGCAGAAGGTGGAAAGTCTTTTAGAATGGTAAAGGCCACATCATTCCGAATATATATTGCGATCCCCCTATGTGGAGAAAAAAGAGGCACTAAGCTATAACCAGGGACGTGATATTGATTAAAATCAGCATCAGAAACGACCTTGGTTTCACTTAGCGCAAGAATTGCCGGATTTTTTGATTGAAGGTGGCAGTACACCGAAAAACGATTTACCCCCAATCCGCGAATGTTGCAAAATTCTAAAATAAAATTCTGCATATTCCAAAGCAAAACAAAAAAAAGCAGAAGAAAGAGCGACACACAACAACGGGGGCGCCCAGCTGCAGTCAACGACACAGCGAGGTAAAAAAAACAGCAATAGTGTTATGCCTATTTGCTGCTTTCAGTACCTCAGACCGTGCAGTTCAATGACCACAGCTGGGGACACCCGTATTGCTGATCAGTGACAAGGGCTAATGACCTTGCACTGATCACTGATGTACATGGGAGATTTGTTAAACGCCACCGTACTGTGCTGCTGGCTTGTGGAATGCCGGCAGGGCATAGAAAAGCCCTGGACTTGGCTGGTATTGTTTATTTTTTTATGTAATAAAAACGGCGCGGCGGATTTTAGTTATTATTATTATATATATATTTATATTTATATTTGAAAAATTTCACTGCACTGAACTACGCTACAGATTGATCGCTATTTAACTTTGGCACCAGTAACACGCACGATGGAACGTCTGCTCCAGCTGACTCCACGCACTCAACTTATCATTGAAGTTTGATTATTTATATCACACATTATTTGCACACAATATTTGCTTCGTGTTAAAAACAATTCCTGAATGTGAGTTCTAAAAAGATAACAAATTCAATCTAATCAATTTTCCAAAAAAATTAGTAAAACTTCTAACAAAAGCATGTGCTATCATGTAACATAAAATGCATGGCAAAAATACGATCAGATCAAGCAGATAAATTTGCAACTATATCATCATTATAAGTACCATCGAACGGGAATTTCTTCTCTACGTGTTAGAGATAACATTATTTGCAAATATAATTCAACTTAACACAGCAGCATAGGTTGCTCTAAAAATTGTTGTTGTTATGGATTTTGGTTCATTACAATGCAAATTTTATCGCTAGTACCGTAAGATCACAGCTGCACTGCCAATTCTTGTAATCATGCGCCTCTGCTACTCCTTCAGTGGTGTCCTGTGCAAGCAAGGGCTATATAAACCACAAGCTGACTGATCTCGATCTCTTTTTGTACTTGGCATCGCCTGCGGTAAGTTGGCTATTTAGGGACTAACATTTATATCGGGTATCGACTGATATTTCACTTTTAACAATTAACAATCATTTCTGGTCTCGACGGAAATAAACGCATCTTATTTTGGGTCTAGACTGAAGATAATCTTTTACTAACAATCATTTCTGTTCTCGACGGAAATAAACGCATCTTATTTTGGGTCTCAGCTGAAGATAAGATAACTCTTTAAGCCGTGGCTCGACTGACTTAAAGAATATTATCTCGGATCTCGACTGAGATAATCTTTTACTAACAATCATTTCTGGTCTCGACGGAAATAAACGCATCATATTTCGGCTCTCGACTGAAGATAAGATACCACTTTAAGCCGGGTCTCGACTGACGTAAAGAATATTATCTCGGGTTTCGACTGAGATAGTATCTTACTAACATTAACACTTTATTTCTGGTCCCGACGGGAATGAAGAATTTTTCTAACCAATGGTTAGAACAAGGCGTCTTAACATTAGCTTAAAGCAAACCCTCAAGCGTCAAGGTGAAGATCGGTGAGTACCAGTCACTTGTAACAAATTAATATTTATTCCTATATCTATTTTATTATATATTTACTCATATATATATATTTATATATGCTACATTTCTTGTGGATATTTACTAAATATTATATTTTATCTTCATTCTATATTAATTTTACATCGACATATATTTATACGTATTGCGCTCTTTGTTGGATATATTTTCTTACGATTAACACTGAGGGAGTACTCACTCTGTCAATTGCTGTTCTATTCCGTGTGTGGTTAAATAGAGAGTGTAGCTGGTGTTGTTTTTTTTCTTTACAATTAGTGCGACACTTCCTTTACATGTTAATTTCTTTATTTCCTTCTTTATATTTTAACACTTAATTGATCACTCGAACTTATCTTATGTACCTATACACATATTTGTTCACTAGAACTTTTGCTAGATGGATATATTTCTCCTTTTTTTGTAACACTTAACTTCTCTTAAAAACTGTTGTTTTTTTTTGATTTTTCAATCTATTTTTTTGAACCGAACCAACTCGACCAAGCCTTTTTTTAACTTTCCTTTTGACGGGTCAAAATTCAGCAACCCCTTTTTTTTAACGACCGATTCGACTCTTTCAAAACAACTCGACACTACTACTTTAAAAAACCGACTCAACTCTTGATCACATTCATCGTAATCAAGAGCCGTTGTTCAGGATAGAAAATGCTAAATTGCATTTTCTTATCCTGAGAAAATTTTACGATTTTAATTCTGGACTTATTCAAACATGTCCAGAATTATTCGCGTTGGACAAATGGCTTCAAAAATGTAATCTGACACTTTTGAAAACATCAGCCACCGTCCCGTCGTTTGAAAATCGCGACGCGCATATACATGCAATGCATTTGTGTGGCGTGCGTTTCTTATTGCGAAAGTTTTTTGTCGTAATATGTATGTACGTATGTACATGCATGTTGAATTTTTTCGCGGCAAATTGTACTGAAGGTACGATTTGCTTTTTGATTTATTTTTTAATTAAATTGTTGAAATGACAAATTTTGCTGAAGGCAAAATTTTGTCGTGGAAATTTTTAAGTAAAACGACTTGGGTTGTAAACTGCAACTTTTGAGAAAAATTTATGGTATGTGAGGAAAATTGCTGATGCAATTTTCTTCACCAATTTAAGAGATAAGCTAACCATGTTTTAAGCATGGTTAGCTTATGTTAAAATTTATTGAATATTATTTTTATGTTTTGCCCTTTTTCAGGTTTATGTAAAAATATTATTTATTTTAGGTATATAACAATCCTTCCCCCTGAGAAAAAGAGAATTATTCTTTGAAGAGGAATAATTCTCAGGGGAAGTTGATGTGGGTGCGTTTTTGGTGGCTGGGTCTTTGGTTTTCGGTTGAGTTTTTACATCTTTGTGTTTGTTACAAAATTAAGTTATTCTAGTCTTAGCTTGTATCGTATATATTTAACTTATTCTATTTTCTATTTTCTATAGTCCTTATGGATTTATCTTATTGTATGTAAAAATAAATTTTTTTTTTGTTTTTAGCGATATTGATTATTCTATCCCAAGAAATTCTTTGCCGGCCCCAATTTAAAAAAAAAACTCTGTTTGATAATAAAAAGATGTCATTTCATTTGGATATTGCTCGTAATTTAATATCTCGTGCCGCTGATAAGCGAACGAACTTATTTTTCTTGGTGCACGTAGAGTTGGTATGAGATATTGGAATGCATCTTGTACCGGCTTGGAAAAGAGAAAAACTACCATTGCCATTGTAGTTGCGTGGGATTTGTGTTTTTAACCAAGATATGTACACGATGCATTCTAACTGCATCTTGCTAATTTTTTGCTAACGTTTGGGGTTCTGCCCTTTATATGGGGCGATTTTTGCTGTTCCGTTCATAGTTTGTTGCGACTTGGAATTTTGTGAAGTTGTGTCACCGCGTACTCCTTACACCAGCCCCGTACCCAATTGCATGAGGGTGCTGGGCATTTTTGTGCAAAGTGTGGCCCCCCGGTGGCGTGGGCTCATCAGGCTGCTGCTGCGGAGGGATGGTCGTCCAGATGTGTGCATCTGGGGTGCTCCAGCGGAGGCTGATGTATTCCATCGGGTGGAGCTATGCTTGTGGCCCTACGGTGGGAGTTCTTGGGTGGTCATGGGTGAGTTTTTTTTTTGATTTTGTTAATGAAGTCTATCGACAACTTCCTCAATATTCTTTTCTAGGAGCAACTTTGGCACTATCTGGGGAGGTAGGATGGTGTGTCTGCTTCTGGTCATATCCAGGAGGACTGGGATCTCCCTGAAGAGGCTTCTGGTCCTATCCAGGAGAACTGGGATCTCCCTGAAGAGGCTTCTGGTCCTGCCCAGGGTTAGGCCGTGGACGCTCCCTCATTTCATGGTAAGTTATTTTCACTTTCTATTCGAGCCCTTTTTCTAATTATATTTGTTTTTATTTCAGAAGTTTTTGTTATTTTGGTTCGCGTACCACCACCGTTCTTTAGTTTTCTTTTCTATTAACTTTTAATCTTTTCAAAAAAAAATTGTACGTTTAGTTTTATAAAAAATTTAGTTTTACTTTTATTCTCCTGTTTTGTATAAAAAAAATAGTAAAAAAAAATTCTTGGCTAAATGGTGAAATATCGTCTTTCATTTTTTGGTAAAAAAAATTTTTTGTTTTTTCATTTATAGATTTTAGGTAACACAAAAATGGACTTGACAGATTTTTGGCTAAATGGTGAAATATCGTCTTTCATTTTTTGATAAAAAAAATTTTTGTTTTTTCATTTATAGATTTTAGGTAACACAACAATGGACTTGACAGATTTTGAGTTCGATCGTCAATTTCTCTCTGAAGCTGGTTTTTGTTTAGGTTTGGGCGGCTCTAAGTGTTGTTCAGCGGCTTTAAGCTTGACTGGCTGTTATTAGTGCATCCGGTACTCATACTATTGTCTTGGGTATTGATATGCACAGTTTGGTGCAATTATAGTATAGTGTCAACTTATAGTCCCTGATTGTGAGGGTAGTTGCTATCTCGAATAAGCTATCCTATGAGAGTATTTGGGGCTACTGATAGTCGAAATGTTCTAACTCCGAAAGCTTATATAGGCGGGTTATCAAAGTAGATTCTTGCATCTCTTTTTCTTTTTGGGCCGACCTTTCGTTGTTTTGTGGTCTTGGAGAAGAATGGTTTAC
Organism: Dioctria linearis; assembly: GCA_963930735.1. Lineage (NCBI taxonomy): Eukaryota > Metazoa > Arthropoda > Insecta > Diptera > Asilidae > Dioctria > Dioctria linearis. Next base: position 88,058,273 of record OZ005744.1, read on the forward strand.
TGTCTTGGTTTGACGGGAGGGGGGGGGGGGGAGGTGGTCTGTGAAGCGCAATGCTGAACTAGGTGAAAGCTGTATAAGAGGAAAGCATGCATACTTAATAGATGGAATTTGTTGGTTTGTTGAATTGGTGGTATGATTTTAGGGGCGTTTTTGTTGTATTGATATTGTTGGTATATCGCTTTAGCATCTCCCAGGAGAGTACGTACAGTAGTGTGGTATAGTTAGCTGAGTTCTATGGGCACGAATTGGTACTTCTCACGGCGAGGTAATACCTTAGTGAAATTGAAATTGAGATTTTTGGCTGTGTGGGTACTGTAGTAGATGCTAGGCTTGGATTGGCCCACTATGCAATCGAAGTTATGTGCTCATGTAAGCCAGAATAATAAAATCTCAGACATAGTTGTGCGAAGAGAAGAAGATGAATAATAAGTTGATGAAAAACGGAAATCAGGTATGTATGTTAGTAGTTTTATATGGTTAGTATGCATGGTCAGCTATATGATCCAAATGGTGAATCACTAAGCCTATCCAGACTGAATTGGGCATATCTTAACCTTCACGTGGTCCCCTCCGCCAGCGTCCAAAAGATTGTATTACCTGTATAGGCCAAGTACAATTCTTTTGGACACTGCTAATAAGATCTAGGGTCGAACGGAGTTACCAGTACCGTTTAAAAAAGATATCTTGGCAAACTGGTACTCGTTGTTTCGACACGAGGAGTCTGATTGGATCCTTACAAGCCGTGCATGAAGAATGCCGTGAGATTAAGCCATTCTTGGCAGGTGCTCACGTAAAACCATTAAAGCTTTCTGTCTTTGTTTGACGGGAATATGCCTATATATAGAATATATTTCTTATGGGAATATATATAATTTCTACTGTATCTAATATCGTAAAAAAATTTTTCTTATTTATTCTACTAATTTAAGTCACTATTTCCTATTTATGATCTTATTACTTTACCTCTCTATTAAGTATAATCTTAGATATTTATGTCTATATCTATGTTAATTGTTATGTATTATTTAACGTTGCTAAATATCATTTACTTATTATTTTTATTATTATTATTTTTGTGTAAATAAACTTCGGTTATGTTTTTATTTTTTAATTCTATTATCTTATGCCTTTCTTTCTTCTATTTATTACCTTATTTAATTTATTATTTCTACTTTGCTAAGTACTACTACTACTATGTTTATTAATTTTGGGTTCTTAGGTACTACTAAATAAAGTTTATTTTTATGTAATATTTATTTTACCTGGTCGCTTTATTTCTTATTTGCTATAAGTTATTTCAAATTATCTTCTAATACCAGTGTAGTGAAAGGATAGTGGTTCCGCCGGTAATAAAAGAATGAGACGGGGGCCAACCAACGAGTATAGATCTTTTTGATTATACTACTTGTATAGATCTCGCTCTGTGGAGACTTTGAGTACGTTTTAATTTTTCTTGGGGTGTTGCGTAAACCGGTTCTATAGGAGCGTTTTCAGCTGTGGGCTGTTGTCTGCGTTTAGCAATCCATGCCATGAATGCCGGGACGATATATTTTGCTAGTGCCACCACAAATACAATTAGCAACAAGAGTCCGGTCATTGATAGGGAGGAATCTTGGCTTTTGGTCCAAAGTGAATGTTGTTCACTTTGGTACGGATTTCGTCTAGAGATTTTGTATCTAGGTGGATACGTTGGTTTGTATCATCTCCTAGGAGTAATGTTGGTTGTTTCTCTAGGTTTTTAGGAGCGGATATCTTGAACATATATTCCGCCAATACCTCTTGAGTTTCGTTTGTCCCTGGGAAGTAGGTTGGTTGGAAAACTTTTAGCGGGTGTAGATTTTCTGCTTCGTAATACAGAGTGTGGGACTCTATTTGCAGGGAACATGGTTCGTTGACTGTCATGATTCCTTGTCCTGCGAGACGATGAGTGAGTAACTGTTGAGTACAAGTTATATGTACTATAGTAGTTTCGGTTAAGGAGTACAGTCACGAATTTGGTCTACTGAGTTTAATTATTGTGATTCTTGGGAGAATTTGAGCTCTGATGATACATTGTGGGTGTTCGCCCAGTGGGTTGAATAGGAGTTTGATAACACATTCATCTGTTTTTGTAGCTTTGGTGATTGGTGTGTTCAGCTTACCTACCCACGTATCTTCATTGATTCCCTTTGAAAATTTTTTGAAAGATCTAAGGTTTTCTGGCTTCAGCAACAGAAATTTCTGGGTCTGGATTTGACTTGCCACATGGGAAAATCCGATATCAGGTATTAATGAGTGGTCTGAATCCACCCGTATGGGAAAACATCTAATCTGTTGGATTTTCATCTTGGGAATATTAAATATGGGAAGTTTGATTCGGATAACTAATTTGTCCTGCAAAAAATGTGTCTTAACATCTGCTGTTTGATACAGAACTGACAAACAGTCCTGTAGATTGGGACAAGTGGAGTGAGATTTGTGATAAATCTCTAGCAAATGATTTGGGGAAATTTAAAGGGGATGAATTAGATTATTTCTACTGGACACTATTATGCCCAGTAGAGCTTGTTGTCCAAATTCCAACTCTATCATTTGTAGTGTCAGACTAGAAACGATCTCTTGTTTTATTTGGTGGGCTATCAAATCGTCCGTTGTGTTCTGCAGATGGTTAATCTGATTGGTTATCTGATGTTGTCGTTCAGACAGTGAGGATTAGGGTTTTTGAATTTCTTCGAACGTGGTTCTTATTACGCTGATCTGTTGCTTTTCCAGATCAGCTAAGGATTGGGTATTTACCTCTAATTCGCTTCGTCGGCTGTACACCTCTTGTTCGTTTCCGCTATTCATAGTGCATCGCATTACCTATCCCATCAAAGATGGATCGGGGCTTGCGTGATTTAGGCACTGCCTCTTTAATGACATTGGTGCGTCTCTTGATGCTTTCCATCAGGGCATGTACATGTTTGGTTTGTAGGGTACATAGATTTTGATGAAAAGATTTGTTACCAAATAATTGATGAGCGTAGTGTTCCGCGCGTTCCGCCAGTTTTGTCTGATTGTCCAACTCGCCCACATCTAACTCAGTGATGACGCTCCAAGTGTCGTGGTAAACTGATAGGCTTCCAAGATCCTCGAATAGCACTCCCGTATTATTTAGGGGCGTTATAGAGTAAGGTTCCTCCGCGAGGGCTCCTATGGTGATCAGAAACAGTCCGTATAAAATTATTGACCGCATTGTTATCTAGGAGAGGATAGGATAGGATATCAAAATGGGGTTTTTGTTGACTTGGTAGCTTACATTCTATTATATATGTATCTTAGAATTATTTAGATGATATTGACACCATGTTATTCGTAGAAAGGTTTTAGACGATTGTTGTGTACCGTCACCTCTCGTTTACGAATATTAATTGTTGTGTTAACTGAGCTGGGGATGCCGGTTACCGTATAGGGTCCTACCCTAATCTGGGAGAGCTTATGTTTACGACTCTCGCTCTTGAGTAGAACCTTGTCTCCTCTGTGAAATGTCAGGGGACGTACAGCTTTGTCATAGTAATTTTTCGAGCGCTGTTTACTCATCAGAATATTTTTCCGTGCCATGGCGTAAGACTTCTGAAGATTATTCCTGAGAATATGGTAGTAGCTCTCGTGATTATAGACGGGTTCGGGATCTCGCCTTAAGTTGGATGGAACGTCCGCTGTAAAGCCGTAGAGGCAGTCCATGGGAGTTAATTTTGTCCCTTCGTGTACACTGTTATTGTACACGAAAGCAGCGGTTCGGAGATAACTATCCCATGACCTGGGATTTTCGTCCACTATAGTTCGTAGATATTCAATCAATGGTCTATGTGCACCTTCGAGTGCTCCATTTGATTGGGGATGATAAGCTAAGGTTTGCAGCTTATTTATCCTGAGGAGTTTGCATACCTTTTTGAATAGGTCACTCAGGAAATTACTTCCCTGATCGGTGACTATTCTTTTGGGAATGCGGTAGCGCATGACGATTTCGTCGAAGAAAATTTGCGCTATCGTTATAGCTTCCCCATTTGTTATGGCATACCAATCTACAAACTTCGTGAGGTTATCCTGAAACGTTAATATATATTTGTTTCCGGATTCAGTCTCCTCTAGTGGGCCGACTATATCGAGATAGATTTTATCGAATGGTTGTTCGGCTATGTCTGTAATCACCATCGGCATTTTATACTGTGGTGAGGCCTTCATGGTTTGGCATTTGGCACACCGCTTAATGTGCTTTTTGATGTCACTAAGCATGTGCCTCCACCAGTACTTTCTTCGAATCCGTTTATAGGTTTTTATCACTCCCTGATGGCCGCCAAAGAGAGAATCATGATAATCTTTTAAGATTAATTGAATCTCCTCTGGGCTCGTGATTACTTCAGGGGGACGTGTTTCGTCTATAATTTTAGATTGGCACTTGGTGGACTGTCAAAGTCTCCGGCCTCTTCTGGATGATGAGTTTGTTCTTTTTGCTCTATGGGTTTGGCCTGGCTGTCTGGATTTGTTCCACTTTCCTGAATGTTTCGTGTCTGGGCTCTTGTTACTGCATTGCATTGCAGACACTCCTTAAGGTCCGATGAGTGTTTTTCCTCCTCTATATCCGAGTCCATTTGGTGGTGGACTATAGCTTCTACCGTGAAGGTTGCAGTTTGCTTGTCTTTGTTATTATCGCGTGGAATGCGGCTTAAAGCGACGGCATTCGTGTTGTACTTTCCGGGCTTATACTCGATTTTATAATTGAACTCGGAAAGTTTATGGCGAAATCTCACCTGACGGGATGTGGGGTCCTTAACATTGAAGACTCCTTTGAGTGGTTTGTGATCTGTATAGACCGTGAATTCACGGCTTTGCAGATAACACCTGAAATTTTTAGTCGCCCAAACTATAGCCAGTAACTCTTTCTCAATAGTGGAATAGTTACGTTCGGCTTTGTTCAGGGTACGGCTGGCGTAGGCAATGGGCTGGTCACTTCCCACCTCTCTTTGAGAGAGAACTGCTCCAAGAGCCTCGCTGCTGGCGTCTGTGGTAAGGCTAAAGGGTTTTGAAAAATCGGGATATATTATGAGTGGAGGGGAGATTGAATCGTTCTTAATGTTCTGAAAGGCCTCTTGGCATTTCTCAGTCCATTTAAACTTTACATTCTTTCGGAGTAAGTTTGTTAGAGGACGTACTGTTTTTGAAAAATCGGGTATGAATTTTCTGTAGTAATTGGCAAGGCCCAAAAATGATTGCACTTGCCTTACTGTTTTAGGGATGGGGAAAGTTTGGACGCACGCCGTTTTGCTAGGGTCAGGTAGTGCTCCTTGGTTAGAACATTTGTGTCCGAGATACACTACCTAGCGCATGAGAAATTGACATTTCTCAGGTTGAAGTTTCAGGTTATTTTCTCTTAACCTGTCAAAGACTTTTCGATGCTTTTCGTTGTGTTCTGCCAGACTTTTTCCATAGATGACGATGTCATCTATGTAGACGAAACATTCTAGGCTTTGTAGGCCAGTTAATATGAAATTCCTTAAACGCTGAAATGTGGGCGGGGCTCCTTTGAGCCCGAACGGCATACGTTTGAATTCATAATGCCCGTAGTTGGTACTGAAAGCCGTTTTTGCTCGATCTTTCGGACCGACGAGTACCTGATGATAGCCATTGGCTAGGTCTAGGGTGGTGAAGTATCTTGAATGGCCCAGTTGATCGAGGATATCCTCAATCTGTGGTAGCGGAAAGGCGTCGCCAATCGTTTTTTCGTTCAACTTACGGAAATCAACGACGACGCGCCACCTTTTCTCACCATCTGGTCCCGCTTTTTTGGGGACGAATAGTAGTGGCGAGTTCCATGGGCTCTTGTTTGATGGGGACGACAGTGTAATCTTTAATGGGAACCAGATTTAGGTTCAAGCTGTTTAGGACTACTTGTGAACTGCGTGTGTTGAGGATTCCTATAGGGACTGCCTTTAACCCAGCTGCGAGTAAGCTGTTTGCTAGGAAGACTCCGTCGTCTATTTCTTTTGACATACTGAGCATTTCTTCCTGCAACTGCAGCGGAACTTTGACTACGATCTGAGACATTGCTGGTATGCACACAGGTTCATTTAAATTCACCTGATGTTGTCCAGTCTTACAGGCCGGATCTTCCGTAGTCAAGTCACCCTTATCGCGTTCTTGTAAGTCACAGCCGACTTCTTCTGACTGAGAAGCTTTGAGAACACTTAGGGTAGAAGGTATATCCCCGTCGGGTTTGATATCTTCTGCCAATGTCTCTTTGTTGACTGTGTTTTGTGAACGCGGGTTGTCCGATGCGGTTTCTAATGGAACAGCAAACTCTTCTGGATTGGTTTCCGTGCGAGGAGATCGCAGAAACTTGTTGAGTCCCTCAACATTACAGTTTTTGGCTAGGAAATCATTTCCTAGCAAGAAATACCTGGGATGTTTTTTACCGCCTGAAAGTTGCAAGGTAAGTTACTTTTTAGCATGAAGTTTCCTTGGAAACATCCTACGGTTTTTCTGGTGCCAAAGGGGCTTTGAAGCGTTAGTTTTTTGTTGGGGTTTATTAGCTCGCGAGATTTGAGAGCTTTTTTCTTAATTATACTGATCTCTGCGCCGGTGTCTACTATAAGCTGGGCCTGACCATTTAGACCTATGTCTAGAGAAAGTCTGGCGGTGGGCACACTGAAGTCGGGCGGCTGAAAAGACCCTTTTTTATTGCTGGTAGGGTTTATAATCGAGCCGGGGAGTTTTGGGTCGACTCTTTGTCGTTTCCCTGTTTTTCAAACTCCCATTTTTGCTTTTGTCGCTTTTGTCGACATTCGTCGATCTTGTGTCCGCGGCGCCCACAAAAATCACATTTTTGTCTTATGTTAAAGACTCTGTGGCCTTTTATATTGCTCGGGTCTGACTGTGGTGGATTGTTAGGCGATCCTCGTGTGAAACAATTTGCAGACTGTGTGTCGTTGTTTCGACAGTCGCGAATGTCATGCCCGCAACTTCTACGGTTAGTGCAGAAGGGGGTGTTTTTGCGTTTTAGACACTCCGTGTAGGTGTGTCCCCGCTTCTGGCAGAAATTGCAAGTGATGTTTTGTACCAGATTCTGTGTATACGGTTGTCTGGAATCCCTTCGTGGAAATGGCGGGCGTAATGGTTGAGCATGTACGTATGGGGGATTATTAAACTGCCTGGGCTCTTGTGCTCGTGGTGATGCATACATGGGTGGCTGTGGGGCTTGATTGTAAGGAGTTCGGCTAAGAGCTCGAACTCGAAGACTAGGATCTATTGGTGCCATTGGATATGGCTGTTGCGTTAATGGCGTTTATACGAAAACTGTGCCTGCTTGCAGCTTTTCCATGTCTAGAGCCTTTTGTATCAGCTGCTCTAGATCATTTTCTACCAGAGTGAGGAGGTACTGGCATAGGTGGGGATTGTTCACTCCAATTTTGAGGGCATTCTTGGTGAAGTCTGCCAACTGTGTCTTCACAGCTGGGCCTGCCGTTGCGCCGTACTTCAATACCGCTGCCTGGTTGCAAAGCATCAGCAACTGCTTCACTCTTGTTGTGAAGGCAGTGAGAGTTTCCAACGGGTTTTGCCTCATTGTGATCAATTTGTTGACCAACTCTTGGAATGACTCTAGGTAGATAGGTTCTGTTCAGACGGTCCTCCACCTCACTAAAAGTAGTTGGAACGTCTGACGCAAACAGCTGATAAGCATCGCCACGAAGTCTTGTGGGCAAGATATGTAAGAAGGCTGGTTTTCTTCCTCACTTAAACAGTGTAGGGCCTGTTTGCAACAGCCAATAAATGTTTGTAGCTCACGACATAGCTGTGGGGTATTTTCACCCGAAAACAGAGGAACTAGTTGTGCCGTGAGCTTGGGCACCTTTGCATAATCAACCATTGTGATTATCTTTTCATTTAAACTTTTGTAGGGTAGTCTACTTGTGCCTTGTCGAGTTTCAGGGCTGGTTTCTGGACTAGAATCCGTGAAGGATACTTCTAGCCAGCCACTAAGGAGATTTTCGGCGGTTGTTTGGTCACTACTAATATCACTGACACTAGTATCACTATCAGCACTTACAACTACACTGGCTGTGGTCTTATCTATACCTAATGAACGTGAAAGCCCGGCGAATTCGATAAGCTCCTGTTTGAATCGCTCTGTATCTTTTTTGAATTTTTCGATTTGTGTCAGCCTCTGCTCTCTGCCTTGACTTAATCTGTGGTCAAGTGCGTCGCAGTGCGTGACAGTGAGCTTATCGGATTCACGTGCCTTTTCTAACAACTTATCTAAAAAATTATCAAGACTTACTTTATTTGTTACGGTGGGACCAGTTAAAATAGTACCACTTGTAAAGCGAACTCCAGCGGCTTGTTGCGGTTGGGGTAAAGATGAGTTGTCCTGGCTACCTGATTCTGTTTGGTTGTCTTCTGAGGCGTTGTCTGTACCTTCCCGGAGATGCTGTAAATTCCCACCTGAGGATTGCTCCACGTCGAATGAAGGTATGGAGTCTAATCTCGTGCCTATCTCAGGTGCCGGTGTCGAGTTTCCTTCTGACATATGCGTCCCGCGTTGTCCAAAAGGGGAGCTTCCAGCCTTCTTGGAGAATTCCCTTCTGGAATGTTTTTTGCTACTAGGGGGCTCCTGCCGTCTTAATTCCCTTGGCTGAGATTGAAAGGGGGGCTTATGCCGAGATCACTTTCAATCCTGGAACGAAGTTACAATTTTCCTGTGCTTCTGTTTCCTGCCGGGGGGACCCTAGGCCTACTTATTTCCCCTGCATATGGTTGAAAGGGGGGCTTAAAGCCTTCTTCGAAATCCCCTTCAACCCAGGAACGATGATATCTTCCTTCTGGAGTTGGTTTCCGTGGTCGGTTGGTCCTTGTGTAGATGTGTAGATATCGGTTGTCTTCCTTCCTTACGATGCTGCAACAGAGCTTATGGTAAAGTCCCTTGTTGGTGTTTCTTTTTTCACTCACTAGGTGAACGCTTGCTCGCCTGGAGCAGAGGCGCCTACAGATGATATCTACCCCGAACGCTGGGGGTGACGTGGTCTTATAGCTTGGCTAGTGTCTCAGGCTCCCCGTAGATTCTTGCAGGATCAAGGCTTTTCAAGCGTTTGCGATCTTTTAACTTTGACCAAGCTTCCTTGATCCTACCGGCTGCGCCAATTTTGTTGGATATTTTTTCTTACGATTAACACTGAGGGAGTACTCACTCTGTCAATTGCTGTTCTATTCCGTGTGTGGTTAAATAGAGAGTGTAGCTGGTGTTGTTTTTTTTTCTTTACAATTAGTGCGACACTTCCTTTACATGTTAATTTCTTTATTTCCTTCTTTATATTTTAACACTTATTGATCACTCGAACTTATCTTATGTACCTATACACATATTTGTTCACTAGAACTTTTGCTAGATGGATATATTTCTCCTTGTTTTGTAACACTTAATTTCTCTTAAAAACCGTTGTTCTTTTTTTGATTTTTCAATCTATTTTTTTTGAACCGAACCAACTCGACCAAACCTTTTTTTTTAACTTTCCTTTTGGCGGGTCAAAATTCAACAACCCCCTTTTTTTAATGACCGATTCGACTCTTTCAAAACAACTCGACTCTACTACTTTAAAAAACCGACTCAACTCTTGATCACATTCATCGTAATCAAGAGCCGTTGTTCAGGATAGAAAATGCTAAATTGCATTTTCTTATCCTGAGAAAATTTTACGGTTTTAATTCTGGACTTGTTCAAACATGTCCAGAATTATTCGCGTTGGACAAATGGCTTCAAAAATGTAATCTTACACTTTTGAAAACATCAGCCACCGTCCCGTCGTTTGAAAATCGCGACGCGCATATACATGCAATGCATTTGTGTGGCGTGCGTTTCTTATTACGAAAGTTTTTTGTCGTAATATGTATGTACGTATGTACATGCATGTTGAACTTTTTCGCGGCAAATTGTACTGAAGGTACGATTTGCTTTTTGATTTATTTTTTTAATTAAATTGTTGAAATGACAAATTTTGCTGAAGGCAAGTGTTTTCTAGTGTGTGTGGATCTCTCACCTAATTTGATCTTAATATAATTAGTGGGCAATCTTAAGAAATAAGTGTGAAAATTTATTGAAAGTTAAAACGTAGTTTTTGTTTTGCTATGGTGATGTATCTTGTAACATTTTTGATTTTTTCTTAGAAATATTGGCGGGTTACGCAAAGCGAAAAGAGATATGATGCAAGCATATTTTCCTAAGAATTTTCTGTTGTTAGTTTATTATGTTTGCAGTTTTGCACAATCGATGGTTTTCATGGTTTTAGGTTATTGTGATTATGTAAGCGTGGCAAAAAAGACAAGCAGATGTGATTATTTGTACCTTTTGTTTGTTTTTAATTGTTGTAATGTTTTATGTCGAAAGGGGTAGGATACGGGATTACCGGCTATACGGGAAGAATAAACAAATGGATGTAATAAATTAATGGTATTAATAGGATGTATAAGTACATAGGATGTAATAAATTTATGATATGGACTAGTTGGACGGGATCTGAGATCGTTAAAATGGTCAAAATAGAAGCTTACAATATTTAAAAATATGTTGTTGACTTGTCGGCTTTCCTTTTTTAAAACAAAGAAAAACAATACGTTAACTCTTTTACTTTTTGCAATTTTCAAATGAAATCGATAATTTATTATTATTCATTTATTTCATGTAATACCTTTGTGTTAGCTACGTACAATACAACGTTGGGCACTATGCAACTAAAGAGCATTATTATAGATTAACAAAACAGAAAATTAAACATTAGAGTCATTACATTCATTTTCGTGAATTATTGGAAACCAGACCAGACACTTCTTTATAAGTAATCGTAAAAGTAATACTAGAATACACATACTGAACAGAAAATAAGATAATAGTAAGCACAATCTTAGACAATGTACACTAATCAAAGATATAAAGGTTTGTTCGTTCAAAACTCGATCGTCGAATCAGTCAACGGCAAAAGTCCTTATCCTGAATAAAATTGAGGAGGGGCATTGAACCATTTCCTGGTTATCTCCGCAGACTCTAAAAGAGATTCAATTGAGGGCAGATTAAGGAAACTGCAGAATCTTATACAATTGGATCATTGGAATTCGGTGGAATCTGAGAGTATTCGGGATATATGTAAGAAATTCAGAGATCTGTTCTTCATAGAAAGGAATTTCCTAAAGTATACGGATGCGATTACCCACAAAATTGAGACCATCCAGGATAAAAGTTATAGCAAGCGAGCCCGTCATATAATCCCTAAGATAAGAAGTGCATATTTAGCACTACCCAAATATAATTCATGTAATGCACAATTTACCATGCAAACTTTTTCTCTCACGAAGCTTGCAGAAATAGATAATCATATTTCCGTTGGCGACATTAGGTCAGCACTTTTCTCAAAGATCAGTTTGTCTTTTACCGAGGCTCCGGCGCGTTCAGTCTTTGAAGCCAGTTAATATAAAATAATCTAATTGTTGTAAGATGTGTGAAAGTAATAAGCTTCTAATTGAATAAAAGGAAATAAAGTTCTAATTAGATTGAAGGATTGTTTTTTTTCGCTTCTCCATCAATCGAACCTTTAAATGATAAACCCCCATTTACACAAAGCTTAACAGACTTCCTCAAGCAAACCTAACTTAGATAAACTGTCAAATATATGAAATGCTTCAGTCGGATATTATCCGACCATTCCATAATCCATGGAATTCACCCTTATTCTGGTTCCAAAAAAACCCAAATGAGAACAGAAACAAAAGGTGGCGAGTTCTGGTAGACTTTCGACATAACAATTGGCGATGAGTACCCACTGCCTAATAGCACTGATATATTACACCAGTTGGGCAAGTCGAAATATTTCAGGACACTCGACTTAGCCAGTGGATTCCACCAGATAACAATGGAATCCAAGGAAAAAAACTGTCTACATCAGATCCTATGTTTACTACAAGTACAATCGTATGCCATTTGGTTTAAAAGGCACCCTGCAATCTTTTAATGAGCAGTAACATTATATCTGGCCTTCAAAGCATATATTGCTTACTATATATGGATGATATTGTAGTCCATGGATACAATATCAAGGATCATAATACGAAACTCACAGCAGTATTTACCCGACAAGTGCCATTTCTTAAGAAAGGAAATTATATATTTAACGCACATTATTACAGCAAATGGGCTCAAACCAGACCCTGCAAAAATTAAGTCTTTTCAGTACTATCCAAGAACCACGAAAATAAAGATATTAAAACCTCCTTTGGTTTTGTCAGCTATTATCGCCGCTTCATACCAAACTTTTCCAAAATAGCATAACTTTTTACAAATATTTTAAAAAAAGGTATGCCTTTCAAGTGCGACGTAATTTGCGATGATGGATTTTGCAAATTATGCAATAAATTAATTTCAGGACCAATTTTATCCTATCTCGATTTGGATTTTTTTGTCACCTCCGATGCCAGTGACCACGTCATCGGAGTAGTCCTAACAGAAGTTGACGATCAAGGAGATCATCCAATCGTGAGCGATTTCTCAGAAACTGCAGAAACTCGTTACTCAACAATAGAGAAGGATTTCTTAGTAATAATGTTCGCAGTTCAGCAATTCAAAACATACATTTATGGTAGACAGTTTACATTCATAACTAACCATAAGCTATTAGTACGGCTCATGAATATGAAAGATTACTCCTCAAAAGTGATGAAATGGAGGATACATCTTGCGGACGATGACTAAAAAATAGTCCATAAGCAAGGCAAGTCCAGACATGCTCAACACAGAAGCAGACGTTCTTATCCCAGAAAATTCGGAAAATTCAGCACAACCAACCAGATGCGCAAATGTTGTTATAAGGAATCAAGCCAGAATTCAAGCGAACTAAAATGCTACCAACGTTGGTATTATTAAACCCAATCTATCTCTATCACTTTGCTAAATTGCTGAAAATTGAAATGCTCTATACTACTCCATATCATCCTTAACCGAATGGTACAATTGGGGAGAAGTCACAGAACTTTAGCAGAATACCTCTTATCTTATGTAGCAAAAGATTCACACAATTGGGATACATTGATCTTATATACCATGTTTGCATACAATATCACTCCTCATTTGAGATCCACGCGAACTCCTGTATGGATTCCCTGCCGAAATCACAAACAATCTCAAATCTTCTTCAACCGTTTGCTATTGTAGTGTATGATGAGATCGGTCGTCATGTAGTGTTAATAAAAAATCGTTATGTAGTGATAAATTGTTACAGATCGGGAGACTGATTAGTGGAATCTGAGATATCGTCACGTAGTGAGAAGCTTTATAGTAAGTTTGTCTCTGGGCAAGCTCGAATTTGCAGATGCCCTGTTTGACTCTGGGTAAGCTAGTATTAGCAGATGCCCTGTTAAATAAAAGTTGCAGCTTCGTTGATAGTCAGAATACTAATTCGTCTGTTTATTCAATTGTTCTAGCTTATTTATACAAAATGTCTATATGCTAATCAACCGTTAATTATTATTAATGCACATTAATACATGTTAAAGCTAAATTGCTTACTTGTACTTATGTGCTTAACTCCGGCAGAAAGATGTGACGTAATGTACTTGACCCGTATTACGCTGGTTGCAAAAAGGTAAACAAACGCATGTAAACAATTACAGTCACTTGTTTAGGCTGTGACACATATTTGATTTAGCGTACGTTTTTGCTTAAATGCAATCGATCGCATTTATTGTGATTGTGATTAATTAATTCTGGGTCAATTGAATATTGCAAGAATGCAGGACGTGCATTCTTGTATTTTTAATTGATTTGGAAATTGTTGTGAAAATTCACATCACACCCTTCCCTTTACTGAGAAAAAAAATGATAATAAAAATCTTTTGTTATTATTATAATTTTTTTTTTACATGCTTATTAATGAGCAATTGGATTACATTTCTATGGTATTGTTTACATACTATGTACACTAATTTATGTTGTTATGTTTATGTTTGTGCTATTGATATAAGTTTAGTTATCTATTTTCCTTAGTCTATTTTTGTGTATAGATTTCACTGTGTATGGAATATTATATAGTGGATCTAGTTTCTTTTCATTTTCTTTCGTTATATATCTGAGATTATGGGGTGATTGGATGACGTATAATATATGGTTTATACTTTTAATTTTAGTCACGAGCACTTGCGGTTAACATTTCAATAGTCCTTTAATTGCGGTTATCTTCATTATATTAAATTATTCATTATATTCTAATTTCTGCAGAGAGCTTTATCAATATATTCTTCCAATGCTTCGAAATCCTGCTCTAGTGCGGGTTCTACCAATTGGGTATTATTTCATTATATGCACCGCTTTAAACATTTTTTTATATATATATATACTAGCGTTAAAACAATTCCTTTATTTTCATTATTCCTTCAAATTTCGTTCTAGTGTAAATTCTACTAATTGATTTTTGTATCTCTATTAACTGCTGATGAGTTGGTATCAAAACTTTCAAACCTTTCGGATACCTGCTCTAGTGCAGGCTCTACTCGTTGGTTTACCTTTCTACAAATATTTACTTTAATATGCCTCCTAATGGCTTCAATCTTTCTTGCGTATCTATTAATGTGCCGCTTAAAACAATTCCTTTATTTTCATTATTCCTTCAAATTTCGTTCTAGTGCAAATTCTACTAATTGATTTTTGTATCTCTATTAACTGCTGATGAGTTGGTATCAAAACTTTCAAACCTTTCGGATACCTGCTCTAGTGCAGGCTCTACTCGTTGGTTTACCTTTCTACAAATATTTACTTTAATATGCCTCCTAATGGCTTCAATCTTTCTTGCGTATCTATTAATGTGCCGCTTTTTTCTATTTGCTGGCGTGCTTTCAATTTTTCCATTATCAAATTCGGTAGTTTTGTTACGTCTGATGGTGCAAAGGCTTCAGTGATATACAGATGATCACTCTGTACACTTATTTTTTCATTGGCGTCTTTTTCTGTAACATTGCCTTCTTCCTTCCTTCCTCTTTTATCATTTTTTTTGTTTTTTGTTTTTACTGCCAGAGTTTTTATTTGTAATCTCTCTCTCTCTCTTTCGGATCCGATATATCAAGCTTTGATCTGGGCGACACGCGTTAAGTCCTGCATTTGCAGCCTTATTGATATATTGGATTTCAAGATCAAACGCTTCCAAATCTAATCACATTTAGATTAATAGTATTTTTATTTTTATTCCGAGTTAAAACGCTATGTTCAAGCAGTATAACATACATACATACAACAACGCATTTATTCCATGCAATAATTTCCATTTAATTTAGTCATAATATAAATTGTTCAATTTCTTGCATTCTTACATGTCTTCAATTCAAAGTATCACAAACATTTTGTATATTCAGCAATTATAAAAAATATTCCATTAATTGTAAATAAGTTCAATTCACTCGATTTGGAAATGTCACCCTTTTCTCTCACAAATAAATTTTTAGCAGTATTAAAATTCGTCTGGAAATTCTTTCTCGCGCCTAAAAATGTACAATCAATGGCTTATTTGTAATAATCAGCAAATTGATCATATAACAAGTAAAAAAGATAGAATTGGTCTAAGACCAATTCTTATGATACCCTATATGAATGCCCTTATGAAATTTCGTATTGTCACCCTTCTGTGCAGGTTTAATTTTTGAACTGAATTTGCGCATATATTTCTAGAACGGTTTGTGGGACAGAAAAAATGATTATAACCAATTTTATAGGATTTCGTATTCTGAAGAAGTTTTTAGTACAATAAAAATGTCTTGGACGGATCGTTTTCGCAGTATACGTAAAAATCCTAAATTTTTATATGGCAACACCAAGAAGGAGTTGCTCGATTTAGTCCATTTTTGAAATTTTATTTGCTAGTACAATGAAAACACCATGTACCAAATTTCAGCTCTCTATATCGATGCGTTCTCAGGCAGTATATTTGGTAGTGGAAAACGAAAGTTTTGTATGGCAACCCCACGAAGGAGTTGCCCGATTTGTCTCATTTTCGAACTTAATTTTACTTTTTTTTTAAAGTCTGTGTACAAAATTTCAGCTCTCTAAGTATACGCGTTCTCGAGTTATCGTGCACACAGACGGACGGACACGCAAAAATCAAAATACCTTTTAATATTATGCGTGGGTCCAATCCATTTTGCTCTACCATCATTATTTCGAGGTGTTACAAACGGAATGACAAACTTAGTATACGCTATAGATTTCATCTAGGGTATAAAAACCCGATAATGGAAAATAAAGCATTCGTTAAGTTTTGAATTTCAATAGCAAATTGCAGTTTTACTATACGTCGTCTCTATGTATTTCATATACCGCGCTAATTGCAGTGTAATCAGCAGTTTCAACAGTGTAACCGTCCAAGGTACTGGTGCATGAACCAGTGCCATATCTAAACTACGACAAGATTCCAAGTACAAGAACTTTCACTCTAGCGGAGAACAAAAGAGTTCCTTCGCTATAGATTTTCGGTCATAGGCATGCGGTATAAATATTTTGCAGGCCAATGCATGGCTGTTAGTTTCTTTTTTTTTTTTGCCATTTTTGTATTATAGTAGGTACTGCTGATGTAACAGTATCATGGATATGTATATGCTAATATTGAGTTTGGCCGATGATAGAGTTTCCTATTACATATTATAATTAGCTTTTTAGTTTATTATATTATAAATAATTTTTTTCCATATTTCGCCTTTATTTTTATTTAATTATCTTTTCTTTTGTGTTTTCCATTTTGTTTTGTTTTTATTTAGTTGCAAAAACAGTTTTTTTTTTTGAGTAATTGGTATTATTGATTATTGTCTATGCTATTTAGTTACCTATTTCCTAGCTTAGTTGAGCAAAAAAAAAAACAATTCTGTTTTAATTTTGGGGTATCTCTCCGAGGTATGGTTGATTTTGAAATAATCTCTAAGGTCGTCCATATTGTCAGAGACGTATGTGCATCTACTGCATTTATGACCTAGTTCTTCTGTTAATGGCGTTATTTTTGAAGTTGTAATTTTTATTGATGCTGTATTGGATTGCACGTTTCTTTCATGATATATCTTTATATGCTCTTTTAGTGGTCCAATTGAGTCATTTATAAATTGGCATTCTAAACATTGCATCATGTTTTCGTACAATTTTACTGGTTTTTTGCTGTTACTATTAGTATTACTATATTCCGTTGCTATATGGATTTCGTTACCAATTCGAGCGTCAATGTTTCTGTAATTGTCTACAGATAGCTCCTTGGTCGCATCTCTAGCTTCATCAAGGAGACAGTAATGCACTGTGATTCTGGTCCATATTTAATTGTTTTTCCATATGAATTACTTTTTTCACTATCCGAAGACTATATTCCGTAGATTGCGTTCTTTTAAGGTCATGGTCGCCATGTAGTGTAAGATGAGATCGTTACAGTCGCCATGTAGTGTTAATAAAAAATCGTTATGTAGTGATAAAATGTTACGGATCGGGAGACTATGTAGTACTGATTAGTAGAATCTGTGGTGAGAGAATCAGTAGTTGTTCTATGAGAGTTCTGGAACCATGTTTTAGCTTCCAGGATTTCGTCACAGATGGCGCCACCGTCGGTAGGTGGTTTGAGTCCATACTAAATGTAGGTTTGTGCCTTGGATGTATTGCTTTATGTCTTGGATGTTGGGGATACGAGATCACTTTGGGGATACGAGATCACTTTGGGGATACGAGATCACTTTCAGCAGTCTCCAGCATAGGGAAATACCATAGGATTTCGATTTTGTTTCTGGAGTTCGCTTATTTTTCATGTCGAGTTTTGGGGATACGAGACCACTTTGGGGATACGAAATCATTTTCAGCGCTCTTCAGCATAGGGAAATTGCATAGGTTTTCAATTTTTTTCTGGAGTTCGCTTATTTTTCATCCCGGACTCGGAGCCTCTAAGTTGACATTACGATTTTTCACCTCGAGTTTTAGGGATACAAGATCAATTTGGTAATACGAGATCACTCTTAGCACTCTCCAGCATAGGAAAATAACATAGGTCTTCGATTGTATTTCCGGAGCTCGCTTATTTTTCCTCTCATTGATCGTAGCTCTAAATATATGCCCCTTCCTGTGCCTGGGTACTGGAGGTTGGCTGAAAGCTTTAGTCGCAATATCTGCTACTATGACTAGGACTGCCTCAGGTGTCTTGGACTGGGCTATGTTACCTGTACCAAGGCTTGGGTAGAATGTGTATTAAGTAATGATGTGAAATACCCTAACCGTATTTATATCGGGGCTGTATACTTGTCAGCTTGAGTGTGGTTTTAGTTGTTTACTTTAGTAAGAGTGCCTGTGGTATGTTGGGCTGGGCTACATGGTGGCTGAGGAAACATTATCTAAGGCGTGGGTGGATGTGTGCAGCTGTGTATTTATGCAGATAATAAATGGGAAATTCCCTAAGAAAATTAGTGTAATAAGTATTAATACTAATTCATATCTTCGTTCATGTCAATAGTATTAGTACGAGGGCTAAAATTTTCATCAGGAATCCTCTACGGGATATGGTTCGAGATATGAGCGATCTTACCTTCTCAGGTGTAATTAATATTAGTAGCTCAAAAACAAAAATAACAACAACTGTAATCGAAGCTGTGGATTAAAAATTTGATGATCTTAATCTGTAGGTGTCTTTTATAAACATTGCGCCATGTGATGATATATCTACAAATAGATCAGGCAAAGCTGATTGGAGCGAATGTTGGTATATAAGTATGTTCACTAAGATAAGTAATGGAAATTAGTAAATGCCTAATTTTGCTCTTCAGGTGGAATACTTCTAATTTGATTCCTTGCATAAAAAAATTCGCACAGTCCAGTAAAGTAAACAAATTCGCAGTCGAATAATGTAAACAAATTCGCACAGCAGCCGAGGAAAGTAAACAAATTGAGCGATTTATATTTTTTAATGTAAGAGTCCCAATTTCTTTAGCTGAAAACAACAACTGATATTAATCTGTAGGATATGATGTCTTGGATGAGTAGTGGAAGTTATAATTGAAAATTTAGTTTTCTGAAAAAAAAACAACAACAACAACTATAACGTCAGTTTTGGTCTGTATGTGTCTTTTATATGATCATGTTATGATATTCGATGTGTAAAAATAGATCACGGCTGCTTGGGATGGTACGGCACATGAAATCATTAGAAGTAATGGAAATTAAAGCATTAGAAAAGGTGGCCAAGCGGCTGGTAATTTGATATCATGTGTAGTATCTTGTATAAATTTTAAAGAAAAACCTGGGAGCAGTCGTGTGACTTTGACTCCACTGGAGCGGCTATTAACAGCTCAGACTCCGAGATAAAATGGGGGTATGAATAGTAGGAGCAGCTGTACAGCTTAGTACTCCTATGTGGAATAATACACGACGGTTTGTAACTTTCTCGATAAATCAAGAGAACTGAATGAATTCAATTTATTGATCGTTCTTAGCCTATATATACATAATTAGTAACCTATGGTACCCTATTCTTACTATTCTAAATGCTGACGCTGGGCGAGTAAGCAATGTGCATAAAATTATGATGACATGCATTTACGCGTGAAACCCCTTGACGATGAATCGTTTGGGTCAGTGGTGCAATCGCTTGCTTGTTGCAAATAAATGTATGTCATTATTATCATCAATTATTTTCGATTATGAATGGTGTTGTAATAAATTTGTGCTGATTAATTTTAGCGTTTTACATTTGTTGTGAAATTTGTGTTTACAGCTTTTTAGTGTTGTTTGTATTTATGGTATTAAATGTATATCACACCTTTCCCCCTTAGGAAAAAAAAAATTTGTGTTTACATAAATTTTTTTTTTTTTTTTTTTTTTTTTTTTTTTTTTTTTTTTTTTTTTTTTTTTTTTTTTTATAGTTTGTTTACGTTAAACCTTAATTGTTTGCTCGCCGCAATGAAGCATTTTATCGCTTATGTATACTAATAGTTCATATGGTATGTTTTTGTATGTAGCTGATTATAATGAGTCTTAATTCCTAGTCGTATTTACATATACCTACTTATATATAGTTTATTATTATAGCTCTTAATTGCTCAATGGCATTAGTAATTGGGATCTTTATTGTTTACGTTTACTTATCTAGTTGATTACAATAATTCTTATTTGTCTACACCGGTGTGTAATCTAATTTAACATGCTAGAGATAGTTAGAATAATAGTACATAATTTTTAATTTTCTATCTTTCTTAGCCTATTCTTATGTATTTTGATTTTGTTCTTATTTATATCTTCGATAATGCAATTTACGTTGTCTATTGATTTAATTATATAAGGTCCGTTGTATAGAGGATCTAGTTTTCGTCTATTTTGTACTGTCATTAGTACTTTGTCGCCTACTTTGATTGATATTGGTTTGCAATTAGCATCCTTGACTTGCTTTCTTCGCACTTTAGATGCCTGGAGGTATTGTTTTGCCTTACCTATGGCTTGTTGAAGTCTGTATTTCATCTCTTTACTATACAGGTCATAATTATACACGGGATCTGGTCTATCAATTGTGAGTTCTGAAGGTAGGTCTATATTTTTGGCAAATATGAGTTCGAATGGTGTGTAGCCATGTACGGTGTTTGGTGTGGTGTTGTAGCAGAATGCGTAATATGGAATCCATGTATCCCAATCGTCTCTATTGTCATTAACAAAACATCTGAGATATTCATTTAGGCACTTGTGGTTTCTTTCTAGTGCTCCGATCGTTTCGGGATGTGCGGCGGTCGCGAACAGTTGTTTTATTTTCAGTATATTACATACTTCCGCAAAGACCTGGTTTTTGTATTCCGTTCCTAGATCAGTTTTAATTTTGCTCATAGGTCCGTATGTTAGTATGAACCCATTCACTATGGCTCTTGCTATGGAATTTGCTTCCTTGTCCTTTGTGGGTATTATTACTATATACTTGCTTAGATCGCATTGCATTGTTACTGCGTATCTGTTATCGTTGGTGGTTTTTGTAAATGGGCCGACTGTGTCAATGGATACAATGTCGAAAACTTTTGTTGGTGTTGTAGTTATTTCCATATGCTCTTTATTATGCTTTTGGTGCTTATTTTTCGCACAAAGCTCGCATCTGTTTATATATTTCGCTATTGTTTTCCTCATTTTCTTCCATTTGTACATTTCCTTCAGCTTTTTATACAGTCTTGATTGACCCAGATGTCCTCCTGTAGGTGTGGAGTGATAGTTATGTAGGATTTCGTTTATTTTCGTTGTTTCTGATATGTACCGTTGCGGTTTGAAAATTTTAACGTTTATATTTTTTAATACTTTGTTTCCTAGGATTTTAAATGCGGTTAAATTAATTATTTTAAATATCTCGCTTTCTGCAGAAAGTTTCAGAGTCTTGGTCTGAAATTGTTTATATATATCATTATCCAATACTTCGAGTACCTGCTCTAGTGCGGGCTCTACTGGTTGGTTGTTTTTTATATTTATATACCGCTTATATTTTATTTCATACTTGTGCACTATATTTATTTCTATTTGTGTTTCTTTATTACTGCAGTTCTCAATTTTTACTTTTAGTTCAGGTAATTTGGCTATCTTTGTTGGAGATGGTATCTCCCAAACGCGCAGTTGATCAGGCTGCGGGACTATAGGAGTATTTTTCATTTCATCGGACATTATGTTTTGTTCTTTTTGTTTTTTCATTGCTCGGGTTTGGACGCGTCGGACATTTATTTCCTTCAAATCATTAATGTCAAGTTGTATTCTTGATAACGCGTCGGGTCCGTTATTTCCTTTTCCTTTAATGTATTTGACTTCGAAATCGAATTCCTCTAAATCTAACCTCATTCGTGTTAGTTTAGATGATGGGTTTTTCATGCCAAAAAGATATGTTAAGGGTCGATGGTCTGTTCTTATTGTGAATTTTCTGCCATAAACATAAGGCTTAAAATGTATAATTGCCCAATGTATTGCTGCGAGTTCCTTTTCAATTACTGACTTATTTTTTTCTCCGGCAGTAAATGTTTTACTAGCGTATGCGATTGGGTGCTCTGTTCCGTCGACACTTTGTGATAAGATTGCTCCACATGCAGCATTCGAGGCGTCTGTGGAAATGGTGAATTGGGTTTTGAAATCAGGGTGCTGCAGTATTATTGGGGATATCAAACTTGATTTGAGAGCATCGAAAGATTTTTGTTGGATTTCTGCCCATTCGAATTTTGTGTTTTTCCGGAGTAGTTTGTTTAACGGTAGTGCTATTTCTGCAAAGTTGGGGATGAAACGGCGGTAATAATTACAGAATGCTACGAATCGTCTGACTTCGTCGGCGTTTTTTGGGATAGGATAATTTTTAACTACCTCGTATTTTGAACTGTCTGGGCTTATGCCTTGTGCTGATATTCGATGTCCAAGATAGGTGACTTCGGTTTGGAAAAATTTGCATTTTTCAGGATTTAATTTGAGATTACGCTCTCGTAATCTGTTAAATACTGTTTGCAAGTTTTTTATATGGTGTGACTGTGAACATCCGACGACTATGATGTCGTCAATGTACAGAAAGGCTATTTCCGGTGGTAGACCCGTCATGGCGATGGTCATCATCCTTTGGAAACTATTTGGACTTATATTAAGTCCGAAAGGAAGTCGTGTATACTGGTAGTGACCTTGGTTAGTTGAAAAAGCTGTGAACTTTCTAGAAGGTTCCTCTAATGGTATTTGGTGGAATCCGGACATAAGGTCAAGTGTAGAGAAGTATTTGGCTCGGCCCATTTGGTCGAGTATCTCTTCTATACGCGGTAAGGGAAATTTATCTGCCAGAACTTTTTTATTAAGATTCCTAAAATCAACTACTAAACGCCATTTTTTATTTTGGTTGTTGGATTTTTTGGGTACTAGTAGTATTGGAGAATTAAAGTGAGAAACAGAGTTCTCTATTATTCCGTCTACTAGCATTTTGTCTACCTGCCTATTAATCTCGGTTTTGTGTGCTTCTGGTATTCGGTAGTTTTTTGTGTATACTGCTCTATTATCAGTTAGTTCTATATTTTGTTTGTAGAAGTTATTGGTTGTTAGAGGTTCACTTTCTAACGCAAATATGTCTTCATATTCTCGGCATAATTCTTCGAATTGAAGTTTGGCGTAGTTTGGAATGCTGTTTAAGTTTAATTTGGAGATAACTTGTTCTGTTCTTTTTGATTTTATTGTGTCTGTATTAATGACGTTAAAGTCTGAGAGGTGTTGTGTTATTATGTCGGAATGTTGTAGTGTGGTGGTTTTGTTTGTAGTGTTTAGTATCCTGACTAGTGGGTAATTTTGTGAAGTTACTGATCCTGCAATGAATATGCCTGGGTGGATTTCTTGTCCAATGATTACCATATCATTGGCACCTTCTTGTTTTTTAACCTTGAACTTTCTTATTATTTCACATCGGGGTGGTATGATAATAGAATTTTCGGATGGACCATTCAGTATTGGGATCTCTGCCGAACTTTCAGGTGTGTTTAATGTAAGGGTCCACGTATCATAATCGATAGTGGTCTTGAATTTTGTTAGGAAATCTAGTCCTAAAATTGCATCAGCCCCGAGGGAGAAATCATCTTCTACTATCTGGAATAAATGTTCGACCGCAAACTGGTCGTTAAAATGTAATTTTGTGTATGTTGCCCCAATCGACTGCCTCTTAGTATCCGTAACCCCTTGGATAATACAAGTGTTTTTAGGATAGTAAAGTTGGTCTTTATTAATTTTTCCCCTCTTGAATATGGATATTTCTGCCCCTGTGTCTACAATCAGAGTACATACTGACCCGCACATGTCGACATACGCTTTAATAAAGTTTGTTAAGGATAGGTTTAGGCAATGTATTCTTGGCTTGAATTCGTCGCAGCCCCCAACCGTGTTGTTTCTTCCTCTGGTTGGGGGGCTTGATATTCCCCCGATTCGAAGTAGTTTACATTTCTTCTTTGATTATAGGTATTATTATTATTTGCTCGCAGATTATTCTGGTAGCGACTACTGTTATTTGGTGCAGCATCACCGAAATATCTTTTATCGCGGTGGTTATATTGATTTCGTGGGTGGTTTTGTCTATTATTGGCTGCCATATTTCTATTGTACTGTTGTTTGGGCCAGCGCTCCCTGTTCCTGTTAAAATTATTTTGATTGTTGAACCCTTGCGTATTATTATAATGAAACTTTCTTGATGGGTTGGTATTATAATGCAGGACACTGCTTGGCTGCGGCTTATCTACTGCTATTGCCTTCGCTGCTAATTCTGAAAGTGTTCCTAGGCTACTAGCTTTTAGTATAATCGCTGTTTCTGTATTGGCAACATTGTTCATAAATGACTGTATTGAAAATTTTTCGGCCAATTTTTCAGCTGCTTCTCCAGCTGCTACTTTCTCTGTTATCAAGGCTCTAGTCAGCTGGCCTGATAGATTTTCTATCTGATTGGAAAAGTCTGCAAGTTTTCTGTTACCTTGCTGGCATGATCGCAGTTGTGCCAGAATAGCATCTGACGATAATTTTGCCGAAAATTTTTCTTTTAATTTGGCTTTGATCGTTGATACTGTATTTGTGCCCTCCGATATTACGTACTTGGCTTTTCCAGTTATACGTGTCTTGATGAATTTGATCATGATGGTTTTATGTTCGTTTGCTGTTAACTCGTCTAGTAGTTCCATAGACTCGATAAAAGAATCAGTTTCATCCAGCTTTCCATCGTAGGGTTGTATGAGCGATGTAGCTGTTTTTATGTCAAAACCCATCTTTGTTTGTTTTTGTGTATTTATGTTTTCTAAGATTTTGTTTGCTATACTTTCAATTTCTTCGTAGATAACTTTTATCTTCAATATTGTTTCGACGTCCGCTTGTTTAAGTGCGTTTTCTTTTGCCTTGGCACAGAGTTGATTTGTTAACTTTTCTTTCTCTTGCAGAGTTTTCTCAGAATATGGACGGTTTTTACTTTTCTTAAAATTGTCCAGAATATTTTCTAGTTCGTCCTTAATCTTTATAAGTGCTTCCATTTATCAGACGGTTGATATGTTTAATTTTGCTGGGGTACTGAGGTATCTTTTCCTTAAACCCCTCCTATGATCTTTGTACAGTATGTATACAAATTCAATGATTTTAATTGCAACCAATATGCATAAAATTATTATTATCTGATTATTCTCGACCGAAACTGTATCCTCTATAATTAGATTATTAACAATTTCCCCGTTGTTATCTGAAGTTTTGGATTGCGTTTTACCCATTACTGAAAATGTTTCGCTTATTTCCAACAACGTCAAGCAAACAGCAAAAGAAAAAAATTTTTTTTTTTTTTTTTTTTTTTTTTTTTTTTTTTTTTTTTTTTTTTTTTTTTTTTTTTTTTTTTTTTTTATATATTAATTATTTAATTATTATTATACCTTTATACTACGCTACTTCTACTTTATATTTTAAAAAAAAATAAATTTTAAATTAGATCATTAAACCCTTATCTCTTCCTTTTGATGACGTTCAGTTGTTTTTTTGTCAATATTATTAGTTTGTTGTATTTTTCCCGTTCCTCCTCAGTTGCTGCTAACTCGACAAGTACCTTGTAATTTTGAAGTTCCTGTGCAATTTTTTGTCTCTTGCCTCCTCTTTTTCGTGGTTTTGTCTCCTGAGTTTTTACACTGCTTGTGTTTCTGCTTCTATACTCCT
This sequence comes from Dioctria linearis, assembly GCA_963930735.1. NCBI lineage: Eukaryota > Metazoa > Arthropoda > Insecta > Diptera > Asilidae > Dioctria > Dioctria linearis. The sequence continues at coordinate 88,083,954 of OZ005744.1, forward strand.
CGATGGTGATTCTTTTTGGACCCGCTTCGTATGGTGGAGGATTTTCGTTGTCCAGCCTTGATTTGGGGATGTACGGTGTCGGCTTCTTATTTACTGGATACAGTGTTATGCCTTCTATATTCCTCTCTGGTATCTTCTTAGTTTCTTCAATAGTCTTGAAAATGTGATTGAAGATGGCATCTATCTCGTTCATACTAAAATTTCTTCTGATTGGTACTGGTAGTGGATGTAGTCGTCTTCGCAGTTTTTTGGTGGTTGTTACTATGTCACCGTATAAGTTTCTATTATTTATGAAAATTCCCAGCTGCACTTTTGATGATGATATTATGGTCTGCAGATTCGCAAAGTTACAAATTTCGCAGTTTCTACGATGTCACGGTCGCCATGTAGTATCTTTTATAATTTTTAAAGAAAAACCTGGGAGCAGTCGTGTGACTTTGACTCCACTGGAGCGGCTATTAACAGCTCAGACTCCGAGATAAAATGGGGGTATGAATAGTAGGAGCAGCTGTACAGCTTAGTACTCCTATGTGGAATAATACACGACGGTTTGTAACTTTCTCGATAAATCAAGAGAACTGAATGAATTCAATTTATTGATCGTTCTTAGCCTATATATACATAATTAGTAACCTATGGTACCCTATTCTTACTATTCTAAATGCTGACGCTGGGCGAGTAAGCAATGTGCATAAAATTATGATGACATGCATTTACGCGTGAAACCCCTTGACGATGAATCGTTTGGGTCAGTGGTGCAATCGCTTGCTTGTTGCAAATAAATGTATGTCATTATTATCATCAATTATTTTCGATTATGAATGGTGTTGTAATAAATTTGTGCTGATTAATTTTAGCGTTTTACATTTGTTGTGAAATTTGTGTTTACAGCTTTTTAGTGTTGTTTGTATTTATGGTATTAAATGTATATCACACATGAGTAAACAAATACGTCCGAGTAAAGCAGACAAATTGAGCGATTAATTTTTTTTTTTGTATCTAGGAGTTTGTATTGAAAAGTCTTACATTTTATAACGAATTGTTTTTTATTTTCAATAAAATTTCTCAATCAGTCACGCTGTTATGAGATTTGGTTGACCCCGATATCATGGTTCACATGAAGCTGATAATAATATGATAATTTTATCTTCATACTATTGGGTTGATCACATTATTTTCTTACCATTAGGTTGAGAGTGGGTTTAATTAAATGTTTTGATGAAAGAAGGTGGTGTTATGATATTAATGTATGTAAAGTCTTACTAAGCAGCAGCGTAAGAGGTAATATGCAAGTATTGAACTTGTTGACAGCCTTGATTGTATACCCTGCCTGGAAGGAGAGCCTGAGGCAACCCAACACTTTTTGTGTGCGTTCGCGACCTTTTCGCGGAGCAGGTGGTTGAATACTCTACGGTCGTCCTTCTATCTGTAGATGAGCTGAAAAACCTTTCCCTCGAAGACCTGATGCGCTTCATTAAGAGGACAGGAAGGTTTTGGTGAAAGGGCTTCTAGCCAGTGGGCCGCTCTGGCCTCCGTTCTTGGGATGGGATCTCCTGTCACCCTGCTTTTGACTTAAAAAAAACCAAAGATAATAAGTTCTCACCACTATGGTCAGGTCCGTATCAGATTGTGGAGATTAATTCCCCTGAAAATTCCATAAAAATCAAAAAAGTTCATAATAATGATGTAAAACTTTTCTCAGTATAATGTCAACAACTTCATCCTCTTCGAAATTTATTCCGCGTGAATAACATAATACCATCGTCCATGTTCCCAAAATGATGCAAATAACAAATTTTCCTTATTTGCATCTCTTTAATATACGGCTCAGGAATATAGATAAAGTAACTAAATGATAGTGAATGTATCTATTTCGAAGAAATTGGTAGAGTCTATTTCTGCACCAACGAATGGAAAATCTTCACCTACTATGACATAGAATATAAGAATAAGTTACTAGTGCCTGAAGATATGAAACAAAGACTACTTTTCAATGAGATAAGCACTATTTTCAAAGCTCTTTTCGGCACATTAGACGAAGATGATGCCAAAATTTATGATGAAGAATTTCGTAACCTCACCCTAAACCAAAACATTTATGAAAAGCAAACCGGGATAATCGAAGAAACAGCTCACTTATTTAACAAAAAGCTTCATATATGTGCTTGTCTGTAGTAGTCAAAACGGCTTGAAGAATGCTGTAGTCAAAACCGGGTCTATACGTGAAACCCGGTAAGGACTTCGTCACCTAAGTTACTATTCTATGCGGTTATATCAATGAATCTTTGATAGTTGGCAACGTCAGCATCCATACAAAAGTGCACCCAACATTATAACGAGGATATATGTGTCAAAGCATTTGATAACTACATTGGCATCGAAATTAATATTTCAAACATGACACACATTTTCGTATCAGCAGCCTTTTCGTGGCTCTCACATGGTAATTGTTCGTTTATTGTTCTTTTCACAGATTCGTTAACGACTAGGTATGTAAAAATAACATTTATAAAAATTCAAATATGCAGTTTTGGTGCCGATAAATGCAATCTTTTCATCGCTCGCCCAATAGACCAGTCAAATAAGCCGATAAAATGCTAAAGATCGCATTAAATTTGCTTCAGGCAGCAATTTTGAGGGCTAGTATAGGGTTTTCTTGAGAGTATTGTCCCTAAAATTTGGGGTCAGGGCCCAAAACAAAGGGATGAAAGACAATAAAATCACCCCGAAATGGGTGACAAACTATTTTCCATGCGTGCGGATTAGAAGTCTATGGTGATCAACCCCAATCTCGTAAGAGTGCGACATGTAAAGCGAAAGAAGTTAAAGGCGGACACATCCACTAACATGTGCCCGATTAGTTCAATTCTGCAACATTCTGGTTCAAAAGCTAGCAACCAAAAGTAGCGTGCATTTGCCGTGGACGCTGTGGAGAAACGGGAGGAGTGAAGAAAGTAATCAGACTAAATGTTTTTTTTTTTTTATATTATTAAGCCAAGCTCAGGGGATACCCTATGATGCAAAGCACAGCGTGGCAGGAAGGAGATAGGGAAAGGATTAAGGGATATGAGGAGAGCGGCGGAGGTGCCGATGTATGTCGCCCTTAAACTTTCGCAGGTTGTATGCCGGAGGAAAGACAGAAGATGGTAGACTGTTCCACATTCGCACAGTTCGGGATAAGAAAGCATCACGGAATTTTAGTGTACGGCCGAAAGTAATTTGAAGGGTTAAAGGATGTGCGCGGTTTGCAGCGCGAGTATTGCGTGCAGGAATCATTCTACAAGGGATTAGACTAGATATTTCATCAGAACATTGACCATGCATATAGCGATAAAGGAGCGAAAGGCATCCAACATTGCGACGGTGCTCGAGCGAGTCGATATGACGAGTAATTGCCACATCGCCAATGAGCTTGCAGGCTCTCTTTTGGACAATATCCAATGAAGCTAAGGCTGTGCGACCAGCCCCGGCCCAGATATGGGAATTGTATTCCATTCTAGGTCTGATGTAGGACTTGTAGAGGAGCGCTATATTTAATGGGCTGAAATATTTCTTACACCTTTTCAAAAAACCAAGACATTTTGATGCTTCTTTGGCAACCGAGAAGATGTGATCTGTCCAGCTTAACTTACTGGAAATATTAATGCCAAGAATTCTTAGTGACGGTGAATCAGAAATTAATGCTCCATCAAACGAAACGGGAGTGGTTAAGTGATGGTCTTGTTTTAATGTGATGAGACAGCTTTGGGTCTTAGATGCATTGAATTCGACGCGATTCACTTTGCCCCAAGCGAGAATATTGTCAAGATCGTTATTCAATGATCTAATCATGCAGTCTCGTTTAACACATGTGGCGCTCCCTATGGAATCCGCAAGGGTGTCAAAGGAGTATGCGAAATCAAGGGTACTGTCATCAGCAAAGCTATGGATAGGATTAAAAGTAAGGGAAAGCAGATCATTAATGAAGATTAGAAATAGAGTCGGAGAAATAACAGAGCCCTGGGGGACACCGGCATTAATAGGATGAGGTTCAGATATAACGCCATCTAATACAACACGTATTTGGCGACTAGATAAAAAACTTTCAATCCATAATAGAAGAGGAGGGGAAAGACCAAATGCTTTGAGTTTGGCTAAAAGGGCTGGATGCCGGACACTATCAAAGGCCTTTTAAATATCTAGAGCAACGATTTTGGACTCACCAAAATTGTGAAGGCTACGATTCCAACGTCCGTAATAAAAGTCAGCAAGTCTCCAGATGAGCGACCGTGCCGGAAGCCGTATTGGCGATCGTTGATGAGCTGACTGGTTTCCAGATACTTCATTAATTTCGAGTTAATGATAGATTCAAAAACCTTTGAAAGAATCGAAGTGATTGCAATTGGTCGATAATTTGAGGGATCGCTACCCTCTCCTTTCTTGGGAATACGCTGAACGTGAGCTAGTTTCCAAGCAGTTGGAAATTTTCCTGTCAAATAGGACAGGTGGAATAGTTTGCGCAGAGGTGTAGCAAAGGATGAGGCACAGCTTTTAATTAATAGGGGCGAGAAACCATCAGGACCTGCGGCTTTAGAGACGTTGATACCATTAAGGACCTTGAACACATCCCTCGTACGGATGTGGATTGGCTCTTGTACACATCCGCACGGGGGATGCACGACAGGTGCCTGTGAAGTGGGTGGAAGAAAGGAATTTGATGCGAATCTAGCAGCCAAAATATTAGCTTTATCCTGGGAGTCAACAACCACTTCACCATTATTAAGTAGTGAAGGAATAGAGGAACTGCTGAAGTTGTTCCTGATGGTTTTGACCAGTGACCAGAAACCTTTACTACCTTTGCGGCTTGCCAAGATTCTTTGTCTAACATTCTGGTCAAAAACAAATTTTTCTCTCTGGATAATGGACTTGCAGGTGTTCCGTGCAGTCTTGTAGATTTCTTTCAGTTCTGGACAAGGATGCACTTGATAGGCGCGAAAAGCAGACTCTTTCGCTTTTATAGCTTGGTTGCACTTATCGTTAAACCAAGAGCGATTTTGCTGTTGTTGAGATCTGCTGTAAGAATACGGAATATATTCACGCATGCCTAGACTTAGTAAGTTACTAAGTTCTAATGTGCATTCATCAGCATCCCTCGAAGCAAAACAGACCGACCAATCTATATCTCTAAGATACTGATTGAGACTTTCCCAATCAGCGTTCTTATAGTGCCAGAGAAGCCTACTTGTAGGTGGAGAAGTGGGGCGGCGCAGAGATGATGTGATAAATTGAGCCGTGATTAGACAGTGGTCTGAATTACCAAGAGGGGAGCCGACTGAGATAGAATATTTGTCAGGGTGAGATGACAGAAACAAATCTAGTAAATTGGCCCTATCACCAGCTGCATCAGGGATTCTCGTCGGTGCATCCACTAGCTGATGCAAATTGAAAGATTCACAAATTAGTTCAACGAATCGTCCCGCAGGACTTGTGGTAGAAGAATGTCTGAGCCACGGTATATTATGAACATTAAAATCGCCTGCCAGGACGATTTCGGAAGAGGGGGAGACAGAAAGCAAATGATCAATATTGTTGGAGATATTGTCAACTACGGATACCGTGTCGTCATCAGACATATTTGGGCTGCGATAAAGGAAGCAAAAGTAGATGATATGCCTGTGAAGTTTGAACCTAATCCAGATGTAATTAAACTCAGGATTGGCAGAAGGTGGAAAGTCTTTTAGAATGGTAAAGGCCACATCATTCCGAATATATATTGCGATCCCCCTATGTGGAGAAAAAAGAGGCACTAAGCTATAACCAGGGACGTGATATTGATTAAAATCAGCATCAGAAACGACCTTGGTTTCACTTAGCGCAAGAATTGCCGGATTTTTTGATTGAAGGTGGCAGTACACCGAAAAACGATTTACCCCCAATCCGCGAATGTTGCAAAATTCTAAAATAAAATTCTGCATATTCCAAAGCAAAACAAAAAAAAGCAGAAGAAAGAGCGACACACAACAACACAAATATTTATTTGGGGGCGCCCAGCTGCAGTCAACGACACAGCGAGGTAAAAAAAACAGCAATAGTGTTATGCCTATTTGCGGCTTTCAGTACCTCAGACCGTGCAGTTCAATGACCACAGCTGGGGACACCCGTATTGCTGATCAGTGACAAGGGCTAATGACCTTGCACTGATCACTGATGTACATGGGAGATTTGTTAAACGCCACCGTACTGTGCTGCTGGCTTGTGGAATGCCGGCAGGGCATAGAAAAGCCCTGGACTTGGCTGGTATTGTTTATTTTTTTATGTAATAAAAACGGCGCGGCGGATTTTAGTTATTATTATTATATATATATTTATATTTATATTTGAAAAATTTCACTGCACTGAACTACACTACAGATTGTTCGCTATTTAACTTTGGCACCAGTAACACGCACGATGGAACGTCTGCTCCAGCTGACTCCACGCACTCAACTTATCATTGAAGTTTGATTATTTATATCACACATTATTTGCACACAATATTTGCTGTCATGTTCGAACCAAATCGCTTCGAATACATATATTTAACAGATACCTTCTGAAAAGAAAAAATCCTGAAAACACAGCATCAAAACTTTTAGTAAACTTAAATCTAATCTAGTTACTCTTAGTCAAAAAGCAGGTACACAACCCAACAAAGCCATGTATTTGTCATCTTCATAACATATGGCACAAATACAATACAAAAGTATAGCCTCATCGAGCAGATCAAATTAAGATCGTTATCATAAGTTTGAACATTAGATTCGTGTTAAAAACAATTCCTGAATGTGAGTTCTAAAAAGATAACAAATTCAATCTAATCAATTTTCCAAAAAAATTAGTAAAACTTCTAACAAAAGCATGTGCTATCATGTAACATACAATGCATGGCAAAAATACGATCAGATCAAGCAGATAAATTTGCAACTATATCATCATTATAAGTACCATCGAACGGGAATTTCTTCTCTACGTGTTAGAGATAACATTATTTGCAAATATAATTCAACTTAACACAGCAGCATAGGTTGCTCTAAAAATTGTTGTTGTTATGGATTTTGGTTCATTACAATGCAAATTTTATCGCTAGTACCGTAAGATCACAGCTGCACTGCCAATTCTTGTAATCATGCGCCTCTGCTACTCCATCAGTGGTGTCCTGTGCAAGCAAGGGTTATATAAACCACAAGCTGACTGATCTCGATCTCTTTTTGTACTTGGCATCGCCTGCGGTGAGTTGGCTATTTAGGGACTAACATTTATATCGGGTATCGACTGATATTTCACTTTTAACAATTAACAATCATTTCTGGTCTCGACGGAAATAAACGCATCTTATTTCGGGTCTAGACTGAAGATAATCTTTTACTAACAATCATTTCTGTTCTCGACGGAAATAAACGCATCTTATTTTGGGTCTCGGCTGAAGATAAGATAACTCTTTAAGCCGTGGCTCGGCTGACTTAAAGAATATTATCTCGGATCTCGACTGAGATAATCTTTTACTAACAATCATTTCTGGTCTCGACGGAAATAAACGCATCATATTTCGGCTCTCGACTGAAGATAAGATACCACTTTAAGCCGGGTCTCGACTGACGTAAAGAATATTATCTCGGGTTTCGACTGAGATAGTATCTTACTAACATTAACACTTTATTTCTGGTCCCGACGGGAATGAAGAATTTTTCTAACCAATGGTTAGAACAAGGCATCTTAACATTAGCTTAAAGCAAACCCTCAAGCGTCAAGGTGAAGATCGGTGAGTACCAGTCACTTGTAACAAATTAATATTTATTCCTATATCTATTTTATTATATATTTACTCATATATATATATTTATATATGCTACATTTCTTGTGGATATTTACTAAATATTATATTTTATCTTCATTCTATATTAATTTTACATCGACATATATTTATACGTATTGCGTTCTTTGTTGGATATATTTTCTTACGATTAACACTGAGGGAGTACTCACTCTGTCAATTGCTGTTCTATTCCGTGTGTGGTTAAATAGAGAGTGTAGCTGGTGTTGTTTTTTTTCTTTACAATTAGTGCGACACTTCCTTTACATGTTAATTTCTTTATTTCCTTCTTTATATTTTAACACTTAATTGATCACTCGAACTTATCTTATGTACCTATACACATATTTGTTCACTAGAACTTTTGCTAGATGGATATATTTCTCCTTTTTTTGTAACACTTAACTTCTCTTAAAAACTGTTGTTCTTTTTTTGATTTTTCAATCTATTTTTTTGAACCGAACCAACTCGACCAAGCCTTTTTTTAACTTTCCTTTTGACGGGTCAAAATTCAGCAACCCCTTTTTTTTAACGACCGATTCGACTCTTTCAAAACAACTCGACACTACTACTTTAAAAAACCGACTCAACTCTTGATCACATTCATCGTAATCAAGAGCCGTTGTTCAGGATAGAAAATGCTAAATTGCATTTTCTTATCCTGAGAAAATTTTACGATTTTAATTCTGTACTTGTTCAAACATGTCCAGAATTATTCGCGTTGGACAAATGGCTTCAAAAATGTAATCTGACACTTTTGAAAACATCAGCCACCGTCCCGTCGTTTGAAAATCGCGACGCGCATATACATGCAATGCATTTGTGTGGCGTGCGTTTCTTATTGCGAAAGTTTTTTGTCGTAATATGTATGTACGTATGTACATGCATGTAGAATTTTTTCGCGGCAAATTGTACTGAAGGTACGATTTGCTTTTTGATTTATTTTTTAATTAAATTGTTGAAATGACAAATTTTGCTGAAGGCAAAATTTTGTCGTGGAAATTTTTAAGTAAAACGACTTGGGTTGTAAACTGAAACTTTTGTTTTTCCCAAGTCGTATTATGAGAAAAATTTATGGTATGTGAGGAAAAATGCTGATGCAATTTTCTTCACCAATTTAAGAGATAAGCTAACCATGTTTTAAGCATGGTTAGCTTATGTTAAAATTTATTGAATATTATTTTTATGTTTTGCCCTTTTTCAGGTTTATGTAAAAATATTATTTATTTTAGGTATATAACAATCCTTCCCCCTGAGAAAAAGAGAATTATTCCTTCAAATTTCGTTCTAGTGCAAATTCTACTAATTGATTTTTGTATCTCTATTAACTGCTGATGAGTTGGTATCAAAACTTTCAAACCTTTCGGATACCTGCTCTAGTGCAGGCTCTACTCGTTGGTTTACCTTTCTACAAATATTTACTTTAATATGCCTCCTAATGGCTTCAATCTTTCTTGCGTATCTATTAATGTGCCGGTTAAAACAATTCCTTTATTTTCATTATTCCTTCAAATTTCGTTCTAGTGCAAATTCTACTAATTGATTTTTGTATCTCTATTAACTGCTGATGAGTTGGTATCAAAACTTTCAAACCTTTCGGATACCTGCTCTAGTGCAGGCTCTACTCGTTGGTTTACCTTTCTACAAATATTTACTTTAATATGCCTCCTAATGGCTTCAATCTTTCTTGCGTATCTATTAATGTGCCGCTTTTTTCTATTTGCTGGCGTGCTTTCAATTTTTCCATTATCAAATTCGGTAGTTTTGTTACGTCTGATGGTGCAAAGGCTTCAGTGATATACAGATGATCACTCTGTACACTTATTTTTTCATTGGCGTCTTTTTCTGTAACATTGCCTTCTTCCTTCCTTCCTCTTTTATCATTTTTTTTGTTTTTTGTTTTTACTGCCAGAGTTTTTATTTGTAATCTCTCTCTCTGTCTTTCGGATCCGATATATCAAGCTTTGATCTGGACGACACGCGTTAAGTCCTGCATTTGCAGCCTTATTGATATATTGTATTTCAAGATCAAACGCTTCCAAATCTAATCACATTTGGATTAATCGTATTTTTATTTTTATTCCGAGTTAAAACGCTATGTTCAAGCAGTATAACATACATACATACAACAACGCATTTATTCCATGCAATAATTTCCATTTAATTTAGTCATAATATAAATTGTTCAATTTCTTGCATTCTTACATGTCTTCAATTCAAAGTATCACAAACATTTTGTATATTCAGCAATTATAAAAAATATTCCATTAATTGTAAATAAGTTCAATTCACTCGATTTGGAAATGTCAGCATTTTCTCTCACAAACAAATTTTTAGCAGTATTAAAATTCGTCTGGAAATTCTTTCTCGCGCCTAAAAATGTACAATCAATGGCTTATTTGTAATAATCAGCAAATTGATCATATAACAAGTAAAAAAGATAGAATTGGTCTAAGACCAATTCTTATGATACCCTATATGAATGCCCTTATGAAATTTCGTATTGTCACCCTTCTGTGCAGGTTTAATTTTTGAACTGAATTTGCGCATATATTTCTAGAACGGTTTGTGGGACAGAAAAAATGATTATAACCAATTTTATAGGATTTCGTATTCTGAAGAAGTTTTTAGTACAATAAAAATGTCTTGGACGGATCGTTTTCGCAGTATACGTAAAAATCCTAAATTTTTATATGGCAACACCAAGAAGGAGTTGCTCGATTTAGTCCATTATTGAAATTTTATTTGCTAGTACAATGAAAACACCATGTACGAAATTTCAGCTCTCTATATCGATGCGTTCTCAGGCAGTATATTTGGTAGTGGAAAACGAAAGTTTTGTATGGCAACCCCACGAAGGAGTTGCCCGATTTGTCTCATTTTCGAACTTAATTTTACTTTTTTTTTAAAGTCTGTGTACAAAATTTCAGCTCTCTAAGTATACGCGTTCTCGAGTTATGGTGCACACAGACGGACGGACACGCAAAAATCAAAATACCTTTTAATATTATGCGTGGGTCCAATCCATTTTGCTCTACCATCATTATTTCGAGGTGTTACAAACGGAATGACAAACTTAGTATACGCTATAGATTTCATCTAGGGTATAAAAACCCGATAATGGAAAATAAAGCATTCGTTAAGTTTTGAATTTCAATAGCAAATTGCAGTTTTACTATACGTCGTCTCTATGTATTTCATATACCGCGCTAATTGCAGTGTAATCAGCAGTTTCAACAGTGTAACCGTCCAAGGTACTGGTGCATGAACCAGTGCCATATCTAAACTACGACAAGATTCCAAGTACAAGAACTTTCACTCTAGCGGAGAACAAAAGAGTTCCTTCGCTATAGATTTTCGGTCATAGGCATGCGGTATAAATATTTTGCAGGCCAATGCATGGCTGTTAGTTTCTTCTTTTTTTTTTGCCATTTTTGTATTATGCTGATGTAACAGTATCATGGATATGTATATGCTAATATTGAGTTTGGCCGATGATAGAGTTTCCTATTACATATTATAATTAGCTTTTTAGTTTATTATATTATAAATAATTTTTTTCCATATTTCGCCTTTATTTTTATTTAATTATCTTTTCTTTTGTGTTTTCCATTTTGTTTTGTTTTTATTTAGTTGCAAAAACAGTTTTTTTTTTGTGTAATTGGTATTATTGATTATTGTCTATGCTATTTAGTTACCTATTTCCTAGCTTAGTTGAGCAAAAAAAAAACAATTCTGTTTTAATTTTGGGGTATCTCTCCGAGGTATGGTTGATTTTGAAATAATCTCTAAGGTCGTCCATATTGTCAGAGACGTATGTGCATCTACTGCATTTATGACCTAGTTCTTCTGTTAATGGTGTTATTTTTGAAGTTGTAATTTTTATTGATGCTGTATTGGATTGCACGTTTCTTTCATGATATATCTTTATATGCTCCTTTAGTGGTCCAATTGAGTCATTTATAAATTGGCATTCTAAACATTGCATCATGTTTTCGTACAATTTTACTGGTTTTTTGCTGTTACTATTAGTATTACTATATTCCGTTGCTATATGGATTTCGTTACCAATTCGAGCGTCAATGTTTCTGTAATTGTCTACAGATAGCTCCTTGGTCGCATCTCTAGCTTCATCAAGGAGACAGTAATGCACTGTGATTTTCTGGTCCATATTTAATTGTTTTTCCATATGAATTACTTTTTTCACTATCCGAAGACTATATTCCGTAGATTGCGTTCTTTTAAGGTCATGGTCGCCATGTAGTGTAAGATGAGATCGTTACAGTCGCCATGTAGTGTTAATAAAAAATCGTTATGTAGTGATAAATTGTTACGGATCGGGAGACTATGTAGTACTGATTAGTAGAATCTGTGGTGAGAGAATCAGTAGTTGTTCTATGAGAGTTCTGGAACCATGTTTTAGCTTCCAGGATTTCGTCACAGATGGCGCCACCGTCGGTAGGTGGTTTGAGTCCATACTAAATGTAGGTTTGTGCCTTGGATGTATTGCTTTATGTCTTGGATGTTGGGGATACGAGATCACTTTGGGGATACGAGATCACTTTCAGCAGTCTCCAGCATAGGGAAATACCATAGGATTTCGATTTTGTTTCTGGAGTTCGCTTATTTTTCATGTCGAGTTTTGGGGATACGAGACCACTTTGGGGATACGAAATCATTTTCAGCGCTCTTCAGCATAGGGAAATTGCATAGGTTTTCAATTTTTTTCTGGAGTTCGCTTATTTTTCATCCCGGACTCGGAGCCTCTAAGTTGACATTACGATTTTTCACCTCGAGTTTTAGGGATACAAGATCAATTTGGTAATACGAGATCACTCTTAGCACTCTCCAGCATAGGAAAATAACATAGGTCTTCGATTGTATTTCCGGAGCTCGCTTATTTTTCCTCTCATTGATCGTAGCTCTAAATATATGCCCCTTCCTGTGCCTGGGTACTGGAGGTTGGCTGAAAGCTTTAGTCGCAATATCTGCTACTATGACTAGGACTGCCTCGGGTGTCTTGGACTGGGCTATGTTACCTGTACCAAGGCTTGGGTAGAATGTGTATTAAGTAATGATGTGAAATACCCTAACCGTATTTATATCGGGGCTGTATACTTGTCAGCTTGAGTGTGGTTTTAGTTGTTTACTTTAGTAAGAGTGCCTGTGGTATGTTGGGCTGGGCTACATGGTGGCTGAGGAAACATTATCTAAGGCGTGGGTGGATGTGTGCAGCTGTGTATTTATGCAGATAATAAATGGGAAATTCCCTAAGAAAATTAGTGTAATAAGTATTAATACTAATTCATATCTTCGTTCATGTCAATAGTATTAGTACGAGGGCTAAAATTTTCATCAGGAATCCTCTACGGGCTATGGTTCGAGATATGAGCGATCTTACCTTCTCAGGTGTAATTAATATTAGTAGCTGAAAAACAAAAATAACAACAACTGTAATCGAAGCTGTGGATTAAAAATTTGATGATCTTAATCTGTAGGTGTCTTTTATAAACATTGCGCCATGTGATGATATATCTACAAATAGATCAGGCAAAGCTGATTGGAGCGAATGTTGGTATATAAGTATGTTCACTTAGATAAGTAATGGAAATTAGTAAATGCCTAATTTTGCTCTTCAGGTGGAATACTTCTAATTTGATTCCTTGCATAAAAAAATTCGCACAGTCCAGTAAAGTAAACAAATTCGCAGTCGAATAATGTAAACAAATTCGCACAGCAGCCGAGGAAAGTAAACAAATTGAGCGATTTATATTTTTTAATGTAAGAGTCCCAATTTCTTTAGCTGAAAACAACAACTGATATTAATCTGTAGGATATGATGTCTTGGATGAGTAGTGGAAGTTATAATTGAAAATTTAGTTTTCTGAAAAAAAAACAACAACAACAACTATAACGTCAGTTTTGGTCTGTAGGTGTCTTTTATATGATCATGTTATGATATTCGATGTGTAAAAATAGATCACGGCTGCTTGGGATGGTACGGCACATGAAATCATTAGAAGTAATGGAAATTAAAGCATTAGAAAAGGTGGCCAAGCGGCTGGTAATTTGATATCATGAGTAAACAAATACGTCCGAGTAAAGCAGACAAATTGAGCGATTAATGTTTTTTTTTGTATCTAGGAGTTTGTATTGAAAAGTCTTACATTTTATAAAGAATTGTTTTTTATTTTCAATAAAATTTCTCAATCAGTCACGCTGTTATGAGATTTGGTTGACCCCGATATCATGGTTCACATGAAGCTGATAATAATATGATAATTTTATCTTCATACTATTGGGTTGATCACATTATTTTCTTACCATTAGGTTGAGAGTGGGTTTAATTAAATGTTTTGATGAAAGAAGGTGGTGTTATGATATTAATGTATGTAAAGTCTTACTAAGCAGCAGCGTAAGAGGTAATATGCAAGTATTGAACTTGTTGACAGCCTTGATTGTATACCCTGCCTGGAAGGAGAGCCTGAGACAACCCAACACTTTTTGTGTGCGTTCGCGACCTTTTCGCGGAGCAGGTGGTTGAATACTCTACGGTCTGTCCTTCTATCTGTAGATGAGCTGAAAAACCTTTCCCTCGCAGACCTGATGCGCTTCATTAAGAGGACAGGAAGGTTTTGGTGAAAGGGCTTCTAGCCAGTGGGCCGCTCTGGCCTCCGTTCTTGGGATGGGATCTCCTGTCACCCTGCTTTTGACTTAAAAAAAACCAAAGATAATAAGTTCTCACCACTATGGTCAGGTCCGTATCAGATTGTGGAGATTAATTCCCCTGAAAATTCCATAAAAATCAAAAAAGTTCATAATAATGATGTAAAACTTTTCTCAGTATAATGTCAACAACTTCATCCTCTTCGAAATTTATTCCGCGTGAATAACATAATACCATCGTCCATGTTCCCAAAATGATGCAAATAACAAATTTTCCTTATTTGCATCTCTTTAATATACGGCTCAGGAATATAGATAATGTAACTAAATGATAGTGAATGTATCTATTTCGAAGAAATTGGTAGAGTCTATTTCTGCACCAACGAATGGAAAATCTTCACCTACTATGACATAGAATATAAGAATAAGTTACTAGTGCCTGAAGATATGAAACAAAGACTACTTTTCAATGAGATAAGCACTATTTTCAAAGCTCTTTTCGGCACATTAGACGAAGATGATGCCAAAATTTATGATGAAGAATTTCGTAACCTCACCCTAAACCAAAACATTTATGAAAAGCAAACCGGGATAATCGAAGAAACAGCTCACTTATTTAACAAAAAGCTTCATATATGTGCTTGTCTGTAGTAGTCAAAACGGCTTGAAGAATGCTGTAGTCAAAACCGGGTCTATACGTGAAACCCGGTAAGGACTTCGTCACCTAAGTTACTATTCTATGCGGTTATATCAATGAATCTTTGATAGTTGGCAACGTCAGCATCCATACAAAAGTGTACCCAACATTATAACGAGGATATATGTGTCAAAGCATTTGATAACTACATTGGCATCGAAATTAATATTTCAAACATGACACACATTTTCTTATCAGCAGCCTTTTCGTGGCTCTCACATGGTAATTGTTCGTTTATTGTTCTTTTCACAGATTCGTTAACGACTAGGTATGTAAAAATAACATTTATAAAAATTCAAATATGCAGTTTTGGTGCCGATAAATGCAATATTTTCATCGCTCGCCCAATAGACCAGTCAAATAAGCCGATAAAATGCTAAAGATCGCATTAAATTTGCTTCAGGCAGCAATTTTGAGGGCTAGTAGTAGTTTTTTTTTTTTATATTATTAAGCCAAGCTCAGGGGATACCCTATGATGCAAAGCACAGCATGGCAGGAAGGAGATAGGGAAAGGATTAAGGGATACGAGGAGAGCGGCGGAGGTGCCGATGTATGTCGCCCTTAAACTTTCGCAGGTTGTATGCCGGAGGAAAGACAGAAGATGGTAGACTGTTCCACATTCGCACAGTTCGGGATAAGAAAGCATCACGGAATTTAAGTGTACGGCCGAAAGTAATTTGAAGGGTTAAAGGATGTGCGCGGTTTGCAGCGCGAGTATTGCGTGCAGGAATCATTCTACAAGGGATTAGACTAGATATTTCATCAGAACATTGACCATGCATATAGCGATAAAGGAGCGAAAGGCATCCAACATTGCGACGGTGCTCGAGCAAGTCGATATGACGAGTAATTGCCACATCGCCAATGAGCTTGCAGGCTCTCTTTTGGACAATATCCAATGAAGCTAAGGCTGTGCGACCAGCCCTGGCCCAGATATGGGAATTGTATTCCATTCTAGGTCTGATGTAGGACTTGTAGAGGAGCGCTATATTTAATGGGCTGAAATATTTCTTACACCTTTTCAAAAAACCAAGACATTTTGATGCTTCTTTGGCAACCGAGAAGATGTGATCTGTCCAGCTTAACTTACTGGAAATATTAATGCCAAGAATTCTTAGTGACGGTGAATCAGAAATTAATGCTCCATCAAACGAAACGGGAGTGGTTAAGTGATGGTCTTGTTTTAATGTGATGAGACAGCTTTGGGTCTTAGATGCATTGAATTCGACGCGATTCACTTTGCCCCAAGCGAGAATATTGTCAAGATCGTTATTCAATGATCTAATCATGCAGTCTCGTTTAACACAGGTGGCGCTCCCTCTGGAATCCGCAAGGGTGTCAAAGGAGTATGCGAAATCAAGGGTACTGTCATCAGCAAAGCTATCGATAGGATTAAAAGTAAGGGAAAGCAGATCATTAATGAAGATTAGAAATAGAGTCGGAGAAATAACAGAGCCCTGGGGGACACCGGCATTAATAGGATGAGGTTCAGATATAACGCCATCTAATACAACACGTATTTGGCGACTAGATAAAAAACTTTCAATCCATAATAGAAGAGGAGGGGAAAGACCAAATGCTTTGAGTTTGGCTAAAAGGGCTGGATGCCGGACTCTATCAAAGGCCTTTTAAATATCTAGAGCAACGATTTTGGACTCACCAAAATTGTGAAGGCTACGATTCCAACGTCCGTAATAAAAGTCAGCAAGTCTCCAGATGAGCGACCGTGCCGGAAGCCGTATTGGCGATCGTTGATGAGCTGATTGGTTTCCAGATACTTCATTAATTTCGAGTTAATGATAGATTCAAAAACCTTTGAAAGAATCGAAGTGATTGCAATTGGTCGATAATTTGAGGGATCGCTACCCTCTCCTTTCTTGGGAATAGGCTGAACGTGAGCTAGTTTCCAAGCAGTTGGAAATTTTCCTGTCAAATAGGACAGGTAGAATAGTTTGCGCAGAGGTTTAGCAAAGGATGAGGCACAGCTTTTAATTAATAGGGGCGAGAAACCATCAGGACCTGCGGCTTTAGAGACGTTGATACCATTAAGGACCTTGAACACATCCCTCGTACGGATGTGGATTGGCTCTTGTACACATCCGCACGGGGGATGCACGACAGGTGCCTGTGAAGTGGGTGGAAGAAAGGAATTTGATGCGAATCTAGCAGCCAAAATATTAGCTTTATCCTGGGAGTCAACAACCACTTCACCATTATTAAGTAGTGAAGGAATAGAGGAACTGCTGAAGTTGTTCCTGATGGTTTTGACCAGTGACCAGAAACCTTTACTACCTTTGCGGCTTGCCAAGATTCTTTGTCTAACATTCTGGTCAAAAACAAATTTTTCTCTCTGGATAATGGACTTGCAGGTGTTCCGTGCAGTCTTGTAGATTTCTTTCAGTTCTGGACAAGGATGCACTTGATAGGCGCGAAAAGCAGACTCTTTCGCTTTTATAGCTTGGTTGCACTTATCGTTAAACCAAGAGCGATTTTGCTGTTGTTGAGATCTGCTGTAAGAATACGGAATATATTCACGCATGCCTAGACTTAGTAAGTTACTAAGTTCTAATGTGCATTCATCAGCATCCCTCGAAGCAAAACAGACCGACCAATCTATATCTCTAAGATACTGATTGAGACTTTCCCCAATCAGCGTTCTTATAGTGCCAGAGAAGCCTACTTGTAGGTGGAGAAGTGGGGCGGCGCAGAGATGATGTGATAAATTGAGCCGTGATTAGACAGTGGTCTGAATTACCAAGAGGGGAGCCGACTGAGATAGAATATTTGTCAGGGTGAGATGACAGAAACAAATCTAGTAAATTGGCCCTATCACCAGCTGCATCAGGGATTCTCGTCAGTGCATCCACTAGCTGATGCAAATTGAAAGATTCACAAATTAGTTCAACGAATCGTCCCGCAGGACTTGTGGTAGAAGAATGTCTGAGCCACGGTATATTATGAACATTAAAATCGCCTGCCAGGACGATTTCGGAAGAGGGGGAGACAGAAAGCAAATGATCAATATTGTTGGAGATATTGTCAACTACGGATACCGTGTCGTCATCAGACATATTTGGGCTGCGATAAAGGAAGCAAAAGTAGATGATGTGCCTGTGAAGTTTGAACCTAATCCAGATGTAATTAAACTCAGGATTGGCAGAAGGTGGAAAGTCTTTTAGAATGGTAAAGGCCACATCATTCCGAATATATATTGCGATCCCCCTATGTGGAGAGAAAAGAGGCACTAAGCTATAACCAGGGACGTGATATTGATTAAAATCAGCATCAGAAACGACCTTGGTTTCACTTAGCGCAAGAATTGCCGGATTTTTTGATTGAAGGTGGCAGTACACCGAAAAACGATTTACCCCCAATCCGCGAATGTTGCAAAATTCTAAAATAAAATTCTGCATATTCCAAAGCAAAACAAAAAAAAGCAGAAGAAAGAGCGACACACAACAACACAAATATTTATTTGGGGGCGCCCAGCTGCAGTCAACGACACAGCGAGGTAAAAAAAACAGCAATAGTGTTATGCCTATTTGCGGCTTTCAGTACCTCAGACCGTGCAGTTCAATGACCACAGCTGGGGACACCCGTATTGCTGATCAGTGACAAGGGCTAATGACCTTGCACTGATCACTGATGTACATGGGAGATTTGTTAAACGCCACCGTACTGTGCTGCTGGCTTGTGGAATGCCGGCAGGGCATAGAAAAGCCCTGGACTTGGCTGGTATTGTTTATTTTTTTATGTAATAAAAACGGCGCGGCGGATTTTAGTTATTATTATTATATATATATTTATATTTATATTTGAAAAATTTCACTGCACTGAACTACACTACAGATTGTTCGCTATTTAACTTTGGCACCAGTAAC
The DNA here is from genome assembly GCA_963930735.1 of Dioctria linearis. Taxonomy (NCBI): domain Eukaryota; kingdom Metazoa; phylum Arthropoda; class Insecta; order Diptera; family Asilidae; genus Dioctria; species Dioctria linearis. The sequence continues at coordinate 88,103,026 of OZ005744.1, forward strand.
ACGCACGATGGAACGTCTGCTCCAGCTGACTCCACGCACTCAACTTATCATTGAAGTTTGATTATTTATATCACACATTATTTGCACACAATATTTGCTGTCATGTTCGAACCAAATCGCTTCGAATACATATATTTAACAGATACCTTCTGAAAAGAAAAAATCCTGAAAACACAGCATCAAAACTTTTAGTAAACTTAAATCTAATCTAGTTACTCTTAGTCAAAAAGCAGGTACACAACCCAACAAAGCCATGTATTTGTCATCTTCATAACATATGGCACAAATACAATACAAAAGTATAGCCTCATCGAGCAGATCAAATTAAGATCGTTATCATAAGTTTGAACATTAGATTCGTGTTAAAAACAATTCCTGAATGTGAGTTCTAAAAAGATAACAAATTCAATCTAATCAATTTTCCAAAAAAATTAGTAAAACTTCTAACAAAAGCATGTGCTATCATGTAACATACAATGCATGGCAAAAATACGATCAGATCAAGCAGATAAATTTGCAACTATATCATCATTATAAGTACCATCGAACGGGAATTTCTTCTCTACGTGTTAGAGATAACATTATTTGCAAATATAATTCAACTTAACACAGCAGCATAGGTTGCTCTAAAAATTGTTGTTGTTATGGATTTTGGTTCATTACAATGCAAATTTTATCGCTAGTACCGTAAGATCACAGCTGCACTGCCAATTCTTGTAATCATGCGCCTCTGCTACTCCATCAGTGGTGTCCTGTGCAAGCAAGGGCTATATAAACCACAAGCTGACTGATCTCGATCTCTTTTTGTACTTGGCATCGCCTGCGGTAAGTTGGCTATTTAGGGACTAACATTTATATCGGGTATCGACTGATATTTCACTTTTAACAATTAACAATCATTTCTGGTCTCGACGGAAATAAACGCATCTTATTTCGGGTCTAGACTGAAGATAATCTTTTACTAACAATCATTTCTGTTCTCGACGGAAATAAACGCATCTTATTTTGGGTCTCGGCTGAAGATAAGATAACTCTTTAAGCCGTGGCTCGGCTGACTTAAAGAATATTATCTCGGATCTCGACTGAGATAATCTTTTACTAACAATCATTTCTGGTCTCGACGGAAATAAACGCATCATATTTCGGCTCTCGACTGAAGATAAGATACCACTTTAAGCCGGGTCTTGACTGACGTAAAGAATATTATCTCGGGTTTCGACTGAGATAGTATCTTACTAACATTAACACTTTATTTCTGGTCCCGACGGGAATGAAGAATTTTTCTAACCAATGGTTAGAACAAGGCGTCTTAACATTAGCTTAAAGCAAACCCTCAAGCGTCAAGGTGAAGATCGGTGAGTACCAGTCACTTGTAACAAATTAATATTTATTCCTATATCTATTTTATTATATATTTACTCATATATATATATTTATATATGCTACATTTCTTGTGGATATTTACTAAATATTATATTTTATCTTCATTCTATATTAATTTTACATCGACATATATTTATACGTATTGCGCTCTTTGTTGGATATATTTTCTTACGATTAACACTGAGGGAGTACTCACTCTGTCAATTGCTGTTCTATTCCGTGTGTGGTTAAATAGAGAGTGTAGCTGGTGTTGTTTTTTTTCTTTACAATTAGTGCGACACTTCCTTTACATGTTAATTTCTTTATTTCCTTCTTTATATTTTAACACTTAATTGATCACTCGAACTTATCTTATGTACCTATACACATATTTGTTCACTAGAGCTTTTGCTAGATGGATATATTTCTCCTTTTTTTGTAACACTTAACTTCTCTTAAAAACTGTTATTCTTTTTTTGATTTTTCAATCTATTTTTTTGAACCGAACCAACTCGACCAAGCCTTTTTTTAACTTTCCTTTTGCCGGGTCAAAATTCAGCAACCCCTTTTTTTTTAACGACCGATTCGACTCTTTCAAAACAACTCGACACTACTACTTTAAAAAACCGACTCAACTCTTGATCACATTCATCGTAATCAAGAGCCGTTGTTCAGGATAGAAAATGCTAAATTGCATTTTCTTATCCTGAGAAAATTTTACGATTTTAATTCTGGACTTGTTCAAACATGTCCAGAATTATTCGCGTTGGACAAATGGCTTCAAAAATGTAATCTGACACTTTTGAAAACATCAGCCACCGTCCCGTCGTTTGAAAATCGCGACGCGCATATACATGCAATGCATTTGTGTGGCGTGCGTTTCTTATTGCGAAAGTTTTTTGTCGTAATATGTATGTACGTATGTACATGCATGTTGAATTTTTTCGCGGCAAATTGTACTGAAGGTACCGGCCCCAATTTAAAAAAAAACTCTGTTTGATAATAAAAAGATGTCATTTCATTTGGATATTGCTCGTAATTTAATATCTCGTGCCGCTGATAAGCGAACGAACTTATTTTTCTTGGTGCACGTAGAGTTGGTATGAGATATTGGAATGCATCTTGTACCGGCTTGGAAAAGAGAAAAACTACCATTGCCATTGTAGTTGCGTGGGATTTGTGTTTTTAACCAAGATATGTACACGATGCATTCTAACTGCATCTTGCTAATTTTTTGCTAACGTTTGGGGTTCTGCCCTTTATATGGGGCGATTTTTGCTGTTCCGTTCATAGTTTGTTGCGACTTGGAATTTTGTGAAGTTGTGTCACCGCGTACTCCTTACACCAGCCCCGTACCCAATTGCATGAGGGTGCTGGGCATTTTTGTGCAAAGTGTGGCCCCCCGGTGGCGTGGGCTCATCAGGCTGCTGCTGCGGAGGGATGGTCGTCCAGATGTGTGCATCTGGGGTGCTCCAGCGGAGGCTGATGTATTCCATCGGGTGGAGCTATGCTTGTGGCCCTACGGTGGGAGTTCTTGGGTGGTCATGGGTGAGTTTTTTTTTGATTTTGTTAATGAAGTCTATCGACAACTTCCTCAATATTCTTTTCTAGGAGCAACTTTGGCACTATCTGGGGAGGTAGGATGGTGTGTCTGCTTCTGGTCATATCCAGGAGGACTGGGATCTCCCTGAAGAGGCTTCTGGTCCTATCCAGGAGAACTGGGATCTCCCTGAAGAGGCTTCTGGTCCTGCCCAGGGTTAGGCCGTGGACGCTCCCTCATTTCATGGTAAGTTATTTTCACTTTCTATTCGAGCCCTTTTTCTAATTATATTTGTTTTTATTTCAGAAGTTTTTGTTATTTTGGTTCGCGTACCACCACCGTTCTTTAGTTTTCTTTTCTATTAACTTTTAATCTTTTCAAAAAAAAATTGTACGTTTAGTTTTATAAAAAATTTAGTTTTACTTTTATTCTCCTGTTTTGTATAAAAAAATAGTAAAAAAAAATTCTTGGCTAAATGGCGAAATATCGTCTTTCATTTTTTGGTAAAAAAAATTTTTTGTTTTTTCATTTATAGATTTAGATTTTAGGTAACACAAAAATGGACTTGACAGATTTTTGGCTAAATGGTGAAATATCGTCTTTCATTTTTTGATAAAAAAAATTTTTGTTTTTTCATTTATAGATTTTAGGTAACACAACATGGACTTGACAGATTTTGAGTTCGATCGTCAATTTCTCTCTGACGCTGGTTTTTGTTTAGGTTTGGGCGGCTCTAAGTGTTGTTCAGCGGCTTTAAGCTTGACTGGCTGTTATTAGTGCATCCGGTACTCATACTATTGTCTTGGGTAGTGATATGCACAGTTTGGTGCAATTATAGTATAGTGTCAACTTATAGTCCCTGATTGTGAGGGTAGTTGCTATCTAGAATAAGCTATCCTATGAGAGTATTTGGGGCTACTGATAGTCGAAATGTTCTAACTCCGAAAGCTTAATTAGGCGGGTTATCAAAGTAGATTCTTGCATCTCTTTTTCTTTTTGGGCCGACCTTTCGTTGTTTTGTGGTCTTGGAGAAGAATGGTTTACTCTCTTGGTTTGACGGGGGGGGGGGGGGGGGGGGGGGGGAGGTGGTCTGTGAAGCGCAATGCTGAACAAGGTGAAAGCTGTATAAGAGGAAAGCATGCATACTTAATAGATGGAATTTGTTGGTTTGTTGAATTGGTGGTATGATTTTAGGGGCGTTTTTGTTGTATTGATATTGTTGGTATATCGCTTTAGCATCTCCCAGGAGAGTACGTACAGTAGTGTGGTATAGTTAGCTGAGTTCTATGGGCACGAATTGGTACTTCTCACGGCGAGGTAATACCTTAGTGAAATTGAAATTGAGATTTTTGGCTGTGTGGGTACTGTAGTAGATGCTAGGCTTGGATTGGCCCACGATGCAATCGAAGTTATGTGCTCATGTAAGCCAGAATAATAAAATCTCAGACATAGTTGTGCGAAGAGAAGAAGATGAATAATAAGTTGATGAAAAACGGAAATCAGGTATGTATGTTAGTAGTTTTATATGGTTAGTATGCATGGTCAGCTATATGATCCAAATGGTGAATCACTAAGCCTATCCAGACTGAATTGGGCATATCTTAACCTTCACGTGGTCCCCTCCGCCAGCGTCCAAAAGATTGTATTACCTGTATAGGCCAAGTACAATTCTTTTGGACACTGCTAATAAGATCTAGGGCCGAACGGAGTTACCAGTACCGTTTAAAAAAGATATCTTGGCAAACTGGTACTCGTTGTTTCGACACGAGGAGTCTGATTGGATCCTTACAAGCCGTGCATGAAGAATGCCGTGAGATTAAGCCATTCTTGGCAGGTGCTCACGTAAAACCATTAAAGCTTTCTGTCTTTGTTTGACGGGAATATGCCTATATATAGAATATATTTCTTATGGGAATATATATAATTTCTACTGTATCTAATATCGTAAAAAAATTTTTCTTATTTATTCTACTAATTTAAGTCACTATTTCCTATTTATGATCTTATTACTTTACCTCTCTATTTAGTATAATCTTAGATATTTATGTCTATATCTATGTTAATTGTTATGTATTATTTAACGTTGCTAAATATCATTTACTTATTATTTTTATTATTATTATTTTTGTGTAAATAAACTTCGGTTATGTTTTTATTTTTTAATTCTATTATCTTATGCCTTTCTTTCTTCTATTTATTACCTTATTTAATTTATTATTTCTACTTTGCTAAGTACTACTTGTGTTTATTAATTTTGGGTTCTTAGGTACTACTAAATAAAGTTTATTCTTATGTAATATTTATTTTACCTGGTCGCTTTATTTCTTATTTGCTATAAGTTATTTCAAATTATCTTCTAATACCAGTGTAGTGAAAGGATAGTGGTTCCGCCGGTAATAAAAGAATGAGACGGGGGCCAACCAACGAGTATAGATCTTTTTGATTATACTACTTGTATAGATCTCGCTCTGTGGAGACTTTGAGTACGTTTTAATTTTTCTTGGGGTGTTGCGTAAACCGGTTCTATAGGAGCGTTTTCAGCTGTGGGCTGTTGTCTGCGTTTAGCAATCCATGCCATGAATGCCGGGACGATATATTTTGCTAGTGCTACCACAAATACAATTAGCAACAAGAGTCCGGTCATTGATAGGGAGGAATCTTGGCTTTTGGTCCAAAGTGAATGTTGTTCACTTTGGTACGGATTTCGTCTAGAGATTTTGTATCTAGGTGGATACGTTGGTTTGTATCATCTCCTAGGAGTAATGTTGGTTGTTTCTCTAGGTTTTTAGGAGCGGATATCTTGGACATATATTCCGCCAATACCTCTTGAGTTTCGTTTGTCCCTGGGAAGTAGGTTGGTTGGAAAACTTTTAGCGGGTGTAGTTTTCTGCTTCGTAATACAGACTGTGGGACTCTATTTGCAGGGAACATGGTTCGTTGACTGTCATGATTCCTTGTCCTGCGAGACGATGAGTGAGTAACTGTTGAGTACAAGTTATATGTACTATAGTAGTTTCGGTTAAGGAGTACAGTCACGAATTTGGTCTTCTGAGTTTAATTATTGTGATTCTTGGGAGAATTTGAGCTCTGATGATACATTGTGGGTGTTCGCCCAGTGGGTTGAATAGGAGTTTGATAACACATTCATCTGTTTTTGTAGCTTTGGTGATTGGTGTGTTCAGCTTACCTATCCACGTATCTTCATTGATTCCCTTTGAAATTTTTTTGAAAGATCTAAGGTTTTCTGGCTTCAGCAACAGAAATTTCTGGGTCTGGATTTGACTTGCCACATGGGAAAATCCGATATCAGGTATTAATGAGTGGTCTGAATCCACCCGTATGGGAAAACATCTAATCTGTTGGATTTTCATCTTGGGAATATTAAATATGGGAAGTTTGATTCGGATAACTAATTTGTCCTGCAAAAAATGTGTTTTAACATCTGCTGTTTGATACAGAACTGACAAACAGTCCTGTAGATTGGGACAAGTGGAGTGAGATTTGTGATAAATCTCTAGCAAATGATTTGGGGAAATTAAAAGGGGATGAATTAGATTATTTCTACTGGACACTATTATGTCCAGTAGAGCTTGTTGTCCAAATTCCAACTCTATCATTTGTAGTGTCAGACTAGAAACGATCTCTTGTTTTATTTGGTGGGCTATCAAATCGTCCGTTGTGTTCTGCAGATGGTTAATCTGATTGGTTATCTGATGTTGTCGTTCAGACAGTGAGGATTAGGGTTTTTGAATTTCTTCGAACGTGGTTCTTATTACGCTGATCTGTTGCTTTTCCAGATCAGCTAAGGATTGGGTATTTACCTCTAATTCGCTTCGTCGGCTGTACACCTCTTGTTCGTTTCCGCTATCCATACCATTACCTATCCCATCAAAGATGGATCGGGGCTTGCGTGATTTAGGCACTGCCTCTTTAATGACATTGGTGCGTCTCTTGATGCTTTCCATCAGGGCATGTACATGTTTGGTTTGTAGGGTACATAGATTTTGATGAAAAGATTTGTTACCAAATAATTGATGAGCGTAGTGTTCCGCGCGTTTCGCCAGTTTTGTCTGATTGTCCAACTCGCCCACATCTAACTCAGTGATGACGCTCCGAGTGTCGTGGTAAACTGATAGGCTTCCAAGATCCTCGAATAGCACTCCCGTATTATTTAGGGGCGTTATAGAGTAAGGTTCCTCCGCGAGGGCTCCTATGGTGATCAGAAACAGTCCGTATAAAATTATTGACCGCATTGTTATCTAGGAGAGGATAGGATAGGATATCAAAATGGGGTTTTTGTTGACTTGGTAGCTTACATTCTATTATATATGTATCTTAGAATTATTTAGATGATATTGACACCATGTTATTCGTAGAAAGGTTTTAGACGATTGTTGTTACCGTCACCTCTCGTTCACGAATTTTAATTGTTGTGTTAACTGAGCTGGGGATGCCGGTTACCGTATAGGGTACTACCCTAATCTGGGAGAGCTTATGTTTACGACTCTCGCTCTTGAGTAGAACCTTGTCTCCTCTGTGAAATGTCAGGGGACGTACAGCTTTGTCATAGTAATTTTTCGAGCGCTGTTTACTCATCAGAATATTTTTCCGTGCCATGGCGTAAGACTTCTGAAGATTATTCCTGAGAATATGGTAGTAGCTCTCGTGATTATACACGGGTTCGGGATCTCGCCTTAAGTTGGATGGAACGTCCGCTGTAAAGCCGTAGAGGAAGTCCATGGGAGTTAATTTTGTCCCTTCGTGTACACTGTTATTGTACACGAAACCAGCGGTTCGCAGATAACTATCCCATGACCTGGGATTTTCGTCCACTATAGTTCGTAGATATTCAATCAATGGTCTATGTGCACCTTCGAGTGCTCCATTTGATTGGGGATGATAAGCTAAGGTTTGCAGCTTATTTATCCTGAGGAGTTTGCATACCTTTTTGAATAGGTCACTCAGGAAATTACTTCCCTGATCGGTGACTATTCTTTTGGGAATGCGGTAGCGCATGACGATTTCGTCGAAGAAAATTTGCGCTATCGTTATAGCTTCCCCATTTGTTATGGCATACCAATCTACAAACTTCGTGAGGTTATCCTGAAACGTTAATATATATTTGTTTCCGGATTCAGTCTCCTCTAGTGGGCCGACTATATCGAGATAGATTTTATCGAATGGTTGTTCGGCTATGTCTGTAATCACCATCGGCATTTTATACTGTGGTGAGGCCTTCATGGTTTGGCATTTGGCACACCGCTTAATGTGCTTTTTGATGTCACTAAGCATGTGCCTCCACCAGTACTTTCTTGGAATCCGTTTATAGGTTTTTATCACTCCCTGATGGCCGCCAAAGAGAGAATCATGATAATCTTTTAAGATTAATTGAATCTCCTCTGGGCTCGTGATTACATCAGGGGGACGTGTTTCGTCTATAATTTTAGATTGGCACTTGGTGGACTGTCAAAGTCTCCGGCCTCTTCTGGATGATGAGTTTGTTCTTTTTGCTCTATGGGTTTGGCCTGGCTGTCTGGATTTGTTCCACTTTCCTGAATGTTTCATGTCTGGGCTCTTGTTACTGCATTGCATTGCAGACACTCCTTAAGGTCCGATGAGTGTTTTTCCTCCTCTATATCCGAGTCCATTTGGTGGTGGACTATAGCTTCTACCGTGAAGGTTGCAGTTTGCTTGTCTTTGTTATTATCGCGTGGAATGCGGCTTAAAGCGACGGCATTCGTGTTGTACTTTCCGGGCTTATACTCGATTTTATAATTGAATTCGGAAAGTTTATGGCGAAATCTCACCAGACGGGATGTGGGGTCCTTAACATTGAAGACTCCTTTGAGTGGTTTGTGATCTGTATAGACCGTGAATTCACGGCTTTGCAGATAACACCTGAAATTTTTAGTCGCCCAAACTATAGCCAGTAACTCTTTCTCAATAGTGGAATAGTTACGTTCGGCTTTGTTCAGGGTACGGCTGGCGTAGGCAATGGGCTGGTCACTTCCCACCTCTCTTTGAGAGAGAACTGCTCCAAGAGCCTCGCTGCTGGCGTCTGTGGTAAGGCTAAAGGGTTTTGAAAAATCGGGATATATTATGAGTGGAGGGGAGATTGAATCGTTCTTAATGTTCTGAAAGGCCTCTTGGCATTTCTCAGTCCATTTAAACTTTACATTCTTTCGGAGTAAGTTTGTTAGAGGACGTACTGTTTTTGAAAAATCGGGTATGAATTTTCTGTAGTAATTGGCAAGGCCCAAAAATGATTGCACTTGCCTTACTGTTTTAGGGATGGGGAAAGTTTGGACGCACGCCGTTTTGCTAGGGTCAGGTAGTGCTCCTTGGTTAGAACATTTGTGTCCGAGATACACTACCTAGCGCATGAGAAATTGACATTTCTCAGGTTGAAGTTTCAGGTTATTTTCTCTTAACCTGTCAAAGACTTTTCGATGCTTTTCGTTGTGGTCTGCCAGACTTTTTCCATAGATGACGATGTCATCTATGTAGACGAAACATTCTAGGCTTTGTAGGCCAGTTAATATGAAATTCCTTAAACGCTGAAATGTGGCCGGGGCTCCTTTGAGCCCGAACGGCATACGTTTGAATTCATAATGCCCGTAGTTGGTACTGAAAGCCGTTTTTGCTCGATCTTTCGGATCGACGAGTACCTGATGATAGCCATTGGCTAGGTCTAGGGCGGTGAAGTATCTTGAATGGCCCAGTTGATCGAGGATATCCTCAATCTGTGATAGCGGAAAGGCGTCGCCAATCGTTTTTTCGTTCAACTTACGGAAATCAACGACGACGCGCCACCTTTTCTCACCATCTGGTCCCGCTTTTTTGGGGACGAATAGTAGTGGCGAGTTCCATGGGCTCTTGTTTGATGGGGACGACAGTGTAATCTTTAATGGGAACCAGATTTAGGTTCAAGCTGTTTAGGACTACTTGTGAACTGCGTGTGTTGAGGATTCCTATAGGGACTGCCTTTAACCCAGCTGCGAGTAAGCTGTTTGCTAGGAAGACTCCGTCGTCTATTTCTTTTGACATACTGAGCATTTCTTCCTGCAACTGCAACGGAACTTTGACTACGATCTGAGACCTTGCTGGTATGCACACAGGTTCATTTAAATTCACCTGATGTTGTCCAGTCTTACAGGCCGGATCTTCGGTAGTCAAGCCAACCTTATCGCGTTCTTGTAAGTCACAGCCGACTTCTTCTGACTGAGAAGCTTTGAGAACACTTAGGGTAGAAGGTATATCCCCGTCGGGTTTGATATCTTCTGCCAATGTCTCTTTGTTGACTGTGTTTTGTGAACACGGGTTGTCCGATGCGGTTTCTAATGGAACAGCAAACTCTTCTGGATTGGTTTCCGTGCGAGGAGATCGCAGAAACTTGTTGAGTCCCTCAACATTACAGTTTTTGGCTAGGAAATCATTTCCTAGCAAGCCGTCGTCAGAAATACCTGGGATGTTTTTTACCGCCTGAAAGTTGCAAGGTAAGTTACTTTTTAGCATGAAGTTTCCTTGGAAACATCCTACGGTTTTTCTGGTGCCAAAGGGGCTTTGAAGCGTTAGTTTTTTGTTGGGGTTTATTAGCTCGCGAGATTTGAGAGCTTTTTTCTTAATTATACTGATCTCAGCGCCGGAGTCTACTATAAGCTGGGCGTGACCATTTAGACCTATGTCTAGAGGAAGTCTGGCGGTGGGGACACTGAAGTCGGGCGGCTGAAAAGACCCTTTTTTATTGCTGGTAGGGTTTATAATCGAGCCGGGGAGTTTTGGGTCGACTCTTTGTCGTTTCCCTGTTTTTCAAACTCCCATTTTTGCTTTTGTCGCTTTTGTCGACATTCATCGATCTTGTGTCCGCGGCGCCCACAAAAATCACATTTTTGTCTTATGTTAAAGACTCTGTGGCCTTTTATATTGCTCGGGTCTGACTGTGGTGGATTGTTAGGCGATCCTCGTGTGAAACAATTTGCAGACTGTGTTTCGTTGTTTCGACAGTCGCGAATGTCATGCCCGTAACTTCTACGGTTAGTGCAGAAGGGGGTGTTTTTGCGTTTTAGACACTCCGTGTAGGTGTGTCCCCGCTTCTGGCAGAAATTGCAAGTGATGTTTTGTACCAGATTCTGTGTATACGGTTGTCTGGAATCCCTTCGTGGAAATGGCGGGCGTAATGGTTGAGCATGTACGTATGGGGGATTATTAAACTGCCTGGGCTCTTGTGCTCGTGGTGATGCATACATGGATGGCTGTGGGGCTTGATTGTAAGGAGTTCGGCTAAGAGCTCGAACTCGAAGACTAGGATCTATTGGTGCCATTGGATATGGCTGTTACGTTAATGGCGTTTGTACGAAAACTGTGCCTGCTTGCAGCTTTTCCATGTCTAGAGCCTTTTGTATCAGCTGCTCTAGATCATTTTCTACCAGAGTGAGGAGGTACTGGCATAGGTGGGGATTGTTCACTCCACTTTTGAGGGCATTCTTGGTGAAGTCTGCCAACTGTGTCTTCACAGCTGGGCCTGCCGTTGCGCCGTACTTCAATACCGCTGCCTGGTTGCAAAGCATCAGCAACTGCTTCACTCTTGTTGTGAAGGCAGTGAGAGTTTCCAACGGGTTTTGCCTCATTGTGATCAATTTGTTGACCAACTCTTGGAATGACTCTAGGTAGATAGGTTCTGTTCAGACGGTCCTCCACCTCACTAAAAGTAGTTGGAACGTCTGACGCAAACAGCTGATAAGCATCGCCACGAAGTCTTGTGGGCAAGATATGTAAGAAGGCTGGTTTTCTTCTCACTTAAACAGTGTAGGGCCTGTTTGCAACAGCCAATAAATGTTTGTAGCTCACGACATAGCTGTGGGGTATTTTCACCCGAAAACAGAGGAACTAGTTGTGCCGTGAGCTTGGGCACCTTTGCATAATCAACCATTGTGATTATCTTTTCATTTAAACTTTTGTAGGGTAGTCTACTTGTGCCTTGTCGAGTTTCAGGGCTGGTTTCTGGACTAGAATCCGTGAAGGATACTTCTAGCCAGCCACTAAGGAGATTTTCGGCGGTTGTTTGGTCACTACTAATATCACTGACACTAGTATCACTATCAGCACTTACAACTACACTGGCTGTGGTCTTATCTATACCTAATTAACGTGAAAGCCCGGCGAATTCGATAAGCTCCTGTTTGAATCGCTCTGTATCTTTTTTGAATTTTTCGATTTGTGTCAGCCTCTGCTCTCTGCCTTGACTTAATCTGTGGTCAAGTGCGTCGCAGTGCGTGACAGTGAGCTTATCGGATTCACGTGCCTTTTCTAACAACTTATCTAAAAAATTATCAAGACTTACTTTATTTGTTACGGTGGGACCAGTTAAAATAGTACCACTTGTAAAGCGAACTCCAGCGGCTTGTTGCGGTTGGGGTAAAGATGAGTTGTCCTGGCTACCTGATTCTGTTTGGTTGTCTTCTGAGGCGTTGTCTGTACCTTCCCGGAGATGCTGTAAATTCCCACCTGGGGATTGCTCCGCGTCGAATGAAGGTATGGAGTCTAATCTCGTGCCTGTCTCAGGTGCCGGTGTCGAGTTTCCTTCTGACATATGCGTCCCGCGTTGTCCAAAAGGGGAGCTTCCAGCCTTCTTGGAGAATTCCCTTCTGGAATGTTTTTTGCTACTAGGGGGCTCCTGCCGTCTTAATTCCCTTGGCTGAGATTGAAAGGGGGGCTTATGCCGAGATCACTTTCAATCCTGGAACGAAGTTACAATTTTCCTGTGCTTCTGTTTCCTGCCGGGGGGACCCTAGGCCTACTTATTTCCCCTGCATATGGTTGAAAGGGGGGCTTAAAGCCTTCTTCGAAATCCCCTTCAACCCAGGAACGATGATATCTTCCTTCTGGAGTTGGTTTCCGTGGTCGGTTGGTCCTTGTGTAGATGTGTAGATATCGGTTGTCTTCCTTCCTTACGATGCTGCAACAGAGCTTATGGTAAAGTCCCTTGTTGGTGTTTCTTTTTTCACTCACTGGGGTGAACGCTTGCTCGCCTGGAGCAGAGGCGCCTACAGATGATATCTACCCCGAACGCTGGGGGTGACGTGGTCTTATAGCTTGGCTAGTGTCTCAGGCTCCCCGTAGATTCTTGCAGGATCAAGGCTTTTCAAGCGTTTGCGATCTTTTAACTTTGACCAAGCTTCCTTGATCCTACCGGCTGCGTCAATTTTGTTGGATATTTTTTCTTACGATTAACACTGAGGGAGTACTCACTCTGTCAATTGCTGTTCTATTCCGTGTGTGGTTAAATAGAGAGTGTAGCTGGTGTTGTTTTTTTTTCTTTACATGTTAAGTGCGACACTTCCTTTACATGTTAATTTCTTTATTTCCTTCTTTATATTTTAACACTTATTGATCACTCGAACTTATCTTATGTACCTATACACATATTTGTTCACTAGAACTTTTGCTAGATGGATATATTTCTCCTTGTTTTGTAACACTTAATTTCTCTTAAAAACCGTTGTTCTTTTTTTGATTTTTCAATCTATTTTTTTGAACCGAACCAACTCGACCAAACCTTTTTTTAACTTTCCTTTTGACGGGTCAAAATTCAGCAACCCCTTTTTTTTTTAACGACCGATTCGACTCTTTCAAAACAACTCGACTCTACTACTTTAAAAAACCGACTCAACTCTTGATCACATTCATCGTAATCAAGAGCCGTTGTTCAGGATAGAAAATGCTAAATTGCATTTTCTTATCCTGAGAAAATTTTACGATTTTAATTCTGGACTTGTTCAAACATGTCCAGAATTATTCGCGTTGGACAAATGGCTTCAAAAATGTAATCTTACACTTTTGAAAACATCAGCCACCGTCCCGTCGTTTGAAAATCGCGACGCGCATATACATGCAATGCATTTGTGTGGCGTGCGTTTCTTATTACGAAAGTTTTTTGTCGTAATATGTATGTACGTATGTACATGCATGTTGAACTTTTTCGCGGCAAATTGTACTGAAGGTACGATTTGCTTTTTGATTTATTTTTTAATTAAATTGTTGAAATGACAAATTTTGCTGAAGGCAAAATTTTGTCGTGCAAATTTTTAAGTAAAACGACTTGGGTTGTAAACTGAAACTTTTGTTTTTCCCAAGTCGTTTTATGAGAAAAATTTGTGGTATGTGAGGAAAATTGCTGACGCAATTTTCATCACCAATTTAAGAGATAAGCTAACCATGTTTTAAGCATGGTTAGCTTATGTTAAAATTTATTGAATATTATTTTTATGTTTTGCCCTTTTTCAGGGTTATGTAAAAATATTATTTATTTTAGGTATATAACATCTTGACGATTTTATATTGCAACTATTCTGACAATACGTGTTTTCAGTGTGATACAAAATTCTCTGACCCAAAACTTATATATTGAGTTTTATCCCAATACAACTATTCTTGATAATCATATAATCTAAGGCTGTGGTACTAAGTGTTTTCTAGTGTGTGTGGATCTCTCACCTAATTTGATCTTAATATAATTAGTGGGCAATCTTAAGAAATAAGTGTGAAAATTTATTGAAAGTTAAAACGTAGTTTTTGTTTTGCTATGGTGATGTATCTTGTAACATTTTTGATTTTTTCTTAGAAATATTGGCGGGTTACGCAAAGCGAAAAGAGATATGATGCAAGCATATTTTCCTAAGAATTTTCTGTTGTTAGTTTATTATGTTTGCAGTTTTGCACAATCGATGGTTTTCATGGTTTTAGGTTATTGTGATTATGTAAGCGTGGCAAAAAAGACAAGCAGATGTGATTATTTGTACCTTTTGTTTGTTTTTAATTGTTGTAATGTTTTATGTCGAAAGGGGTAGGATACGGGATTACCGGCTACACGGGAAGAATAAACAAATGGATGTAATAAATTAATGGTATTAATAGGATGTATAAGTACATAGGATGTAATAAATTTATGATATGGACTAGTTGGACGGGATCTGAGATCGTTAAAATGGTCAAAATAGAAGCTTACAATATTTAAAAATATGTTGTTGACTTGTCGGCTTTCCTTTTTTAAAACAAAGAAAAACAATACGTTAACTCTTTTACTTTTTGCAATTTTCAAATGAAATCGATAATTTATTATTATTCATTTATTTCATGTAATACCTTTGTGTTAGCTACGTACAATACAACGTTGGGCACTATGCAACTAAAGAGCATTATTATAGATTAACAAAACAGAAAATTAAACATTAGAGTCATTACATTCATTTTCGTGAATTATTGGAAACCAGACCAGACACTTCTTTATAAGTAATCGTAAAAGTAATACTAGAATACATATACTGAACAGAAAATAAGATAATAGTAAGCACAATCTTAGACAATGTACACTAATCAAAGATATAAAGGTTTGTTCGTTCAAAACTCGATCGTCGAATCAGTCAACGGCAAAAGTCCTTATCCTGAATAAAATTGAGGAGGGGCATTGAACCATTTCCTGGTTATCTCCGCAGACTCTAAAAGAGATTCAATTGAGGGCAGATTAAGGAAACTGCAGAATCTTATACAATTGGATCATTGGAATTCGGTGGAATCTGAGAGTATTCGGGATATATGTAAGAAATTCAGAGATCTGTTCTTCATAGAAAGGAATTTCCTAAAGTATACGGATGCGATTACCCACAAAATTGAGACCATCCAGGATAAAAGTTATAGCAAGCGAGCCCGTCATATAATCCCTAAGATAAGAAGTGCATATTTAGCACTACCCAAATATAATTCATGTAATGCACAATTTACCATGCAAACTTTTTCTCTCACGAAGCTTGCAGAAATAGATAATCATATTTCCGTTGGCGACATTAGGTCAGCACTTTTCTCAAAGATCAGTTTGTCTTTTACCGAGGCTCCGGCGCGTTCAGTCTTTGTAGCCAGTTAATATAAAATAATCTAATTGTTGTAAGATGTGTGAAAGTAATAAGCTTCTAATTGAATAAAAGGAAATAAAGTTCTAATTAGATTGAAGGATTGTTTTTTTTCGCTTCTCCATCAATCGAACCTTTAAATGATAAACCCCCATTTACACAAAGCTTAACAGACTTCCTCAAGCAAACCTAACTTAGATAAACTGTCAAATATATGAAATGCTTCAGTCGGATATTATCCGACCATTCCATAATCCATGGAATTCACCCTTATTCTGGTTCCAAAAAAACCCAAATGAGAACAGAAACAAAAGGTGGCGAGTTCTGGTAGACTTTCGACATAACAATTGGCGATGAGTACCCACTGCCTAATAGCACTGATATATTACACCAGTTGGGCAAGTCGAAATATTTCAGGACACTCGACTTAGCCAGTGGATTCCACCAGATAACAATGGAATCCAAGGAAAAAAAACTGTCTACATCAGATCCTATGTTTACTACAAGTACAATCGTATGCCATTTGGTTTAAAAGGCACCCTGCAACCTTTTAATGAGCAGTAACATTATATCTGGCCTTCAAAGCATATATTGCTTACTATATATGGATGATATTGTAGTCCATGGATACAATATCAAGGATCATAATACGAAACTCACAGCAGTATTTACCCGACAAGTGCCATTTCTTAAGAAAGGAAATTATATATTTAACGCACATTATTACAGCAAATGGGCTCAAACCAGACCCTGCAAAAATTAAGTCTTTTCAGTACTATCCAAGAACCACGAAAATAAAGATATTAAAACCTCCTTTGGTTTTGTCAGCTATTATCGCCGCTTCATACCAAACTTTTCCAAAATAGCATAACTTTTTACAAATATTTTAAAAAAAGGTATGCCTTTCAAGTTCGACGCAATTTGCGATGATGGATTTTGCAAATTATGCAATAAATTAATTTCAGGACCAATTTTATCCTATCTCGATTTGGATTTTTTTGTCACCTCCGATGCCAGTGACCACGTCATCGGAGTAGTCCTCTCAGAAGTTGACGATCAAGGAGATCATCCAATCGTGAGCGATTTCTCAGAAACTGCAGAAACTCGATACTCAACAATAGAGAAGGATTTCTTAGTAATAATGTTCGCAGTTCAGCAATTCAAAACATACATTTATGGTAGACAGTTTACATTCATAACTAAACATAAGCTATTAGTACGGCTCATGAATATGAAAGATTACTCCTCAAAAGTGATGAAATGGAGGATACATCTTGCGGACGATGACTAAAAAATAGTCCATAAGCAAGGCAAGTCCAGACATGCTCAACACAGAAGCAGACGTTCTTATCCCAGAAAATTCGGAAAATTCAGCACAACCAACCAGATGCGCAAATGTTGTTATAAGGAATCAAGCCAGAATTCAAGCGAACTAAAATGCTACCAACGTTGGTATTATTAAACCCAATCTATCTCTATCACTTTGCTAAATTGCTGAAAATTGAAATGCTCTATACTACTCCATATCATCCTTAACCGAATGGTACAATTGGGGAGAAGTCACAGAACTTTAGCAGAATACCTCTTATCTTATGTAGCAAAAGATTCACACAATTGGGATACATTGATCTTATATACCATGTTTGCATACAATATCACTCCTCATTTGAGATCCACGCGAACTCCTGTATGGATTCCCTGCCGAAATCACAAACAATCTCAAATCTTCTTCAACCGTTTGCTATTGTAGTGTATGATGAGATCGGTTGTCATGTAGTGTTAATAAAAAATCGTTATGTAGTGATAAATTGTTACAGATCGGGAGACTGATTAGTGGAATCTGAGATATCGTCACGTAGTGAGAAGCTTTATAGTAAGTTTGTCTCTGGGAAAGCTCGAATTTGCAGATGCCCTGTTTGACTCTGGGTAAGCTAGTATTAGCAGATGCCCTGTTAAATAAAAGTTGCAGCTTCGTTGATAGTCAGAATACTAATTCGTCTGTTTATTCAATTGTTCTAGCTTATTTATACAAAATGTCTATATGCTAATCAACCGTTAATTATTATTAATGCACATTAATACATGTTAAAGCTAAATTGCTTACTTGTACTTATGTGCTTAACTCCGGCAGAAAGATGTGATGTAATGTACTTGACCCGTATTACGCTGGTTGCAAAAAGGTAAACAAACGCATGTAAACAATTACAGTCACTTCTTTAGGCTGTGACACATATTTGATTTAGCGTACGTTTTTGCTTAAATGCAATCGATCGCATTTATTGTGATTGTGATTAATTAATTCTGGGTCAATTGAATATTGCAAGAATGCAGGACGTGCATTCTTGTATTTTTAATTGATTTGGAAATTGTTGTGAAAATTCACATCACACCCTTCCCTTTACTGAGAAAAAAAATGATAATAAAAATCTTTTGTTATTATTATAATTTTTTTTTTTTACATGCTTATTAATGAGCAATTGGATTACATTGCTATGGTATTGTTTACATACTATGTACACTAATTTATGTTGTTATGTTTATGTTTGTGCTATTGATATAAGTTTAGTTATCTATTTTCCTTAGTCTATTTTTGTGTATAGATTTCACTGTGTATGGAATATTACATAGTGGATCTAGTTTCTTTTCATTTTCTTTCGTTATATATCTGAGTTTATGGGGTGATTGGATGACGTATAATATATGGTTTATACTTTTAATTTTAGTCACGAGCACTTGCGGTTAACATTTCAATAGTCCTTTAATTGCGGTTATCTTCATTATATTAAATTATTCATTATATTCTAATCTCTGCAGAGAGCTTTATCAATATATTCTTCCAATGCTTCGAAATCCTGCTCTAGTGCGGGTTCTACCAATTGGGTATTATTTCATTAGCACCGCTTTAAACATTTTTTTATATATATATATACTAGCGTTAAAACAATTCCTTTATTTTCATTATTCCTTCAAATTTCGTTCTAGTGCAAATTCTACTAATTGATTTTTGTATCTCTATTAACTGCTGATGAGTTGGTATCAAAACTTTCAAACCTTTCGGATACCTGCTCTAGTGCAGGCCCTACTCGTTGGTTTACCTATCTACAAATATTTACTTTAATATGCCTCCTAATGGCTTCAATCTTTCTTGCGTATCTATTAATGTGCCGCTTTTTTCTATTTGCTGGCGTGCTTTCAATTTTTCCATTATCAAATTCGGTAGTTTTGTTACGTCTGATGGTGCAAAGGCTTCAGTGATATACAGATGATCACTCTGTACACTTATTTTTTCATTGGCGTCTTTTTCTGTAACATTGCCTTCTTCCTTCCTTCCTCTTTTATTATTTTTTTTTTTTTGTTTTTACTGGGAGAGTTTTTATTTGTAATCTCTCTCTCTCTCTCTTTCGGATCCGATATATCAAGCTTTGATCTGGACGACACGTGTTAAGTCCTGCATTTGCAGCCTTATTGATATATTGGATTTCAAGATCAAACGCTTCCAAATCTAATCACATTTGGATTAATCGTATTTTTATTTTTATTCCGAGTTAAAACGCTATGTTCAAGCAGTATAACATACATACATACAACAACGCATTTATTCCATGCAATAATTTCCATTTAATTTAGTTATAATATAAATTGTTCAATTTCTTGCATTCTTACATGTCTTCAATTCAAAGTATCACAAACATTTTGTATATTCAGCAATTATAAAAAATATTCCATTAATTGTAAATAAGTTCAATTCACTCGATTTGGAAATGTCAGCATTTTCTCTCACAAATAAATTTTTAGCAGTATTAAAATTCGTCTGGAAATTCTTTCTCGCGCCTAAAAATGTACAATCAATGGCTTATTTGTAATAATCACCAAATTGATCATATAACAAGTAAAAAAGATAGAATTGGTCTAAGACCAATTCTTATGATACCCTATATGAATGCCCTTATGAAATTTCGTATTGTCACCCTTCTGTGCAGGTTTAATTTTTGAACTGAATTTGCGCATATATTTCTAGAACGGTTTGTGGGACAGAAAAAATGATTATAACCAATTTTATAGGATTTCGTATTCTGAAGAAGTTTTTAGTACAATAAAAATGTCTTGGACGGATCGTTTTCGCAGTATACGTAAAAATCCTAAATTTTTATATGGCAACACCAAGAAGGAGTTGCTCGATTTAGTCCATTTTTGAAATTTTATTTGCTAGTACAATGAAAACACCATGTACCAAATTTCAGCTCTCATATCGATGCGTTCTCAGGCAGTATATTTGGTAGTGGAAAACGAAAGTTATGTATGGCAACCCCACGAAGGAGTTGCCCGATTTGTCTCATTTTCGAACTTAATTTTACTTTTTTTTTAAAGTCTGTGTACAAAATTTCAGCTCTCTAAGTATACGCGTTCTCGAGTTATCGTGCACACAGACGGACGGACACGCAAAAATCAAAATACCTTTTAATATTATGCGTGGGTCCAATCCATTTTGCTCTACCATCATTATTTCGAGGTGTTACAAACGGAATGACAAACTTAGTATACGCTATAGATTTCATCTAGGGTATAAAAACCCGATAATGGAAAATAAAGCATTCGTTAAGTTTTGAATTTCAATAGCAAATTGCAGTTTTACTATACGTCGTCTCTATGTATTTCATATACCGCGCTAATTGCAGTGTAATCAGCAGTTTCAACAGTGTAACCGTCCAAGAACCGGGGCACAAATCCTCAAGGTACTGGTGCATGAACCAGTGCCATATCTAAACTACGACAAGATTCCAAGTACAAGAACTTTCACTCTAGCGGAGAACAAAAGAGTTCCTTCGCTATAGATTTTCGGTCATAGGCATGCGGTATAAATATTTTGCAGGCCAATGCATGGCTGTTAGTTTCTTTTTTTTTTGCCATTTTTGTATTATAGTAGGTACTGCTGATGTAACAGTATCATGGATATGTATATGCTAATATTGAGTTTGGCCGATGATAGAGTTTCCTATTACATATTATAATTAGCTTTTTAGTTTATTATATTATAAATAATTTTTTTCCATATTTCGCCTTTATTTTTATTTAATTATCTTTTCTTTTGTGTTTTCCATTTTGTTTTGTTTTTATTTAGTTGCAAAAACAGTTTTTTTTTTTTGTGTAATTGGTATTATTGATTATTGTCTATGCTATTTAGTTACCTATTTCCTAGCTTAGTTGAGCAAAAAAAAAACAATTCTGTTTTAATTTTGGGGTATCTCTCCGAGGTATGGTTGATTTTGAAATAATCTCTAAGGTCGTCCATATTGTCAGAGACGTATGTGCATCTACTGCATTTATGACCTAGTTCTTCTGTTAATGGTGTTATTTTTGAAGTTGTAATTTTTATTGATGCTGTATTGGATTGCACGTTTCTTTCATGATATATCTTTATATGCTCTTTTAGTGGTCCAATTGAGTCATTTATAAATTGGCATTCTAAACATTGCATCATGTTTTCGTACAATTTTACTGGTTTTTTGCTGTTACTATTAGTATTACTATATTCCGTTGCTATATGGATTTCGTTACCAATTCGAGCGTCAATGTTTCTGTAATTGTCTACAGATAGCTCCTTGGTCGCATCTCTAGCTTCATCAAGGAGACAGTAATGCACTGTGATTTTCTGGTCCATATTTAATTGTTTTTCCATATGAATTACTTTTTTCACTATCCGAAGACTATATTCCGTAGATTGCGTTCTTTTAAGGTCATGGTCGCCATGTAGTGTAAGATGAGATCGTTACAGTCGCCATGTAGTGTTAATAAAAAATCGTTATGTAGTGATAAATTGTTACGGATCGGGAGACTATGTAGTACTGATTAGCAGAATCTGTGGTGAGACAATCAGTAGTTGTTCTATGAGAGTTCTGGAACCATGTTTTAGCTTCCAGGATTTCGTCACAGATGGCGCACCGTCGCTAGGTGGTTTGAGTCCATACTAAATGTAGGTTTGTGCCTTGGATGTATTGCTTTATGTCTTGGATGTTGGGGATACGAGATCACTTTGGGGATACGAGATCACTTTGGGGATACGAGATCACTTTCAGCAGTCTCCAGCATAGGGAAATACCATAGGATTTCGATTTTGTTTCTGGAGTTCGCTTATTTTTCATGTCGAGTTTTGGGGATACGAGACCACTTTGGGGATACGAAATCATTTTCAGCGCTCTACAGCATAGGGAAATTGCATAGGTTTTCAATTTTTTTCTGGAGTTCGCTTATTTTTCATCCCGGACTCGGAGCCTCTAAGTTGACATTACGATTTTTCACCTCGAGTTTTAGGGATACAAGATCAATTTGGTAATACGAGATCACTCTTAGCACTCTCCAGCATAGGAAAATAACATAGGTCTTCGATTGTATTTCCGGAGCTCGCTTATTTTTCCTCTCATTGATCGTAGCTCTAAATATATGCCCCTTCCTGTGCCTGGGTACTGGAGGTTGGCTGAAAGCTTTAGTCGCAATATCTGCTACTATGACTAGGACTGCCTCAGGTGTCTTGGACTGGGCTATGTTACCTGTACCAAGGCTTGGGTAGAATGTGTATTAAGTAATGATGTGAAATACCCTAACCGTATTTATATCGGGGCTGCATACTTGTCAGCTTGAGTGTGGTTTTAGTTGTTTACTTTAGTAAGAGTGCCTGTGGTATGTTGGGCTGGGCTACATGGTGGCTGAGGAAACATTATCTAAGGCGTGGGTGGATGTGTGCAGCTGTGTATTTATGCAGATAATAAATGGGAAATTCCCTAAGAAAATTAGTGTAATAAGTATTAATACTAATTCATATCTTCGTTCATGTCAATAGTATTAGTACGAGGGCTAAAATTTTCATCAGGAATCCTCTACGGGCTATGGTTCGAGATATGAGCGATCTTACCTTCTCAGGTGTAATTAATATTAGTAGCTGAAAAACAAAAATAACAACAACTGTAATCGAAGCTGTGGATTAAAAATTTGATGATCTTAATCTGTAGGTGTCTTTTATAAACATTGCGCCATGTGATGATATATCTACAAACAGATCAGGCAAAGCTGATTGGAGCGAATGTTGGTATATAAGTATGTTCACTTAGATAAGTAATGGAAATTAGTAAATGCCTAATTTTGCTCTTCAGGTGGAATACTTCTAATTTGATTCCTTGCATAAAAAAATTCGCACAGTCCAGTAAAGTAAACAAATTCGCAGTCGAATAATGTAAACAAATTCGCACAGCAGCCGAGGAAAGTAAACAAATTGAGCGATTTATATTTTTTAATGTAAGAGTCCCAATTTCTTTAGCTGAAAACAACAACTGATATTAATCTGTAGGATATGATGTCTTGGATGAGTAGTGGAAGTTATTATTGAAAATTTAGTTTTCTGAAAAAAAAACAACAACAACAACTATAACGTCAGTTTTGGTCTGTAGGTGTCTTTTATATGATCATGTTATGATATTCGATGTGTAAAAATAGATCACGGCTGCTTGGGATGGTACGGCACATGAAATCATTAGAAGTAATGGAAATTAAAGCATTAGAAAAGGTGGCCAAGCGGCTGGTAATTTGATATCATGAGTAAACAAATACGTCCGAGTAAAGCAGACAAATTGAGCGATTAATGTTTTTTTTTGTATCTAGGAGTTTGTATTGAAAAGTCTTACATTTTATAACGAATTGTTTTTTATTTTCAATAAAATTTCTCAAGCAGTCACGCTGTTATGAGATTTGGTTGACCCCGATATCATGGTTCACATGAAGCTGATAATAATATGATAATTTTATCTTCATACTATTGGGTTGATCACATTATTTTCTTACCATTAGGTTGAGAGTGGGTTTAATTAAATGTTTTGATGAAAGAAGGTGGTGTTATGATATTAATGTATGTAAAGTCTTACTAAGCAGCAACGTAAGAGGTAATATGCAAGTATTGAACTTGTTGACAGCCTTGATTGTATACCCTGCCTGGAAGGAGAGCCTGAGACAACCCAACACTTTTTGTGTGCGTTCGCGACCTTTTCGCGGATCAGGTGGTTGAATACTCTACGGTCTGTCCTTCTATCTGTAGATGAGCTGAAAAACCTTTCCCTCGAAGACCTGATGCGCTTCATTAAGAGGACAGGAAGGTTTTGGTGAAAGGGCTTCTAGCCAGTGGGCCGCTCTGGCCTCCGTTCTTGGGATGGGATCTCCTGTCACCCTGCTTTTGACTTTAAAAAAACCAAAGATAATAAGTTCTCACCACTATGGTCAGGTCCGTATCAGATTGTGGAGATTAATTCCCCTGAAAATTCCATAAAAATCAAAAAAGTTCATAATAATGATGTAAAACTTTTCTCAGTATAATGTCAACAACTTCATCCTCTTCGAAATTTATTCCACGTGAATAACATAATACCATCGTCCATGTTCCCAAAATGATGCAAATAACAAATTTTCCTTATTTGCATCTCTTTAATATACGGCTCAGGAATATAGATAAAGTAACTAAATGATAGTGAATGTATCTATTTCGAAGAAATTGGTAGAGTCTATTTCTGCACCAACGAATGGAAAATCTTCACCTACTATGACATAGAATATAAGAATAAGTTACTAGTGCCTGAAGATATGAAACAAAGACTACTTTTCAATGAGATAAGCACTATTTTCAAAGCTCTTTTCGGCACATTAGACGAAGATGATGCCAAAATTTATGATGAAGAATTTCGTAACCTCACCCTAAACCAAAACATTTATGAAAAGCAAACCGGGATAATCGAAGAAACAGCTCACTTATTTAACAAAACCAAAGTCGAAATTGTGGCTTGATTCTTGATTATGCATAAAAAACGAATTTCAATACAAACAGCTACATCATTAGTGAAAAAAGGACATTGGATAACAAAATATCCAAAGAACTGGTATCCCTCATCTCACTTGTTCGTTAATGGCATTTAGTTATGAAAATATTCAAACAGCGTTAATAGATTCAAGACATGGAAAAGTTCATCCTACACTCATATCCCCTAGGTAAATTGAAATATTTTTATCAAACATCACGCAAAAATTGCGAAATACAATGATGCTTGATGATGAACAAAAATTCTAATAAGTTCCATAAAAAAATACAAAAAGATCAATAAACATTAATTAAACCATCAAAGGAATATATACTAATAGACAACAACCGCGGACGCTAACTGGAACTAACAGTTCAAAATATTCACTATTGCACAACTTTGAATCATACGCATTTTTACTGCAAGACCTCATCTCTTATCTTGAATGCAAATACTGAAATAAATCAATGTGAGATAAATTTGATCAAGAATGAATCCATTACATGCAATTGTAAAATTCTAGCCTTATACCGACGACAGACGACCAGAAACAATTTCCAATTATGTAATTGAAAGTTATTTCTAATTTCCAATTAAATATATGGTGACAGACGATTTTGATAATTAAGTCAAATTTTGTTTACAATAGTCAAAGTATCAGTAGACAGCAGCCAATTGAAATGTTTTAACAGGAGCTATTATATTTAACAGTTCTTTTAAATAGAAGTAAAAATTTAAAAAGACATACACGTAATAGTGCGCGAAGCTGCAGAGCATAGTTATAAAAGACGCACGTTACTACTTGCAACAGTGTGGAGACGATATTCTGTTAGGAAAAGGAGAAAAATTTGGACTGTAATAAGTATAATCGTAGTAGTTACCTACTATTGAAAGCTGTGTTCTTTTGTTTCCGCAGAACACAAAAAGATACACAAAAGAACGCCTCATATATTTTCATAGAAAGATTTCAATGAAGCGAAAAGTACAAATAGTTCGCTTCAATCGACAGAACAATTTGTTCTTTTCAGTACATAGGAGTTCTAGAACAAGATACACAAAAGAACACAGCTAATAAGTTCTGGGAAGAGATGTTCCGCTTCAGAATAGTAAAAAATTTAAAGAGAACTTTCGTGTGAGTAGAGGCGTATTGAAAGAACGCTTGCAATCCTTGATACGGGAGGACACTGTTATGAAACGTGCTATTCCACTAGAAAAGCGTTTTGCGATAAAGCAATAAGCTTATGAACAGCTTCATCCAACCACAACACTCTTTGCTTGTTCTTTTTTACTTTTTCCATACTTAAAAAAAAAAAAAGATTTAACACTATTTTCCTTTTCCTCCAAAAACTTGTTCTTAAACGTTGCCATTCGTCATAAACGTCACAGATCAGCTGCGTCTGAAACCTGTCACTGTTAGTTTACAGAATCACTACAACGTGTTTTTAGTGGCGCTATGACGATAATCCTCAAAAACCACACTCAATTATATCATTGCCGCCAAGATGTGGCGATTATGTAATTACTTTGTGGGATAATTAAAAGTTTAGGGGTGATACACGACAGAGATTATTTTGATGATGTAGATAATTTAGAATTATGGCTTTCCTGTGTCGACGGTCGTACAATGGAATTACTATTGAATGCAATTATCGCAGTAAAACGTTTGGATTTTCTCCTTAAACCATCCCTCAATATATAGCATTTGCAGATTTATTTAACCCATGCACAAATAAGTTTAACCCACGCACAAATAAGTTTAACCCAAGCATAAATAAGTTTAACCTAAGCACAAATAAGTTTAACCCAAGAGCAAATAAATATATCCCAAATTCTCAATAAGACATTTTAATACAAAAGCTTTCAATTTTAATTGAAATCAACATTTTATTATTTCATTTTGTCGTTAAAAACAACTTCTTCAAACATGACATTGATATGAAAGATATTATAAAAGATGATAAAATTTCTGAACAAATGATCAGTGCAAAGGCTGTCCTTCGATTGCCTTAGGAATGAGTAAAACCAAGTCCATTACATAATTGGCGCATTCAGTCGGTTTGACTTATTGTAGGCTATTTTCAATAACCGTACCAATGTTATGCTCTCTAGTTACATCACTTAAAATTGGCCCTGAGTACGCCGTCATTTTAGAAAACGATTGCTCTATTGCGTTCGATCTTAGAGTATTTTTAACTTTCTTTTAAGTTTTCTTTGAATTTCGATTGATCACGATTTACAACTCTTCCTTACCTCCAACTTCGGTACTATTGCTTGGCGACTCCACATCTTGGACAGCTTGGGTTGCCATTCATCAGAACCACTGACTTATAACAATGGACTGAGCGATTTGCTACTTCATGTGGCACCAAATTTGTGTTTCTGTATATCAGCGTTTGAGCAACCTTTGAAACGTTTACAAAAAAAAAGCATGTAAAACTCAACCAATCAGATGAAATTTATACCAGAAAATCGAATTAAATTAAAAAAAAACTATATTTTCTTGTGTCCAAGTGATATTTTAAACACTTATAAGGAATTAAACTTATTCTGACTTTAATTGTCAAAAGGTTATTTTTACCTGAATCCTGCATAGTGGCAAGAAAGGCAAAGGATGCTAAACACTATCTTTACCTTATTATTTCTGAGGTGATTGCATCCGCAGCCAAAATAGAAACATCAAATTTCATAAGAAAACGTTCAGTAAGGCGATATTTTGTGTTGGTCGCTCCAACTCTGCCATAGTGCGAAAGAGGAAACTATAAAACTTGTGCCATTCTTCCCTATAGGAAAATGGCAATACGCTCAGTCCATTGTTATAAGTCAGTGATCAGAACTGCCTTTTGTTTTTATATTATTAATCCAAGTTCAGGCGAGGGTCTTTGCTGTTGTTGTTGTTTTTTTTTTTTTTTTTTTTAATATTATTAAGCCAAGCTCAGGGGATACCCTAAAATGCAAAGCACAGCATGGTAGGAAGGAGATAGGGAAAGGATTAAGGTATATGAGGAGAGTGGCGGAGGTGCCCCGATGTATGGCGCCCTTAAACTTCCGCAGATTATATGCCGGAAGAAAATCAGAACATGGTAAGCTGTTCCACATTCGCACTGTTCGGCATAAAAAAGCATCACGGAATTTTACTGTATGGCCGAAAATAATTTGAAGTTTACAAGGATGTACGTGGTTTGCAGCGCGAGTATTGCGTACAGGGATCACTCTACAAGGGATTAAGCTAGATATTTCGCCAGAGCATTAACCATGCATGTTGCGATAAAGGAGCGAAGGACATCCAACATTGCGGCGGTGCTCGAGTGAGTCGATATGGCAAGTTATTGCCATATTGCCAATGAGCTTGGGGCTCTCTTTTGGACAATATCCAATGAAGCTAAGGCTGTGCGACCAGCCCCAGCCCATATATGGGAATTATATTCCACTCGATGGTTCTTTGCGTGCGCTGAAATCTCTGTCACTGCTCATGTTAATGAATTAAAGAAAATTTTATAGAAGGCAACTTTAAATCTCCAATCGGCACTGTTGCTTCAAACAAACTTAGCACTGTGATGAGTGATAGAATCTGCACAAACTAATTGACAAATACGTCACTCTATTTCTTAGCGATAAGGTTTTGCTGTTATTTATTCTGACAATGTGTAGGTTCGCGATGCTTTATATTCGACTAATTTTGCTCTAAATTTTTGTCAATATTTAATGGAAATTAAAATGTCTTATTGAGAATTTAGGTTATATTTATTTGCTCTTGGGTTAAACTTTTTTGTGCTTTGGTTAAACTTATTTGCTCTTGGGTTAAACTTATTTGCTCTTGGGTTAAACTTGTTTGTGCTTGGCTTAAACTTATTTATGCTTGGGTTAAACTTATTTGCTCTTGGGTTAAACTTATTTGCTCTTGGGTTAAACTTATTTGTGCTTGGGTTAAACTTATTTGCTCTTGGGTTAAACTTATTTGTGCTTGGGTTAAACTTATTTGTTATTAGTTTAAATAAATCTGCGAATGCTATAGACATCATATGTGAAGACCCCAGTAGTTGACTAACGCTGAAAGGAAGAGAAACAATTCAATTTACATCGCGGTTGTTATGTACGAGGCAAAGAACTTACACAGACATAAAGTAAAAGTGTCCCATTTTATCCCAAAAATAAACATTTCCAGTATGGTGTGGAATATGATGACATCCCCAAGGGAAGTGTACATATATAGAAACAAATTTCTAAAATATTACGAACAACATGCATTTACAGCAACTTCTAGAACACATTCGTTTCCGAAATAAACATGACATAATTCTCCTGAATCATATACATAATCAGTATTTCAGCACTACGCACTGTCATATTTAACAGAGAATTGAGTCTTCTCTAGACTCTGTGTCTATCAATACGAACAAAAAGTCCGTAAATCAAAGGAAATACAGTCTGAAAATATGGACATGTGCCTACCACGGAACCAAGAATGTCTAGCTTCCCAACAGAAGAACTGCAGAGAGTTTCGCCGACTTATATTATTATATACATTAAAAATATTACATTAACACATATGTGCACAATCTAGATAAATCAAATAAATTCAGGCACAAGGATCTACTTCAATTTTTTATAGTCCTCATCCCAACAAAATACTAGAAAAGAGACAAATAATATCTCACATTCTATTGCTGAATGTACATATATATATGTGTAGTTACATGAAAAGAAAAATATGAATACAAGTAAAAATATTGGTTATAATAAATAAAATATAATAAATAAATACAGTGTAATAAAAAAAAATTAAAAGTAAATATAATTACGAAAATTATAAAAACTATGTGAAATTATATATAATAGCACCATTTTTCTTTTATATAAAATAAATATGTAGCGTTTGGAAATATTGAGTCTGTTAAGAGCAACACGCTATAGTGACTTCGAAAGCATTTTGAATTGACTCTGTGAATTTGACGAATAAGAAATGCTACAACTCAGATTAAATCTTAAAAGTTTGGGCATCCATAACTATAATCGCAATTGTCTAACTGCAAATCATGTCCAAAGTTTTAAGATTTAATTTGAGTTGTAGCATTTCTGAAACTGAGAAAGAAAAAGATTATTTTTTACTTTTTAGTCCATTTAATTTACAAAAGTTATTTATTTTAAAAGTTTTTATAATATATTTTATTTTCCACTTTTTAGTCATATTCTCGAAACTCGACTCTTGATTCTAGAAAATCGACTCTCGCAATTGGACTGTGAAAATACGACTTTCAAAAATCGACTCTTAAAATTCGACTATCGAAAATCGACTCTCGAAAATCGATACTCGAAGCTCGACTCTCGAATCTCGAAGGTAGTAGTTACCACAACCACCCGAACACACCCAACACGTAAAAACACTTTACCCCATCGGAAAACTCACCATTCACGCATTCTAATTAAAAAAACCGTATGTAAATAGGGAACTTTACGTACATTATAATGTAATAAGTGTTGATTAATGTTATATTATTTATTTTGTGTTTAGCTTAACGCTAAATCACGAACAATATGTTTTGTTAGTCCATCAGGGTGTATAAAGAAAATGGGTTGATGATTTTCCAATACCAGATACCTTCCGCATATGGTCATTATTTGTCCTTCCGACTTAATCATGGTCATCGAAAATACCAAACGTAGTGGAAATTATAAACATTTGAACTTAATTTTGGTGCGTCGGTGGGTATCATTGGAATACGTGGCAGTAAAACATTGTCTAATCTGAACTTTCCGTTTAAGAGGGTCGCTTCAATGATATTTCCCATAATTTTTTAATATCTAATCTGCTTTGCATTGCATTGGGTTAATTTAAGCTTCGAAGCAAAATTATGGATTTGCAAACGTAATTTATGTGGCGGAAGTCCCGGTAAATCGAGTGAACTCAAAGTTCAGTTGGATAATTTACGCTTTCATTTTACCTACCACTGCGTCAATTCATTTAAATGAAATAAATTTGCCGGGCAATGATTCTTGTATTTTGGAGCTGATTTCATTAACACCGACATATTAGTAGCCAAAATCGCTCGTTCACTGACCCATTGATGGTTACGATAACTGTCGCGTATATTCGGAAATTCACTTTCTGTTAATGCATTTTTCGAAGAAACAATTTTGCAGAAATTTTCACACAACTAAATTTCATTAATTGTGAATATCAATCTTTCCATTTCCTTATATCCTGAAATTGTTTGGAAACTACGTCAGCGGATAAATCGTTTTGCAATCTAACACACATGTTTATTGTGAGTTATAATATATGGACAGTTGACCACAAAATAGATAGTTTTAAACATGCGCTGATTTCATCCGCATACGTTGAACATGGATTAACCGATAATGTTTATCTGAAATCACCTGACAATAGACTTAGAATACCACCAAATAATCTTTTCTTGCCATTTAATTATTTTGGGGTTCGATCTAATGCTTTCAGTGAGTGTTTATGAACCATTGTACATTCATCCCAAATAATACTTTCGACATTTTCGCAGTACTTTAGCCATGTCTGAATGTTTTTTGATGATACATACTGCTTTTCATTGATCTGTATGTTTAATGGCAGCTTTAGAGCCGAATGTGCTCTTTTTCCACCACCCTACAAAGATGTAGTGATGCCCGATGAAGCAACTGGTAAGGCGATGTTACATTGAGATCTAACTCTAGCAAGGATGAGCGAGATTGAAAACGTTTTACCAGTTCCACCTGTCTCGTAAAAAAAAAACCCTCCTTCGTTTGCTGCAACTGCAAACATAACTCTATCATAAATCACGTTTTGCTCTTTTGACAACAATTGTTCATTTGTCTTGACAAATAAAGCCAAATCGTTAGTATTAATCGATTTTATCCCAATGTTGCAGTAACGCAACAAAAGACCAGTCATAACGGTAGCTTATTCCCATAGACAAACCGCTAAGGATAAAAATAATGTTTGCCAGTTGATTCTTCTACGTTGTTGTGAGCAGTAGTGTTTTAATTCTCAAAAAACAAATGTGTACGAAAAATAACATGAACATTCCTGGAAAATACTACTGGTGTACATTCGTACATTAAACTGACAGTAAACCATAATAAAAATAAATGAAATTCTTTACCAGGACTGTTCAGACAGTTTTATCCATCACAATATTTCCCTATGAGCAAACAGATGGCGCTGCACCAGACAACCAAAGCATTTGCGGAAAACTTGTTTCTTTATTACTCAAATCTGACAATGAAAAAAAAACGTAAAAGTCTTCTGCTAAACTTGCTTAGTGCTTCTTAAAGCGCTGTAAGACAGTGGGGAGTTCAATATAAACTCTGATTTATTTCATATAATTACACTGAAATTATACATTATGAAAAGTGATGACATTACTTATTCCGATCATTTCAACCAATCACACACCATCAGCCATTGCTATATTCAATTATTGATCATAATTGCTGTGCATGCAAATAATGCACAGCAGGCATTACCCAAAGTTTCAGCCAGGTAGAAGTAAACAAAGAAAGCTACAATGTAATGCTTTTCATTGCTCGTTTACTCTATCGTACTATATGCTGTTGGTTTTGCTTTTCCTATTGCAAAGCAAAGGCATAGCGTAAAGCTTTGCCGTCGTGTATTCATTGATACATGACACTCATATGTGCATAATGCACTTCGCTTGTCCATAAACAGGTGGACATAGCTTTTGTTTTATTTTCACATTTTGTATGGCATTCTACATATACAAAAGAATGCTGTGAATCACCTTATGGGTGTTTTGCCTGATCAATGTTCTCTTTTGTTTTATTCTTTCTGCATGTACTGCAGTGAATCACCTTATGGGTGTCTTGTCTGATTTACTTAATTTAGTTTAATGGTGTGTGTGTGTGTGGTGATGCGCTCTACACATTATCGAAACTTCGATGAGAAAATGAAGGTTTCGAGAATGTAAGGTTCGAGAGTGGCTATATAAGCCGAAGTAGCACTTTAACAATCACCATTCCTTTCCCAGCCATCCTTGGTAGCGCATTAAACTACCAAGTTCCACTTTTATACACCGCATTATGGTACATAAAAATTATTAGACTGCAAACCGCACTAACGTTTACAGTTATTGTAACCTCTTCTCTACTTCTATACACCGCATTAAAGTGTATAGAAAATAACAGATTATAAGCCGCACTAACGTTCACAGTCACTATTACATCTACCCCAATTCTATACACTGCATTAAAGTGTATTGAATCCATTTTGAATATTGACCGTAAACCGCTATAACGTTTACGATCCTTTATTCTACCGATTCCAATCTTTTCTTTCTCTGTCTGATGTCAAATTAAACCCAAAGAATTAGTATTAAGTTATAAGACTGAATTATTGTTGTTTTATATATTATTTTTCTGTTCTTTTAATAAATAAGTTGTATTGTCGTATGCATTGTTTTTTGGTGCATTGAACACTTTTATTGAAACTGACTGACTATTTTTTGCAACTAGCACCCTCTCTTTTACTTCATTTTTTAAGACAACCTGACCACAGCTTCGTACATGGTCCTTCGAAACAGGACTTATTTACATATATATATATATAGTCATTCAGTTTTAGGGAGTGTTTTTTGATACATTGACGATAAGCGCAGCAATTAAGAGACTTGTTAAAAGGCAGAAAGCGCTTCACGCACAATTAACAGCGGCTATCTCCTGCCACGAACAAATTAATATACCCACTCTTGGTTATTATCAAGCCAAAATAGAAATAATAGGCAATTATTGGAAGGAATTCTCCGATAATCATCTGTCCATTTGTGAGGAATATGAAAACATTGAGGATCCATATTTCACACAAACTCTATTCGAGACTACCGAAAAACTATACATTACATTTTTAACACTGTTATGAGTTTGCACTCATAACGCCCAACTTACCTGTATCAATTACGGGCATAAGCATTTACGTGCAAATATGCACGCCCTGTACAAAAATCATTTCATTTCTTGTCATACAAAGTGTACAATTTGTACACTTTGTTTGTCTCACGAACAGAATTGCTGACAGGGGCATTATTGCCAGCCAGCGATAAGAAACACAATATTTCTGGCTAGAGGACACTTCCTCTGAACAATTTTTTAATTATTAAATCGACGGCGAAAAACTTTTCTCTGTGCATTTTAATCGCAAAATCGCTGAATCAGCAAAGAAACGAAGAGGCGGGAGATATGTGTGGCGGCTGAAAAGATCGTCGAGGCAGTCTAACTCAAACCGGCGAGGAGATATAATTTAAGAAAGACTCATAGTTCGGCCCGGCAAATTTTCCTATTCTAATTGCATAGAAATAAATAAAATTAATTGTGTTAAAATAAATTGTTCCTATACAAAGAGGATAACTTTCCATATTCTAATTGAATAGAAGTAAATAAAATTAATTGTGTTAAAATAAATTGTTCCTATTCCAAAGGGGCAACTTTTCCTATTCTAATTGAATAGAAGTAAATAAAATTAAAGGTGTTAAAATAAATTGTTCCTATACCAAAAAGGGCAACCTTTATCTATTCTAATTAAATAAAAGTAACTAAATCTAATTGTGTACTTCTTGTTGCTAATAAAAGAAAAAAGGGAATAAAGTCCTAATAAGAAAACTAGGATTAATTGATAAAACGCATAGTGTTTCGATAGAACTGTCAATTGGGCTAGTGCAACTTGCTGGTGAGGCCAGAAGCACTCCCAGTCCTTTGTGGTTAACAGACAACAGAGCACCACATAAATTTCTGGTGACAGCGGTGTGGGATTACCAAATACCTAGAGCAATCCTACAAATTTTATTGTGAAGACCTGGATGGAAAGGACCTCCAGGCAAGGCACATTCCAATTTCCAAGAAGACATCAGGAAGAAATTACGTCAGCTACATCAACAAGAAGAAAAGAGACAATATTTCGACTCGTATTGGAACTCCAGGAAAGAGCAATGGATAGGATCGATCATCAACAGCAGTTAAGGAATACGAAAGCAAACTCTAAGTGAGTCGTATGTTCGTAGATTTTTATGTAGTGCTCTTCTTTTCACTTCTCTCAAAAGTAAATGAATGAAGTAAAATGGAATAAATAATATTGTGGGAAGAAATTTCGAGAATAATTTTAAGAGAATGCTGCACTCCGATATAAATCCGTTTAAGCGTTAAAAGAGTTAAGAAAATAAAATAAAAATTTTGCTATGTTTATTTTAATTTGCTGTGTGCATAACAAAAAAAATGCACTGTACACTTTATATAAGAGGATTTTGTTTTATACATGATTTTCCTACCATAAAAGCTTGCATGATCTCAATTTGGAAGGAATTTGATTTCCTATAATGTTCGATGACTTTTGCACATAAAATATTTCATGAGAGAGTCAAATGAGTATGAGAAAGTACACAACTACCACATAGCTACAGTTATTTAACTAGCGCCAATTACAAATTACTCTCCATATGCAAAAAAAAAAAAAATAATCAACCCCTGTTGTATTTTTTAAAAGGACATTTTTTTTCTAAATCAAATTATAATTCATTTTTTTTTTTTTAAATCACTATTGCTATGTGGAATAATTTGGTTCATTTGATACTTTAGGAAATGGCGCATTGCTAAAATTATTGCGTTTTTTTTTTAATAAATAGAAACATATTCCTTCTTTTGTTTTTTTTTGCCAATCCACATACACATTTCTTTTTTGTTTTGAAAAAATAATAACAAACTCTAAAAAAAAAATTTATATAATAAAAAATTTAAAATAATAATGAAAAATCAAAGGAAAACTAAAAACTCTTAAAGGAGGAAATGATGCTAAGGTGATTTAGTACCAATTAATAAGCGGTTGAGAATTTCCTTCAAAGCAATCTACTATCAAGTTTTATCACAATTTTACCTCTTTTACCGATTTACCTCTTAAAGAAAATAATAATAAATAAGATTGTGGAAATGTAGGTTATGATCTTCGATTTTGCAGTGCAGCGTTGTCGTGTCTATAGCACGGGGGTCATGATTATAAATCCACCGGTTTCGTGCCTTCAACTTCATTAGCTGTTGTTTCGGAAGATTTGGGGATGTTTTTACACTAATAGATAGAAAAGTAGGTAACTCAAAAGTGATCAGTCCTATTTTGTTGGACTCAGGTTGAAATTTTCATTTATATTTATCTTAATGAGATTAAAGCATAAACGAGCGCGAACAGGGAAGCTTCTCAGTCGAAGGAAGCTTCGACGAATTAAATAAATAAACGCGAATATCCCTGTCTACTGCTGGACTGATTCCCAAATCGTCTTAACCTGGTTGAAATCTCACCCTTCAAGGTGGAAAAGTTTTGTGGCCAATCTGTGCAGTCACATTCACGAGCTGGTTCCAACAGCTCATTGGCGACATGTGCCTGGATCCCACTATCCAGCTGATTGTGCTTCCCGAGGAGTTCAACCCAATGCATTGCCCAGGCATGATATTTGGTGGCAGTGTCCCGCATGGCTAAAACTACCTTCAACTATGTGGCCTAATGCAAACTTAACACCATTAGAGAAGACAACAGACTTAGAAGAGAGAATGTCAGTATCTACTTGCATCATTTCTGCCAATGAACATCCAACTTGGGAATTGATTGATACTCCAGCCTTCATCGTTTGTTACGCATTACTGCACTTTGCATGCGTTTTCGTGATAACATTAGATGTGAACCTCTCAAACGGAACTTCACGCATTTATCAGCCTCAGAAATAGAAACAGCACATTTATTCTCGATTCGTCAATGTCAGCAAGAGAGCTTCCCTAAGGAGTATAATTCACTATCCAAAGGAAAGAAAATCAAAACAACCAGCTCTCTTCTGCTCCTCGCACCTTTCTTCGATGTCTCAGCAAAAACCTTACGTGTCGGAGGAAGACTTCTAAATTCGGAACTACCAACAGTAAGCATCAGTTTATTCTTGCGAAGAATTCTCGTCTCACTGATCTCATCATCCGCGAAGCTCATCAAGCCACTCTACATGGAGGTGTCAGTCTACGCCGAAACAAATTTTTAATTTATTTAGAAAAGTTCATATAACATTGGCATTGTAATTTCTAATACTAATCATGCTGTCATTCATACTCATTTACTTTGCTTATCTCTTTACATTGTATAAATTTGCTTATCTCTTTGCTTTGTATAAATTCCTAACCGTTAAATTTCGACATCATTGTACCTCACATCTGCTGACTGAGTTTTTAGTTTTTAATAAAGTTTAAAGCATTCAAGAGATCGGTCGAGTTTTATTTTCAGTGCGAATACTTAAATCCTAGCATTACTTCTATACAATGTTCAACCCTCGGTTTTTCTTATTATTATTAACATAATCTTCGATGCAAAAAAAAAACAAACAAAAAAAAACAATAATCTGGTGCCCTTAATATAAATAGTACTGATCGATGACCAAACCATGAATGTTCCTGGAGCTATACTTAATCTAGTTACAACGGGAACTGAATAATTTAGGGCGTCTTTTGCGATTCTTGTGCCTCTCCAAGCCACGACGTTCTTTTTTGCAAGTTTCAAGAGAATAATTGTCCATAAGAATGCTATCGTCGTGTTGGAATACCACAAAACAACATTACAACTATTCCAGTGTTAAAAAGGAAATTTCCTTTCACCTACGTTCTTTACTTTTTTTCTCTCTCCTTTTATTTTTTATTATTTTACAATGTACCAACACGAACCTACCGAACTAAGAACGCGATCTGGACTGGAATGAGCTAGGTACCTACCTTAATATATCACCTTACCTTACTATATATATATCACTAACAAATTCCCATAAACAATATCTTGTGTTCAAACTCAAAATAATTACAGTAGTCCTACTGTCCAAAAGGTACTCAGGATACCGGCAGACCAGCATATCCCTCCTCCTCCTCCCCCTGCCGAAGCAGGTGGTTCTGTTTCGGCCCACAATACTGTGCACCTGTCATTTTCAGACACGAAACTTATTATCCCTGAATTTGACGGAAGCCCTCGTGACCTCCAACATTTCCTTTCTTGCTGTAACCTCTTCCAAATAGATTCACGGAACGAAGGTGAAAAGGCTGCCTTTTTAAGCATAATAAAAATAAAGCTCACTGGGCGCGCATATGAAGCCATCCAGTCCGGGACTCATCACCGTTGGGGTGAGCTAAAAAGCAAACTTCAGGACCAATTTCTTGAGGTCTTGTCTCGTACCACTTCACAAAACGTACTAATGAAGGTTCGTCAACAACATAAGGAAGATATAAAAGAATACGCCCAAAGAGTTAACAAACAGTTTGCCCTCTTAAATAGCGCTACAAGTTCTTCGGTTACTAACGTTACTCTCTAGAACCTACTCCTTGGTGAGAACAAAAAACTCGCCTTACAAGCCTTTGTAGATGGAATACGAGGCGATCAGCTTCGTATCCTCACTAAGGCTGCACAAAAGACCGAGTTGGGTGAAGCAGTGAATTATGCTACTACGCAAATCAAATGGAATTAGATTAAGTCATCTGTACATTTAGGTAACGACTAGAATAACACATACTAACTCAAACCTAGCGAATAGAATAACATTTACTAATCTCAAACCTTTATCTTGGGTCTCGACTGAAATAAAGATATTTATTCTGGGTACCGACTAGAATAAACACTACTAATAAATTTGCTTTGGGTCTCGACTGAAGTAAAGTATCTTGTTCCGAGGATCGACTAGAACAAGAATTCTACTAATGAAATTACACCTTTGCTTTGGGTCTCGACTAAAGTAAAGTATCTCATTCTGGGGAACGACTAGAACAGGATAATCACCAACGCCATAAAGTCGATTCCATATTTTAAATTGGTGAGTACATTTGTTGATTGATCATATACTATATTTCATATTACATATCTCATTGACTATTATATTTATACATATATGTATATAGAGTGCCATTGCTCGAAGTTATCTCAGCTTTGACAGTATTGTGTATAAATTGAAATGAAAGACATGAGTGAAACTAGTGAGTAAGCGACTTTATTGGATGAATTTACATAAGTGAAGTTTAGTTGTTAAATGACGTTATCAAAGTATATAGTGTCCTAATAGAAGTGAAATTGAACTCTATTAAATTCAGTTCTAGATAAGGTTGGAATTTTGTGTTTAAGTTTAACGTGTGTGTCTAATAAACCACTGACTTTAAAATATTCCCCGGCGTTCTTGTTAACACTCCACATCCTTACTTATAATTTTCTTGAGTGTTATCATTAGGCAGAACATGTACACTGTCAATAGAGCACCCGTTTCACAAGAGCACATTAACCGGTGTAATATGCCGGTCCGTTTTTGGATGAACAGAAGAGGCCTTCTTCCGATGCAAAATCCCCTCGTCCGGAAAACTTATCCTGGCGGCTGAAGAACCTCGGCACCCCAGCACGCCTAAATCAAATAACTACCCAAGCCGAGATACACGAGAATCCCTCACAGGCGGTAAATTAAATATAAGCCAAAACTCCCTCACTCTTACAATACCGTTTTCTTTATCCAAAAGTGGACCCAATCCTCTTTTGGTAGATACGAGAGTCGAAATAAACCTCTATAAAGCCAACCTAGCTAAAGGTGACTGTTTAGTATACCCCTCACAAAAAACTGATGTCACAACTATTTCCAGTGACAAAGTTTCTACTTTGGGACTAGCCTTTGGCGTCCTCGGTTTTGGTGTCTTAATCGAACACCCATTTCATGTAATTGATGATAGTATAAATCTAAAATACGACGGAATCATTGGGTATGAATCCTTATGCGAATACGCGTGTAGCATTGACTACGAAAAAGGAATAATCAGCTGCAAAGCATACGATTTTCAAAAGAATATTCAGTCAGAGTGAGTGAGGTCTCGTTAGATGGGGACTTAACGACCTGTATAGGTGTCTGCACTCCTCACTCGAACCACTCCGGACTAATAAAAGATTCTACAAATGATAATAAATTGAATATAACGGCCAGAGCGGAAAATCTCAAACCTAATGTAAAAAACAAAAAACCTAAACCTAGTACAACTAGTAAACCAAATCCTACAACGAAGGAACCGAAATGGGAGTCTATAAACTTGTCACCAAGGTCAAGGACCATTGTACAAATATCCACAGAGCAAACGGAAGACTTTTTGGTAACCAGACGCGTGCATATACCCGGCGTGTACTTAGGTTACTCTATTTCTAGCCCTCAAATGGCAAGGCTAACATAATACTACTGAACGTGAGAGACGAGTACGTTTTCGTGAACCTAAACACTTTAAAAGTGGAGGCAGAACATTTGAACGACTATTCTATAGTTCACAATCTTTATATGGAAAAGAAAATCGAGAAACGTCTTAACCAGTTAAAGAAGAGACTCAACCTGGAGCACTGTAACTCAGAAGAAGCTGACAGCATATTACAAATCTGTCGGGATTATAATGATATATTTCACTTGGAAGGTGACTGTCTTACAGTGACAGACTCAGTTCGTCATAAAATTCAAACCTTTCTCGATAAAGCTCCTGTAAACGTCAAGCCCTATCGACTACCGGAGTCTCAACGGACGGAAATCAGATATCCCCGATAATGGAACAGGAGACCATAAGCCCAAGCACGAGCCCTTGGGACTCGTCGTTGTTACTTGTTGCAAAAAAGTCCGACTCAGCACCAAACAACTGGTCGCGAGTGGTCGTGGACTTCCGGCGACTGAGCGACATAACTGTCGGAGACTGCTCTCCACTGCCCAACATCAGGAATATTCTGGATCATCTGGGTAGATCGCAATAATTGTCATATCTGGACTTAGCGAACGGGTTCCACCAAATCCGGACGAAGCCAATAAAAGAAAGATCGCCTTCAGCACGTCGTACGGCCACTTCTATTTCAATAGGATGCCTTGTGGACTGAAAAATGCCGCCTCTACATTTCAGAGGTTAATGAACAAAGTCCTCTCGGGATTGCAAGGATAGAATGTTTTGTGTATATGGACGATCTTATTGTTCATGGGTGCAGTCTTGGGGACCACAACGCTAAGCTCATTATAGTTTTCGATCGCTTGAGACACCATCGATTGAAGTTGCAGCCCGACAAATGCAATTTTCTTGGAAAAAAATCACTTACTTGGGGCATGTAATAGATAAAGGAGGCATTCATCCCGACCCAGAAAAAATTAAAGTCGTGAGGACTTATCCAACTTCAAAAAGGGTCAAGGACATTAAATCGTTCTTGGGATTTGTGGGGTACTATCGCAGATTCATCGACAATTTTGCGAAGATCGGAAAACCTCTTACCAACTTGACGAAAAAGAATATGCCATTCGCATGGGACGCCTTTTGTGATGAAGCCTTTAGAACACAGAAATCTACGCTTATATCTGCTCCCATCCTGAAATACCCCTGTATCGATGAACCATTTTTGGTCACTACTGATGTCAGTAATTTCGCTATTGGCGCGGTAGTCGCGCAAGGCGAGGTAAGAATGGATAGACCAGTCTCTTACGTTAGTCGAACCCTTAACTCGGTTGAGGTTATGTACTCAACTATTGAGAAGCAGCTCCTCGCTATTGTGTTCGCCGTTGAACAATTTCCACCCTATCTATACGGACGTCGTTGTACTC
Organism: Dioctria linearis; assembly: GCA_963930735.1. Lineage (NCBI taxonomy): Eukaryota > Metazoa > Arthropoda > Insecta > Diptera > Asilidae > Dioctria > Dioctria linearis. Next base: position 88,144,259 of record OZ005744.1, read on the forward strand.
TAATAACCGATCATCAGCCACTTACCTGGCTCATGAACTTAAAAAACCCTACCTCTAGAATTATGAGATGGCATATTCCATTGGAAGAGTACGACTATTGTATAAATTATATGTCGAGAACGTTAAACTCGAATGCGGATGCCTTTAATGGCATACCCCCTGTGGATACTGTTGTTAACGCCGTAACACGGCAACAGGCCCGACAGAGGAAACTCGCACCGAGATACGTAGCCCTGGTGCCACTTCTAGTTCTACACCCTCTACAGAAGACATTTACGAGGCCTACGTCGATTATTTAAAGAAAAGCACGCTAGACTACTCGTTCAATCACGAGAAGGGAGGTTCCTTAATAAGGTTGAAAACTCCACTGCCAAGATTTTTCCTATTAGCCCCATACGACGACAAGACTAAAAAAAGTCTCGAGTAATACATAGGTCTAAAATTAGACACCCTTGCCGGAAAGCTAAAAACATAAAAAGCCGGATAAAAACAAAATCCTAATCACCGAGCTTCCCTTCTCATTATCACGCCCCTCTGAGAAGAGGACCACTCTTATTACTTTAAAAGAGTGCCTCGAGTCCGCAAAATCACTAGTGCCATAGACCCCGCCACTTTGGTGGCGCTGAAAGCTATTTTTGCTTTTATTTTCTCAACAACAAACTCCCTGTCCACATTATTCTCAACGAGGCGATCGAATTGAGTGACAGGGAACATATCCGGCAGGTGATCCGTGACTATCATACTTCATCCCTAGGACGTCACACTGGGATCTACAGAGTCTTGAAACGGATAAAAATGGCCTATCATTGACAAAATATAAACCAGAACGTGGTCAGTTTTATAAAAAAAATGCCACTCCTGCCAGGCTAATAAACTAGATCGAAACAGAATGGTTCCAATAAAACTAACTAACCACTACGAGTAGGAGACCTTTCGAGAAGATTTTCCTCGACTTAGTTGGGCCACTTCCCACTAGTTATAATGGGAATAGGTTCATTTTGACTTTCCAAGACGACCTGAGTAAATTGACGCCCAAGCAGATACAGTCGCCAGAGAACTCACTACTAAAATCACATGCCGCCACGGAATTCCCCAATGTATCTTGACTGACCAGGCTTTTCTCGGAGGTCTGCAAACTGTTAAAAATCCATAAGTTACAAACCACTTCATGCCATCCCCAGACTAATGGCGCGTTGGAGCGTAGCTATTGGACGCTGGCCGAATACCTTCGCCATTACGTCAACATCCAGAGAGAAAAATTTCTTTTAGGCCTGAATATAAGAAAAAGAATCTTGGCAAGCCGCAAAGGTAGCAAAGGTTTCTGGTCCCTGGTCAAAACCATCAGGAATAACTTCACCAGTTCCTCTATACCTTCACTACTTAATAATGGAGAAGTCATTGTTGACTCCCTGGATAAAGCTAATATTTTAGCAGCTAGATTCGCTTCAAGTTCTTGTCTTCCACCCACTTCACAAACACCTGTTTTACATCGCCCGTGTGAATTTGTACAAGAGCCAATACACGTTCGTACGAGGGATGTGTTCAGGGTACTTAAGGGGATCAACGTCTCCAAAGCCGCAGGTCCTGATGGTTTTTCGCCCCTGTTAATTAAAAGCTGTGCCTCATCCTTGACTTAACCTCTGCGCAAACTATTCTACTTGTCTTATTCGACAGGAAAATTTCCAACTGCTTGGAAACTAGCTCACGTTCAGCCTATTCCCAACAAAGGAGAGGGTAGCGATTCCGTCAAAGGTTTTTGAATCTATCATTAACTCAAAACTAACGAAGTATCTAGAAACTAACCATCTCATCAACGATCGCCAATATGGCTTCCGAGCTGGAAGCTCATCTGGAGACTTGCTGACCTTTCTTACGGAACGTTGGAACCGTAGTCTTCACAATTTTGGTGAGTCCAAAATCGCTGCCCGAGATATTTCAAAAGCCTTTGATAGTGTCTGGCATCCAGCCCATTTAGCAAACTCAAAGCACTTGGTCTCTCCCCTCCTCTTCTATTATGGATTGAAAGTTTCCTATCTAGTCGCCAAATACGTGTTGTATTAGATGGCGTTACATCGAACCGCATCCCATTAATGCCGGTGTACCTCAAGGCTCTGTTATCTCTCCAACTCTCTTTTTAATTTTCATTAATGATCTGCTTTCCATTACTTTCAATCCCATCCATACTTTCGCAGATGACAGTACTCTTGATTTCGCTTACTCCTGTGACACTCTTGCTGAATCCAGGGGGAATGCCGCATGTGTTAAACGAGATTGCATGACTAGATCATTGAATAACGATCTTAACAATATCCTTGCTTGGGGCAAAGCGAATCGCGTCGAATTCAAGGCATCAAAGTCCCAAAGCCGTCTTATCTCATTAAAACAAGATCATAGCTTAACCACACCCGTTTCTTTTAATGGAGCATTAATTTCTGATTCACCGTCACTAAGCATTCTTGGCATTAATATTTCCAGTAAGTTAAACTGGACAGATCACATCTTCTCTGTTGCCAAAGAAGCATCGAAATGTCTTGGATTTCTGAAAAGGTGTAAGAAATATTTCAGCCCGTTAAATCTAGCGCTCCTCTACAAGTCCTACATTAGACGTAGAATGGAATACAACTCCCATATATGGGCCGGGGCTGGTCGCAGATCCTTAGCTTCATTGGATATTGTCCAAAAGAGATCCTTCAAGCTCATTGGCGATTTGGAAATAACTTGTCATATCGACTCACTCGAGCACCGCCGCAATGTTGGATGCCTTTCGCTCCTTTATCGCTATATGCATGGTCAATGTTCTGATGAAATATCTAGTCTAATCCCTTGTACAATGATTCCTGCACGCAATACTCGCGCTGCAAACCGCGCACATTCTTTAACCCTTCAAATTACTTTCGGCCGTACAGTAAAATTCCGTGATGCTTTTTTATCCCGAACAGTGCGAATGTGGAACAGCTTACCATCTTTTGTTTTTCCCCCGGCATACAATCTGCGGAAGTTTAAGGGCGACATACATCGGCACCTCCGCCACTCTCCTCATATCCCGTAATCTTTTCCCTATCTCCTTCCTGCCATGCTGTGCTTTGCATTTTAGGGTATCCCCTGAGCTTGGCTTAATAATATTTAAAAAAAAAAAAAAAAAAACAACAACAACAGCAAAGACCCCCTTTCTTGGGATTCCTGGATGCCATATGCTGTCTTCGTCTACAATTAAACCGCCCACTCAAGCACCGCATTTCCCCGCATGAGCTTGTTTATTGATTCCCGGCCAGAATCCCCGCTTTCCTAAAACTTTAACCAGAAACCTGTTACAATTACGATAATTATTCCAATGAGCTAAAGGCCCGACTTCGGCACGGATTCGAAATAGCATGTCAAACCATCCTGAAACATAAGCAAAAATCAAAGGGTTATTATGATAAAATTCAGCAGAGCGTTCTTTTAACCTCGGAGACAAGGTCTTTCTCAAAACTCATGCAAGAAGGTCCAAACTCTCGCCCCTATGTCTCGGACCTAATGACGTTGTGGAACTAAATTCCCCCGAGAATACCACCGTTAATGTGGGAAACAAGATTAAGATCATACATAATAACGATTTAAAATTGTACGTTGAGTAAGCGAGAATCTTTCCTTTCCGGGGTGTCGAACAAGGGTAAGCTCCTGCTATTCATGCAACTGTTATGTCTATTAGCACCGCCACCGGGCTGAACGTCACTTACTTGGAAAACAGGTCGGGAATTAACTGCGTGGAATCAGGTAATGTGGGACTCTTTAGCCACGAGTGGAATATCATCGTTTACTTCGGCCTGAGAGGTTTGAATTACGACTTTAGTCAAATGGTCTTTGCCAGCGACGCGACTGACCCCTTATGTAGGTAACCCCTTTCTCTGCCAGGCCTCTTTAAAACAGATTTTGAATATCTTTGATAGCATTAAGGATAAGGAAAGCTTATTGTCCCCCCCTTAAGGCCGACAAAAACGTAGTCCTTTTAACGCAGTAGGTGCACTTAGCTAAATGCTCTTTGGAACCTTTGATGAGGAACGCCACTAAGTACGACCACTTGATTGAAAGTGTGAAAACTGACCAAAGGCGCCTCCTCGGCCTGTTAAAAAACCATACGTCGATAATAGACACTGTAGCCGAAGCTACACGATTTATTAATTGTTGTTATTAAAAATAAAATAAAATAAAAAGACATATTTACGTCTGTCAGAGTAATATTTACGCTGACTGTGTAAGAAATAAAATTACATTGGTCGGATTAATATTTGCGCTGACTGTTTAAATATTAAATTTGACGTTTGGCAAAACACTTTGAAAAACTTTTTAAAAAATTTAAACACAGACGCATACTACTGCATACACTTTTAAAAAAATACAAATCAAGACTTTTTGGAATTGTAAGAAAATAAAAATGTGTGTTTGTGTCAGGGAAATAGCTTAGTCAGATTTTAGACGCCAGAGGGTAGTAATCTAATATAATTTTGCCTAGTAATCGCCAGAGGGCACAGATTGTGAAATAAATAATTAATGTAGCTACAGTTACAAAAATAAAGAATTAGCATTATGATTCAAGAAAACGCAATTTCCTCTTTAATATATACCTATATATTATTAATGACAAGAATATTGAAGAAATCTTAAGATTTTCGAGATTTGGATTTCCCACAATTAAGAAGAGTTTCAAGAGAATTAGTTTATCTTTAACTAATTCATTTAAGAAGAATTATAAAGAAACTGTTATATATATATCCAAAACGTTTCAATTGGTGACCCCGACAAACATTCTTAAAAAGGTATCCCCCCACCAGAGAATTAAAATAGTGGGAAGACGGCTGATTATTAGTGAAACTAATGAAGAAAGAAGAAAGAAATTAAATTAGAAGAAAAGAAAATTAGAGAAGATCTACATAAAAGAAAGAAGAACATAAGTTTTAAAAAGAAGATCTACATAAAAGAAAGAAGATAACATTAAACTAACTCAGTAAGTTTAGCTTTAGATTTAGAATAGCTTTCATTTCAAGTACATTATCCAAAAATGCCAGGTGACGAGCTACCTCCCCAACAACAAAATTATGTCGCAGCAGCTTCTGTCAAGCTACCAACCTTCTGGACTCCATGTCCAGAAGCATGGTTCATTCAAACTGAAGCCGAGTTCAGGAATAAAGGCATTCGTGTTGATAATACAAAATTTGGCCATGTTGTTCAGGCTCTTCCGCTGGAAGTGATAATGAGCGTTTTGGATTTTCTACAAGCACCTCCTGCTGAAGAAAAATATGAAAATCTAAAAAGGATTCTCATACAGAGATACACTGATTCAGAGGAGAAGCGTTTGGAACAACTTCTTTCTAACTCAGAAATTGGAGATAAAAAACCTTCTGAGTTTTATAGGTCAATGAAGACTCTAGCTGGCACTTCTTCGACTTTTGGAGCAGAATTAATAAAAAAATTATGGATGAGGAAACTTCCAGCGAACATCAACATTGCATTAGTCGCATCAGGCAATGAAAACATAGCTAGTTTATTAGAACTTGCAGATAAAAGATCTGATGTAACTAAATTGCAATTTGTATCTTCAATAAATAAGAGTTTTTATTTACCAGTTCCCCAACAACCCTCTCCAGATATAACTAACGATATTAACTTATTAAATAAAATAACAACTTTAGAAAACAAATTACAGAACCTAGAAAATTTAATTCGAAATTTTACTATGAATAACAGTAATGATAACACAAATCATTTTAAAAATAATTAGCAACAATAAACAACTCTGTTGGTACCATTTTAAATTCGGAGATAAAGCTAATAAATGCGTTTCTCCATTTGATTTTGTTAGCAAAACTAATTCAAAAAACTAAATATCTCCTCAGCGTCCAGTATGTCTAATAACTATAATTCAAGAAGACTATTCCTTTTAGACAAAGAAAATAAATTTAAATTTTTAATTGACACTGGAGCAGACCTATCTGTAGTATTTATTTTTCCCGCGGAATCGAACCTACACTTGTTAGAATCGGTCAATGATGGAGAAATAAGAATTTTAAGAACTTTTATTTTTAATGATTCTAAATCAAATTTATAAATACAAGAAGAAAAAACAACCGCCTCGTCCGGGATTTGAAAACGGGACCTTCCGCTTGCCGGGCGACTGCTCTTACCACTGAACTACGAGACAGATGATTTTCCTTCTAGCATTTATCAAATTTGTAACTAGCCTTAGGCTTAGTAGGCTAGTTACAAATTTCGCCCGGCAAGCGGAAGGTCCCGGTTTCAAATCCCGGACGAGGCGGTTGTTTTTTCTTCTTGTATTTATAAATTTGATTTAGAATCATTAAAAATAAAAGTTCTTAAAATTCTTATTTCTCCATCACTATCTGTAGTACCTAACTCGTATTTTGGTAAATTTAAAAATAACCCAAATTTAATATTAACCGCAGCTAACGGTTCTACAATTAATACATATGGAACACAATTATTAAAAATAGATTTTGGTTTAAGAAGGGATTTAACTTTTCCGTTCATCATTGCGGGAGTTAATAAACCCATTATCGGAACAGATTTTCTAGAAAAATTCAATTTATTAGTTGACATTAAGAATAGAAAATTAATTGATGGGAACACATTGGTATGTGTAAATGGAATCACAGTAAACGCAAATACTCTTTCACCACGTCATTAAACACTTGACAATGAATATGGTAAAATTTTGCAAAGATTTCCATCGCTAACACACGCACCTCATTATGATGCTCCTGTACAACATAATGTTGTACATCACATTTATACAAAAGGACAACTTCCTTTTTCGAGACCACGAAGACTCGACATTCAGAAAATAAAAATCGCAAAATTAGAATTCGAACATATGGTGAAATTAAGTTTATGTCGACCTTCTTCTTCACCAGTTTCTTCTGCATTACATATGGTACCGAATTACAGGCGTTTAAATGCTATCACTACACCTGATAGATACCCTATTCTCCATATTCAAAATTTCTCGTTGAATTTAAATGGCTCTTCAATATTTTCGAAAATTGATTTAGTAAGGGCGTATCATCACATACCAGTAGCCCCCGATGACATTCAGAAGACAGCCATTACTACACCTTTCGGATTATTCGAATTCACTAGAATGCCGTTTGGATTAAGAAAAGCGGCACAAACCTTCCAACGTTCTATGGATCAGGTGTTAAAAGACCTGGATTTTGTCTTTACATACATAGATGATATTTTAATAGCTAGTAAAAATCAGAAAGAGCATATGTCACATATTGAAAAGGTATTTACACGGCTACAAGAATTCGGTATAAAGATTAATCCTGCAAAATGCATTTTTGGAGTAAATTCTTTAGATTTTTTAAGTCAAAAAATTACTAAAGAAGGAATTCTTCCATCTGAAGGAAGAGTTAAGATAATTCAAAATTTTCCTTCTCCAAAATCTATCAGGCAAATTCAACAATTTATAGGAATGGTTAACTATTACCACAGATTCGTTCCACGTATAGCTGAATTGTTGAATCCACTTCATATAAATTTAACCAAATTACTAAAGAAACCCAAAAATGCTAAAAATTTTGATTGGCCACAAAATTGCGAGATCGCTTTTAATAAAATTAAAGAAGCTCTTGCCAGTTCCACACTTTTAGTCCATCCTCTCGAAGACGCCAAGTTTACTTTAACAGTTGACGCGTCAGACGTAGCTACAGGAGCAGTGTTGGAACAATACAACAAAAATAATTTGGAACCTTTAGCCTTTTTCTCTAAGAAATTAACTCCAGCCGAAACAAGATATTCCACCTTTGACAGAGAACTTTTAGCAATCTATTTAGCCATTAAACATTTTAGGCATTTTCAAGAAGGTCGAGATTTCATGATTTTCACGGACCACAAACCATTAACGTCTGCGATCTGGACAAAGACAGGAAGAAGTCCCAGACAGGCCAGAAATTTGGATTTCATAACACAATTTACTTCAGATATCAAACATATAAAAGGAAAATCTTACGTTGTTGCTGATTCCTTATCTCGAATTTTAGTTAATGAAAATGTCTGTGAACTTAACGAAAATCAAATTAATTTAAAAATTATCGCCGATAACCAAAAAGACGACGAAGAATTAAAAAGTCTAATTTCCTCTCAGGGTACTATTAAAAATTCTAAGTTTAAATTAATCGAAACAGAATTATCCTCTTACGGAAATAAAATTTGGTACGATATATCGACAAATACTTCACGACCATATATCCCTAAACTTTTAAGGAGAAATATTTTTGAACTTATACACAACCTATCACTTACTTTTGGCACAACATGAATAAAAACATAAATTTATGGGCAAAATCATGTTTATCCTGTCAGAAATCTAAAATTCACAAACACACTAAATCAATGATTGGCCAATTCCAAATTTCAAAAGGCAGGTTTGAACATATTTACGTGGATTTAGTCGGCCCATTACCACCATCAGAAGGTTATACTTATTTATTAACTGTCATTGACAGATGCACAAGATGGCCCGAAGCTTATCCTATAACGGATATTACTGCTAGAACCATAGTTAAAATATTGTACACTCAATACACTTCACGTTTCGGAATACCACTTGAAATAACAACGGACCAAGGTGCTAATTTGAATCTAAATTATTTGATGAGTTTTCAAAATTATTAGGATCACACAGAATCCACACCACACCTTATCATCCAAAATCAAATGGAATGATAGAACGTTTCCACAGGCAATTAAAAGCATCCTTGAGAGCAAAAGTGAATCATTCTAACTGGGTTATGCAAATCCCAGCAATTCTCTTAGGTTTTAGAACCACGATAAAAGAGGATCTTAACTGCTGTCCAGCTGATTTAGTGTATGAACAACCTCTCCGCATCCCAGGTGAATTCTTTATAGATACACCGAAACCAACATTGGATCCATCAAATTTTGTCAATTAACTCCGAACCCACATACAAAATTTTATGCCAACTAGTGTGAGAAAACAGAATAACAAAATATATGTTCCAAAGGACCTTAAAGATTGTGAATACGTTTTTGTGAGAATAGAACGTTTAAAACCTTCACTGAATAACCCATACGAAGGACCTTTTAAAGTCATTAGGAGAAACGACAAGACATTCTTAATTGATTTCAGCGGAAGAGAAACGACTATTTCCATCGATCGTCTGAAACCGGCTTTTGTGGAAATGAATTTGAATGAGCAATTACCAACATCGTGTCGCGATAATAAAAAGAAAGTTTCTTTCAAACTTTGATTTTATATATAGAGTCCCATACACACGATGGTACTTAGATTGACGCTTACGCTGAGGGGGGAGTTGATGTAGCGGAAGCTACACGATTTATTAATTGTTCTTATTGAAAATAAAATAAAAAGACATATTTACGTCTATCAGAGTAATATTTACGCTGACTGTGTAAGAAATAAAATTACATTGGTCGGATTAATATTTGCGCTGACTGTTTAAATATTAAATTTGACGTTTGGGTAGTATTCTAATATAATTTTGCCTAGTAATCGCCAGAGGGCACAGATTGTGAAATAAATAATTAATGTAGCTACAGTTACAAAAATAAAGAATTAGCATTATAATTCAAGAAAATACAATTTCCTTTTTAATATATATATATTATTAATGACAAGAATATTGAAGAAATCTTAAGAATTTCGAGATTTGGATTTCCCACAATTAAGAAGAGTTTCAAGAGAATTAGTTTATCTTTAACTAATTCATTTAAGAAGAATTATAAAGAAACTGTTATATATATATCCATAACGTTTCAGACACGACGGTTAATATTTTCAACAGGAGCCAGCACGAAATTAGGGCGCATTTTTCATTTTTGGATGAGAAGATAAAGAATCTAGAATAACTGCTGAACACAACGCTCGTCGCAGAATCTCAGTTCAACATGACGCTCCAATTAGAATCAATTATGAATGCTGTAACACTCTCGTTAATGAGAAACGAGTCTACCATAAATTCTCTCCTCGATTTGATGATAGATGTAAAACAAGGCAAGCCGCACCCTGCATTATGACTTCTAACCAATTGAGCAACTTTCTATTAGCCATACAACAAAAGCACATAGATAACTTGAGGCTCCCAATTCCCCCCGGGCTACAAGATTTGTTCAGCATATACGCGTTGAGTCAGACAAGCACAGCTAGAAGTGCAAATAAAATAATTTTCGAATTCAAGATACCTCTACCTTATCTAACGGCATACCTACTATATAAAGTAACCCCACTGCCAATCACCTATGAAAATTAATTCGCCGACATACAGCCATCCGTTGACTATTTAGTAGTCGATTACAATCGGGAACACTACTGTACCCTTAATAACTTCTAAAGCACGTCACTAAATTACCCGAATCTTGCCACATATGAAAGGCCTCCCCTGGTAACCTCTGAATCCAGCTTTGGCAAGCAAACAAATGGCTCTTTGTCCTAACCAAGAATACTACACTGGACGAAGTCTGTACTAACAAAATCATCCCGCAAGCCTTATTGGGCACCGGAATAGTGGAGCTATCGGACAAATGCTATCTGCGACGCGCTAACTATCCAACCTCACTTGTCCCAAAACACAGAGATACACAACCAATATATCCCCAGCTTGAACTTATCTACGGCATTGACATTCTCTAATATAAGTAGACTCCTACTTTTCAACACCACCAAAACCCACCAAAATTTAATCTTCTGACAACGGCCTGCAACAGTAAAGTTCCTCCATAAAGGAGGTAAAGCAAGTCGAAGACCAGGGCCTGAGCGTTCACGATATCAACCACTATTCTATTTCGTATGCTACTGTTATCGTCGTTGTTCTGGTCTTTGTTCTCGCGTACTTTTGTTTCATAAAACAAGGAGAGAAATTCTCGAAAGTAAGCTACGGTACTGGCATGACAGCTCAAGAATTAATTGTATTAATGTAACCTCTAAAGAGGATGGGCCCAGCCCACTATGTAAAGGAATTTTGTAAATCCTCCTTTTTTAACCACTGGATGATAATAAATAATTATAAGAACTTCCCAGGCGGAAGAGTTATCTATTGAATGAATAGTTTGACACACGAGCATATAAATCACTATCAACCATTTCGCAGTTATAGGCTGATAAAAAAAAAATTTAGTTTTTCATAAAACAGCATGTATCTTAAAAAGTACAGGGTGGAAGTGTAAAACCTTAGAATAATAAAATTACAGGAAACGACAAGAAGAACACAAAATGTGCAACCATTTCTCTTCGCACCTTGTGCTACATCACCTCCAGTTGAAAAATATTAAAGGTGTAGGTCATTAAAGTTGAAAACCCGAGAGCTTGAAGCGAATTTTTTTATACTGTCGTGATGATGTGTTCTGTTACTTTCTGAACTTAAAGAGGAACAGAGGTTCTGCATTCATTTCACGTATTTTTACTTCTAGCGACGGGCACTGTCACATTGAGACATTATTCTTTAAAGCTGGATTGCTTGGTCTGCCTGCCAACCGCCTGGCCTGGCAAAGGGAAAAGAGATATTATACGGGAATTTTTCTTCAGAATTTTTGGATTTTAGTTTATTATGCTTGCAGTTTTGCACGTTTGACGTCGTTTTATGGTATTTAGGTGAATGCGATTGCGTAAGCGTGGGAAAAAATAAGCAATTGTGATTCTGCCCACCTCTTATTTTTTTTTTAATTGTTGTAATATTTCATTAGTACGTTACCTATATTGTAGAATAAATTTTATTGACAAAATCAATGAATGGATTTCGAGGTCGGTTATTGATTGAATTGGATGGGACGGATTGGATGGATTAGACGAATAGATCGATGGATCGATAGTATGGAGGGGTGGGGGGGGGGGAATCTAGACGTATTGGATGATTAAATGGAATGAATGAAGGAAAGAAAGGATAGATGACAGGATGGTCGCGGCCAGGAAAGCGGAAAACGTTAAGGGTGGAATTTTGATCGGCACGGGTAAGCTATGAAACAGCATTGTAATAGCGTTGCTAGCAAAAATATTCTCGACAATCTATGCCATCAAGCGATTTAGAACTTTTATGCATTGGCGGTCGACAATGGCACACATGAAAGTATTGCATTTGAAAATAACTCCAAAGACCAAAGTGAATACATAAAATCTGCCGAAATATTTTCTGTAAATTTCTAAGAAAAAATAAATGCTTATTGCTCGTCTACGAGTCTACGCTAATAAGAATTTTTTGCGGCCCAAAGGTGGTATGAATTGAAGTTAATTCCGGGAAGTGAAGATGGATTCGTTGTTTGTTTTATTTTAACGCAATATAAAATGTGTACATGCGTAACCCCCGGAATATACAAGCCATGAACAAAGTCGAAAAAAGAGAGCACCGGGCCGGTCAGCAGGCGACATCCACAGTCTTATTGCCTTGTTGAAACTTTATAGTCTCCATAAATTTGTTCTACATTCATTTTTTTAAACTATTAGAAAGAAAACATATTTGGCTGCAATTTGTTTTAACTTCGTTTTGCTGTGGGAGCAACAGTTTTGGGCTTTAGGGCCTATTCAAGATGAAATTTTAGTTTTTCCTCCGTGACGAGTATACAAAAAGCAGTGAGAGTGAGCTCTTACTGCATGCTGTACCCGGCACGTTAAGGCCTTTTAATGTGTCGGTGCCTTCGGCGACTTCATGGCTTGTATTATATTCCGGAGGTTACCGTACATGTGTACAGATTTTATAATTCTATTTGAATTTTCATAAAACTTTTAAACATGTTTATTTTATTAACTAAAAGCTATAATTATCTTATGTGTATAGTAATTTCCTCTTTCTTTAATTTTTTTGTTTTTTGTACTAAAAAGTTAAGTAATAAGTTTGATAAATTTGATTTTTTACTCTTTTTCTATTAAAAATGTATCAAGAAAAGCTATGACGAGTTAAATGTGAAGTGTTGCATTGCAATAAAGCTAAGAGGGATAATCCTGATTTGTGATTTCTTAAGTTTCCTGACCTAACCTGTCATTACACGTTATGTTCTGCTCTTCAGTATTTATTATATTTTTCAAGTTTAATTCGGTTTTTTGGTTTAAAAAAGCAGTGTAATCACTTCATGTGTTTGTTTTGTGCGAACCGCATAAAGATTTTCGTTTTTTCAGCGTCGAGAAGTCTTTAAGCGTAAATTTCAATCCATACAAAAAAAACGGTCATCAGATCGGCGGCACTTGCGCATTTTCCATATAAGTGGATATTGTGCTAAATCCAGGATATTTTGTGCACGGAACAATATAGCTTAAGGTGTTCCATTTCTCTTCCGTCTGGACTTACGGTTTGAGCTATTTACAAGACTTGTTGAGGCGCTCAACATACGGCGCTATTAATTAACTCAAGCATTCACGGAAACTGTGAAGCAATTGTGGAGCGCACACAGTATATAGGTTCGCGCTTTGTAATTGGCCCGTAAACACAAAAGTATGTTTACTGTGGCCTCTATTTCACACCATATCTCTCAGATTTTTATGTGAACTTTTTTAGAAAATCTCCGATCATGGTTGAATTAAAATAGAAGAGAATGTTTTAGGACATCTTTTATTAAAATTCTTTCTTTTTTTTATTATGCTCTCCCAACGTTTAGACTCTCAGTTTTTGAGTCCTCTTCTTGGGACTGTAGGACAATATAAACATATATAGACCACTTTTTGAAAATACGAACAAAATTACCTTAAGGTTATAATAAATTAGATTACAAATAACAGATATTTAAAAACAACAAAAACATGTGATACTGCACATCCAATGAGACGAGGATGTCGTTGTAGTTTAATTGAATATTTTAACGAGTGGGAGTTTTTTATATTCATGGTGTGATCAGTGTGTATAAGCTGTAAGATTTTTGTCATATATTTGGATAGAGCATAGCCGATGTTATTTATCATGGAAGTAACTGGCCTCACTGGTATATCTGTTTTGTGTATTTGAGGAAGCCCGATGATCAGTCTCTATACACAAATGTTGACGCACAGATGGCTCTTCAAATTATTGAAAATAAATGGCACCTGATTGAAAACCATACACCGATTTACAAGAATCTGTTCACAGATATCATTGATTTCTATGTCGTAGACTGCAACTATTTCTCTTATGATAATAAGACATATAAACAGAAATTCGGTTTGGCTGGAATTCTCGCAGATTTCAAACTTGACCACATAATTGACGAAGCGTTAAAACATACCACACACAAACCTTCCTTTATCAAAAAATACGTGGATGATATCATCTGTGCAATATCACGAGAACATATTAATGACTTATTACATGCCTTTAACAGCATCAACGCCAAACTCCAATTTACGCTCGAGGCGGAAAATAATAACACCTTACATTTTCGCGATATGCTCCTCATTCGGACTGAAGATCAAAGTATTATCACCGACTGGTACTGCAAACCTTGCAGTTCCAATCGCATAATTAACTACCATTCTAATCATCCAACATCAATGAAAACCAACACTGCTGAGGTTTTTGCATATAGAGTTCTAAGTTTAAGCAACAAAAGATTCCATCCAAAAAATAAACACATAATTAAAACAATGCTCATCAAAAAGAACTACCCATCGCATGTACTAAGCAGGGTTATAAAGAGTGCAATAAAAAAAATTTATGTCTTCCACCAGCAACAATACACAAACAACCAATGTAGAGCTTGAAAATACCCATAATAAAATGTTCAACTCATTCCTTACATATATCCAATAGCGTATGAAATGAGACAACACGTTCGTAGAGCAGACAATTAAATATAACATTTATACCCATCCACAGACTCAACAACATTTACACCAGAACAAAATAAAAACTCCTGAAAAAAGCCGAGTAGTTTACAAAGTTAATTGTGATAACAGTCCAACAGCATATATTAGACAAACATTGAAAAAATAACCCGCCTATCGGAACATACACAATACAAGACCCCGCACTCAGCATTGGCAACGCATTCCCTCGAAACAGGACACGTATTTAATTTTGATGATGCCACGATCATTGCCAATGAAAACAACAGAATGAGAAGAGAAATAAAGGAAGCCTGCCACATATACATAAATTAACACAACCTGGTCAACATAAAACTAGACTCAGAAGCTCTTCTGAAAGCGTATTACCAAATATTAAAGTATAAAAACACGCAGAATACCCCCATTAACACCACACCTACTCATTTGTCATCATATCATAACGACAGCCATACACAGAAACCACTAACTAAACACCGATATTGATTGATACACCCACAACACAAGATCATTTTCTACTCTAGTCAATAGTTTCAGGACGTACTGTCATTAATTAGCCAGCGTTATGTTACGTCTTTTTACACATAGTTAAGTTTGTCCTGTAAAACTTTTTATTTTAGTGCAATTCAGATGTTTTTGTTGTTTTTAAATATCTCTTATTTGTAATCTAATTTATTATAACCTTAATGTAATTTTGTTCGTATTTTCAAAAAGTGGTCTATATATGTTTATATTGTCCTACAGCTCCAAGAAGAGGACTCAAAACTGAGAGTCGAAACGTTGGGAGTGCATAATTTTTTACAAAAAATATTAATAAAAGATGTCCTAAACAATTCTCTTATATTTTAAATCAATCATGATCGGAGATTTTCCTAAAAAATTCACATACAAATCTGGACTGGGCTACAGCTCCAAGAAGAGGACTCAAAAACTGAGAGTCGAAACGTTGGGAGAGCATAATTTTTTACAAAACTATTTATAAAAGATGTCCTAAACAATTCTCTTATATTTTAAATCAACCATCATCGGAGATTTTCCTAAAAAATTCACATACAAATCTGCACTGGGCGGCATAGTAATAAATCGAAGGACCATCATCTTTGCTGAGTTTTGTAACGAAGAGCATTCACTTGTACCTGAATGTAGATACATACTGCATCCGACACCTCTTTGTTACAAAATCATCGCGGGAATAGCGTGGGTGGCTGCACACCAAATATGCCGCTAGCGATCAGCCGGCTTGGGGTGGTTCTTGCCACCCACTTCCCTTGATGCTTGTTAAGCTGTGCAAAATCGTCAACAGAACTGATCAGACAGACGGACGGACATAAAAAAAAGGATCTAATGCAGGGTTCCTTCTCATGGTGGAACCTGAAAGCCTAAAAAGAAGAAAATTGATTTTATTTGTATGCTGCAAAAAGAAGGAGAATAGAAGACCTCAGCAACGCCGAACAAGTGCTAATTCACCCGGAGAGCTTACAACGCTGGCAAATGGACGATTGAGAGAGAGTGAGAGAGCTGAGAGGGGTCTCTGATGTTGTTGAGGCCCCGGCTTTTGGTAATGTTGGGCCCAATCGCCCCCATCCACCCTGGCTAAGACTCCAAAGCCGTCTCGAAATGCTCATCCCCATCTGTACGTGTTTTACATGTATTGCCGTGTGTGTGTGGAAACGTCCTCCCTCCTGTCCGCGACCATCCCCTTTATGGAACTACTCACTCCATCGCACTGAATCCGTTACCAACCTGTAAACAAAAGAAGAAAGCAACTTGGAGAAGGGCGGCCAAAGGTGACGAAACTAAATCACCCAAAAGAAGAAGGAAGGCGTATCAAGAAACTAAAAATTTCATCAAGTCCAAAGCAAAATAATTTATTTATTGCGGTTGTCTATGCATATTTATCGCTTATGAGGGAGGAAACCCGATCACATAAAGATTCACACGGTATATATATAAAAACTAAAGGAAACAAAGTCTCCGGTTAATCTCAATCTAGATCAAAATCCTTAAAACTAGCCCTAATAAGCGCTTTCCTATTATGTGACTTATCGAACCCTCTGCTTGACGCCTAAACTTAGATGTACACTAAATGACTTTAACACTGTAAAATTAGAAACAAAAGAACACAAAGCAAATAATAATACTTAGAGAAAATTTGAACTAACCTTGTGGTCCGCTATGGACTTACATAACACCTGATTTGCTCATATTCGGGGTTTCCTCCTTTACCAAAAGGGTTGGGGCACTGGTTTTCCAACTATCTGCTAGCTGCTTTAGGACTATGTTGAAGTCTGAGTTTACCTCCTCGCTTCCCTGCTCCTTCGGATATGTAAGAGCGAAATGTTTTGCCGTAACTTCTGCCAGAGGGATACTTCCTCGCCGGTATAATCCAACTTGCCGTCACGCAGGACAAATGTTCAAAATGATCTTTGTTACGTGCAAGGAAACTTTTCCTCAAATTTTCTCTCAGGTAAATATTTCAAATAATGCAAATTATATGTGCACAGCATTAATACTAAAATTTTCTTTCAGTTCACCAGTAGAAGGATCTTTAGGAAAATCACTGTCGCACAGGTAAATATTCCATTTAATACAAATTATGAGTGCACAGCATTAATAAACCAAAATTTTCTTTTCAGTTCACCAATCGAAAGATCTACATGAAAATCACTGTCGCAGGTAAATATTCTAATTAATACAATTTACGACTGCACAGAATGAATCAATCAAAATTTTGTTTTCAGTTCACTAATAGGGAGATCTACAAAAAAAATCACTGTCACAGGTAAATATTCTAATTAATACAATTTACGACTGCACAGAATGAATCAATCAAAATTTTCTTTTCAGTTCACTAGTAGGAAGATCTACATAAAAAAAATCACTGTCACATATGAATGCGCAGCATTAATGCCAAAATTTTCTTTCAGTTCATTATTAGAAAGATCTATATGAAAAATCACTGGCGCACAGGTAAATATTTCCAATACTAAAACTTATGAATGCGCAGCATTAATACTAAATTTTTCTTTCAGTTCACTATTAGAAAGATCTATATGAGAAATCACTGTCGCACAGGTAAGTATTCAAATTAATAAAATTTATGAATGCGCAACATTAATACCAACATTTTCTTTCAGTTCACTATTAGAAAGATCTATGTGAAAAATCACCGTCGCACAGGTAAATATTTCAAATACTAAAACTTATAAATGCGCAGCATTAAACTAAAATTTTCTTTCAGTTCCCCAGTAGAAATATCTTTAGGAAAATCACTGTCGCATAGGTAAATATTCTAATTAACACAATTTATGAATGTGCAACATTAATACTAAAATTTTTCTTTCAGTTCACTATGAGAAAGATCTTTAGGAAAATCACTGTCTCACAGCTAAATATTTCAAATATTTAAACTTATGAATGCGTAGCATTAATACAAAAATTTTTCTTTCAGTTCAGTTTAGGAAAATCACTGTCGCACAGGTAAGTAATCCAATTAATAAAATTTCTTGAATGCGCAACATTGACAACAACATTTTCTTTCATTTCATTATTAGAAAGATCTATATGAAAAATCACTGGCGCACAGGTAATAATTCAATTAATAAAATTTCTTGAATGCGCAACCTTAATAACAACATTTTCTTTCAGTTCACTGTTAGAAAGATCTATATGAAAATCACTGGCGCACAGGTAAATATTTCAAACGCTAAAACTTTCAGTTCAGTTTAGGAAAATCACTGTCGCACAGGTAAGTAATCCAATTAATAAAATTTCTTGAATGCGCAACATTAACAACAACATTTTGTTTCAGTTCACTATTAGAAAGATCTATATGAAAAAAATCTAAATGAAAATCACTGGCGCACAGGTAAATATTCTAATTAACACAATTTATGAATGTGCAACATTAATAACAAATTTTTCTTTCAGTTCACTATTATAAAGATCTTTCAGTTCACAAAAGCAAAAAAAAAACTCTAAAGACTGATTTTAAATAAGGAGGAATCACGACTCAATTTTTCTGCGGCCGTTCTCGTTCAACGCCAAAAAGCAACTTTTCGACTACCAGTAGTCTCCCTACATTCCATCGTTCTTCACTCAGCCACCGGCAAGCGAGCGCCTTTTTCTTCTCAGAATTTTTTTTTGTTCTTTTTTCAAGTCTGCTGCAACACATTGCATGATGGCATCACGCGATCTGTTACAGCTAGGCGAATTGCCGTTTTCGTCGCTTTGATGTGGTTGACTAGCGGTAAGTTTTAAACCAAAATTGTATTTTGTGCTCATTTTGTACTTTTGTGCACATTTTATAATTTTTCGACTGAAAAATATTCTGCTGTTGTTGTTGTTTCTTTTAGATCTGGACTTGTATGCGGGTATGTATAAATATGTCTTTATCTTTTCAGGAATTTTTTGAATATGAAGAAGTAGCATAGGGCTACTTCTTGTAAATATATAGATTTTATCTTTTATTTTTCCAGGAATTTTTCGTACTATGGAGAAGTAGCATAGGGCTACTTCTTGAAAATATATAAATTTTATCTTTTCAGGAATTTTCTAATATGAAGAAGTAGCATAGGGCTACTTCTTGAAAATATATAAATTTTATCTTTTATTCTTCCAGGAATTTTGGTACGATGGAGAAGTGGCATAGGGCTACTTCTTGAAAATATATAAATTTCATCTTTTCAGGAATTTTCTAATATGAAGAAGTAGCATAGGGCTACTTCTTGAAAATATATAAATTTTAACTTTTCAGGAATTTTCTCATATGGAGAAGTAGCATAAAAATTAAATTATATACTCTGGGAAATCATGGGGTTTTCTCTACAGACGTAGAGAAGCCAAACAAAAGTAGCGTAAGGGGGTATACGCTACAGTTTGCGGTCGAATTATATCATTGATTGATCACCGCTGTATAAAGAATAGTGCTGTTTTTTCTGCGCTCCCCTGGAAGAGGGTTCTTTTTATTCAACGCCGTGTCTTGCAGGCACTGGAATCCCATTTGGACCATCCTGCTTCGTTTTTAATTTGCTAGCATCAATTCAATTGCTAACATCAACGTCAGATCTTACAACATTTCACAATATCCAGGTCCGGATCCGGTGCCTTCTATTGCGCATCTGTTGGCTGAATGCTGTATTGATTTTTGTGGTCACCCATTGTAATGAGAGGGCGATCTAAGGGTGGCCTTTTCATAAGTTTTACACTCTTCTCTGTTAACATTTCATCATTTACAGGTCTTGAAAAATAAATGAAAGCAATTGTACAGAATTTACCTCCATATGGCACAATAGATTTCAATGTAAGCAACCTATCTTCTTACACTATAAAGGAAAACCTACGGGCGTCCTGCTTCCATTAGACTACTAGCTAAGCTTCGAATTTTGTAGGTTAGTATGCGCGGATTATGATTTCTTAAATTGTAGTTTGGTTTTATTTATTTAGTGGTTAGTTATTTTTTTTATTTTAAAATTTGTACCGGATTGTTGGAGTTGTTCTGGATCCTTCACGATCTTGTCCATTAGAATGGTGAGGACATTGTTCCACATTTTCAGTTGCCAATCCTGGAGGTTGAATGTGTCTCTTCGTCTAACAGTAATTACATAGATGCTCTGGCGGCGTAGCAATTATCCAGTCTTTTCGGCTTCCGCTTCTCTCCTTTCAATTATTTATTTCACGTGCTGTGACTGCTTTGTTAGTTTTCAAAAAGATTTTTCTTGCGCGCACTTCTCAACTCGACCAGTCATGACATAAAAAACAAAGAAATCGGAAACAGCAAAACAAAAGTGACACGAGAAGAAGCGAAGAAAGTCAACTTGTCTCCCTCGTTCTCGGCTGAAGTTGGTCGGGCTTAATTCCGGCAGTGTGGACTCCAATCGTTCCGCACCGGCATTTGTACGGTTCTCTTCGTATTTTTTTAGTACTTTATTTGTTCATTAATTTTAGTTTATTTATTTTGAATCCAGCTGTACTTATCTTCGTAGTCTTTTATTATTTAGTTAATAATATGGTTATTTAAGTTTTATTTGCGACATATAAAAATTATTAATTGCGTTGTTGTTTTCTTATATGTAGATTGCTCATACTTCGTTATGTTATGTTCCACTAACACGCAGAGCAGACACCTCACACCATAAATTTTGGGATATATTCTGCGGGTGGCGTGTTCCCGTTTCGCTTGTGCGGAGTGGAATCTTCTAATGGTTCACACTAATCTCATATATATATATATATATATATTCATATAACTTCAATTTGCAATCCTTATATCTATAACATTTAGATATACATTTCGATATTCTCTATATTTATTAGTATTTAGTTTCATAGCATTTTCATATATCCAAGTATTTATCAAATGGTCAAGCATCTGGACATGAACACTGGCTCTATTATTATGGGCTAAAACTAGTAGCCTTTTGTACAGGTACTTTTATTTTCACATGTTCTTTTATTACTATACTGTATCAACGGTGAAAAGCAATTTAACGTTATCAAAAGATTCATCTTGTAGGAGAATAATATTAAATAATATTGCATTATTATTATCTTTGAATTAGCTGTGTAAAGTAATTTAGAAACATTATTATTGCTACAATAATTTTCACGCAAATATTAGTACTCTTGAGAGTGTTGGCAAGTTGGCCGGCTTGCATGTACGAAGACGTCTAATACGGCATCGTGAGCTAATTAAAGCCAGTGTTGTATACCCTCAATTCATTCTGTAAGCATTCGGTGACTTGTGAAGATCTTGATGCGATTCAGTGTATGCTCAGTAGTTTGTTTAAAAAATTTATAATTACATAGACGGTGATTTAAGTTTAGCGAATAGCGGGCTTAGCGCAGCAGTTCTTGGGTGTGCATCTGTGCATCTGTACCTACGCTAATACTTTGGAGTTGTCTAGCTGAACCTAATAATAGTGGTTAACGTAATGCTCAACTCACACTATTATAGCTCTGCTCTTCGAGTGGTATATGATCTCGGTGTGATATCCCGCTCGGATTTCGGACTTAAATTAGCGTGAGTCTCAAACTAATATCTACGGCTCGTATTATAATAGAAGCCTCCGGCTGCCAATGGTGATGCTAGTCCCACATTGCGCTGATCAAATCGTAGGGGCTGAGCTCACCGTCCAACTTAGTGGTTAGGAACAGGTACTCAATCCGTACTTTTGGTCAAGACTTCAGTCATCGTCATTTTAGAGGTGATTACTGAACGCACTTAGCATAGTCCCATTCACCCATATAGGGTTCAAGAGGCAGCCTTACTTCAAAAGAGCTTATTCACTTCCTTTCACACCTCTACTATAGAGGGATCTCATAATTTGTATGTACAATGTCAAGCATTTCCACCACGGCAACAACACGAAATCTGTCTAATCAACCCAGGGCTACGAAGGGAGGCACCAGTACTGTGCCTTCGAATTTACCGACAAACCTAAAACTGAGCGTGAAGAGATAGGTCCAGTACTTAGCTATTAAGCAAAAGCTATCAGATACTAAAGCAAGGAAAAAGGTGGAAGTGGGAAAAGGACCTCAGGGTGACTGCAACATAAATCCAAAGAGTCCACTTGTTCGCTGCGCGGACTGCTGCTCTAGGGAACCTCCCAAAGCAACTGCTGAAGAGAAAGCTAGAACGTGCGTTCAGGGCCTGCCTGCACTATACTTTTAGACTAAGACGCCAATCTCATATATCTTCACTCACTAATTTGTTAATGCCGGGACCAATGGACACGGTGTACAAGCTCAATGCTCTGACCTTCATTTTCAGAAGCAGGCACGGCTCATTACCCAAGTATATCCAAGAGAAAATGAGCTGGAGTGGTCATGACAATTTCAGATTAGTCCTGCCCAGGTCTAGGACACACTTTGGAGGTAGAAATATCTACCAACTTGGAGCGAGCCTCTGGAATTCCCTGCCTAGACAGATCAGATCAGCTGGTTCGATTGAGAGGTTCAAAGACCTAGCAGTGCAACACATTACTAATTAATGAAATAAGTAAAATGAAAATTATAAATCTATTAAAAAAAAAATGACTGTGATACTTGGTTGCATATCTCGGAGTCTTGGAGCCTATTCGAGCCATCCAACCTGTCCAATTTGCTGTCCATTACTTTTTTATTCCAACACACACGTTAAGCAGAGTTATTGTTTCTGCTCTACAATTTTGCCGTTTGTTTGTTCTTTGTTGTAATGCAATTTTGTTTTGTTTTTTATTCTCTTTGGTTTTTTTTATTCTCTAGTTATCAGTCATACAGTTTTCTTGGTGTAACACCGTAGTTTCTGCTAGTCTAACATACCTGATATTTCACTTTTGCATATATTGTTTGGATTAATTACGCTTAATGTATCAGGGCAGCTTTCGAGTTGCAAATGTTTTGGTAATTTTGTTATGTTACATATATCTCATATATTTTATTTTTTATACCAACATTAATATTCTAGTCTAATTCTTTAGTGTCTATATTCAATGTATCTTTTGACACAACTAAAATCTTTTTCAATATGCTATCGTTTAATCATACCATTTGTTTTGTGTTCAGTATAGTTAAGAATCGTTAAATGTAAATCTTACTAACATCGTAATACACAACGTCTTAGGACGTGGCTAAATGGCCGGAATGGAAAATAAACAACTTTTCGATTCAATTCTATTCTAATGTTTGATAAGTGGATAATTTCCTGCCGCGTAAATTTTCCACCTACAGCAAAATGTGCGTATTTGTTTATGTTTCCGTCACTTTAATGAAAATGATTATGAAAAGGAAAAATATTATCGCTTCAAGCTATTTGTCGTCTGATAAGCCAACTCACATTGCCGAGCCTGCTTGTCATATTCTAGTTTTGTTTTCAGGAAAAAGATATTCAAAGTCAGATCCAATGGAATTAAATTTTTGAGAACTTCCAGATATAGTACCCATGGATAATGTCGGCCTCAAATCATAGTGAAAAGAACAGATATTCTAGATTCAAATTCAGCTGTAGTTACGAAAAATTGGAATAGACATTTATTCTAGTAAATCGCATAGCAAAAAGTTAACATAGTAAAAAATAAATTTTTTAATTAAAAAAAAAGGCATATTAACATTTTACATAACTTTGATTTGTCACTAACAAAATTGGCAAAAATGTAAATAAAATATATTTTATTTTCTTAAATATTGACGCGCTGCTCTTTTGAATTAGTTTTTAAAAGTTGCAGTGAATTTTTCCGTCAGTTGGTGTCACCTTTAACTTCTCTCACTTTCCCTCTCGCGGCCATTCTATCACCTATCCTTCCTTTCCTCCATTTATTTCATTTAACCATCCAATCCATCTAGCCACTTCATACTTCCAGTAATCTTTCAATTCATCTCATCCATTCATTTGTCCTAGCGGAAATTACATGCATCCATCCCATCAATCTACCCTATCCATTGCCCCCCCCACCCCCTTCCATACTATCGATCCATCCGTATCCATCAAATCCATTCACTCCATCTCATCCCATCTACCTAGCCAATTTTTCCAGTCATTCCTACTCCCATTTAGGCTACGAAAGCATTCCATCTATCTAACCTATTTAGGCAAGACCGTTTATTCATTACATCCCATCATTCTCCGTGTCTAGCCGGCCATCCTATAATCGACCCATTAAATCCATCCAGTGATTTTGTCAATAAAATTTATTGTACAATAAAGGTAACGTACTAATGAAATATTACAACAATTAAAAAAAACAGAAGTGGGCAGAATCACAATTGCTTATTTTTTCCAACGCCTACGCAAGCGCATTCACCTAAATACCATAAAACCACGTCAAACGTGCAAACCTGCAATCATAATAAACTAAAAACAAAAAATTCTGATGAAAAATTCTCGTATAATATCTCTTTTTCCTTTGGCAGGCAAACCAAGCAATCCAGCTTCCAAGAATAATGTCTCAGAAAACAGTGCCCGTCGCTAAAAGCAAAAATACATGAAATGATTGCAGAACATTGCCAAACTCTTACTCTCTGTTCCTCTTTAAGTTCCGAAAGTAACAAAACACATCATCACGACAGTATAAAAAAGTTCGTTTCAAGTTTTCGGATTTTCAACTTTGATGACCTACAGCTTTAATTATTTTTTTTATGTGGCACAGGGTGCGAACAGAAGTGTTTATTATTCTAAGGTAAAGCGAATTGTATGCTGTATTCCACGGCCTTTCCAGTGACTGCTAAACCTGCCCGAACTCTTCTTCTCTCAAGAGTTCTGGTGGTCTAAACTGAAAATTTTGGATTCTGTTACTATTTTATATTTATTTTAACTTCCTTTTTTTAGAAAACGGTAGTTAACGTAACTGTTTTTTTATAAAAACTATAGACTTTAATTTGACCATGTACACCTATGTCGTATCTGTAGCCTATTCAGATACCAAAATTAGCATATCTTTTTTTAAGTGACGCCTATCTTTTTTTTTCTATTTCTCTTCTCTTTTCTTTATATTATGGTTTTTAAAAAGAAATAGCTGTACATATAAAACTAAACCACTCTTCTTTTTTTAACAAAACTACAAACAAATTTCCTACGTTCTTTATCACAATTATGATTTCGAAATGACTATTCTTGTCCGAAATTTAACACTTTAATTTCGATAAGATCTTCTGAAAATTTTTCAAAGTGATCTTATTTCAATTTCACTATCTCTTAAGACAGAAAACCAGTATGTTACTGACATTTCAATATAATACAATAGGTACCTGTTTAATCTAGAGAAAGATAATATAAAATAAACTGAAAAGAAAAGCAACCACAAGTTTTTTTTCATTTATCGCAAAATCACTTAAGATAGAACAGTGGCATCTTGTATTTATACGACACAAACATTGATGGCAACTAACATGTAGCTGGGATGGGAATAAATGAGCTAACGCTCGTTAAAACAATACTAAAAAAGCTCATCATTAAACCAAATTAAAGTAAATTCTAAATTCCTGTTGAGGATTTAAATGCATAAGCGTGAAATTTATCAATAAGTATAACACGATAATGGATTTCATCATCATAATAAAGTTTACATATTTAAATTTAATTGGATCTAATGATTCCTATTTGGAAGTTATATTTTTTTTAAGGAAATTAATAGTTGGCCTCCAGTCATACATATACTTCCCTGTATATGGGTTCATAACTTATTATAGTGCATGTGTTTTCAAGGAAAATCTTAAAGATTTAAAGATCATCTCGTGCTACAAAAGCTTAATCGAAGCTTTTCTAAATTTTCTCCTGCCTTGTATTTCTAACCTTCCTACCTTGCCTACTCCTACGAGACTTAGCAGGATTTACATTATGATGACCTGCAATTTTTACAGAAATTGTGAGGGAGATAGTTTATTGAAATTTAAATGCTGCCAAAGCAATCATCGCTATATCTCACACGGACAGCCCCTTCTACTTTTTATGGCAAAATTCAGAAACTGTCAACTGTCTAATTGGAAATTATTAAGTTTTTAATCGTTTTTTCGTAGATATTCAAAGACGAGTCATGAAAAGAAGTATAATTTTACAATTTCTAAAATATTGCATGAAAGCACGAAGGGGTTCGAAGCAAAGGATGAGATTATATCGAAAGAATCTGTCGTAAAATATCAGGTGGTACTGTAATTCAGTTCTACAATCATCATTTTGTACGATAAAGAAATTTTTATTTATTTCGTATAGTAAACAAAAAATTCAGTAACTAATTTGCTAATATGTAAACGTCAATCCACTTCATCCACTCAAGTGCTCACATGAAAATATTTTCACTCCACTACCGACTAACGCCTGTGAAGATAATTCGAGTCCGGTTCGTGTACACATACGGATTATCTCAAAGGCGGAATAATTCTAGCAAATTATAAAGGAAAAGGACCACTACAGGCAATCTGTGAACGCACTGCTCTCTGCTTGTGGACAGAAAACTACCTCAGAAATAACTTCAATATTTTCTATAAAAAGCAATATTTAATTACTTTGAATTTCGCAATATTTAATTACAAACTCAAAACTTGATTTTGTTTATTTCGACAAATAATTTGACAAATATTTGTATGCCATAAAATTATAGTAACAACAACAGTATGGCAGCACGAGTAGTCGAAATTAACTAATTAGGGTTGCCAATAACAATGTTTTAGTTTCAGTAACTATAAAAACTCCCTTTGCTTGAGGTCTTTTTATGGTTCCGGACACGTACACATTGAGAAATCGACGTCCGGAAAGAATGCAGAACGCGTTTGCTTCTCTCGTCACTAATAAATAAATTTCCGTATACGATGTACTATCTCCGTCACAATTTCTGTAAAAATTGCATGTCATCATAATGTAAATCCTCCTTTATAGGAGATATTATTTGCTACGATTAATCAAACTGAAGCTTTTCTCAATTTTCTACCGCCTTGTATTTCTAACCTGCCTGCCTTACGTACTGCTTTGAGACTTACAGGAGTTATTGTTTACTGCGATTAACATAGAGAGAAGTACAATTTTATTGCATGAGTAAAAGCTTAAAGATCATCTCGTGTTACAAAAGCTTAATCGAACTGAAGCTTTTCTCAATTTTCAACTGCCTTGTATTTCTAACCTTCCTGCCTTACCTACTGCTTCGAGACTTATAGGAGTTATTATTTGCTGCGATTAACCTAGAGGAGTAAAATTTTATTGCATGAGGAAAAGTATCTGTTTCAGATAATTTTCTATGTATTGAATACGGGTGTTCAAAAATAATTAACGACATCTAAGATTATAAATTTAAATTCATTTTTAATAAGTATACATACATTTGTAACGAACTCCATTTCCTCTTGAAAAGAAACTATTAATTTGAGGTGCAGCAAGAGCATTGCAATCCTGCAAAATAAATAAACATTCTAGTTAGGTACATGAATTTATTTGAAATCTAAAAAAGATATGTTGGCAGAATATACAGAGACCAAAGTAATATAATTAATGAAAAACTTCTATGATTTTGCAATTAAAATTAAACAAACTTATTGAATTTGCTACTCCATATGTTCTAGGTCTTTTTTAATGCTCTAATTTATCAATGTATGTATGTACATACATACATGTAGACACTTTTACGGTTAACTTTGGTTTTACTGTGCACTCAGCTATGCTCGATGTATCTTTAATTTTTAAATTAATAGACAAATATAACGATAATTGTAGTGATAATTTACAATGCCTTCCTACGTAAGTAAAATTTTGTTACGAGCGTGGCCTTAGTTCGTTATATAAAACACAATATTTCAGATATAATTAAAAAGTTCTTTCTTTATTTAACTTTGCTGTTTACTCTCACAAATTCATAAATAATTATCAAATCAACTCCTTGTAGTTATCGCTAGTACTGTACTTCTAATTATCCCAATCCAAATAGTTTACTGCGTTCACTTCACTGTCTGAAATAAGACTCGCCTCTTTGATGTGAGAAGCACCGTATATACACTCTACGAGTTATCCTAGAACTTTCCTGAATATTCCGTTCTCCGAACCCACAGTTTACTAAGATGTCACTAACCTAAAGTTGTTTCTATTTCCAACAGATGTCGCGTGTGTCGCTTTGTAGCGCGTAACACTGCCCCCTTCTTAAACTTGTTCGTCTCGAACAGCCGGTGATACACTGCCTTGAAGCTCGCAGTATTTACACAAACGATCCAGGTGAAAGATTTTCCGTTTGCCTCTTGTACCACGCTGAATCCTGTACACTACGTCATTAGTTCTAGTTACCACTGAATACGGTCCTTCCCACTGTTGTTGTAATTTTGGAGAACGTCCCTTACGTCGTATCGGGTTGTACAGCCAAACAAGGTCACCTTCAATAAATCTTGCTGAATTAGCTCGTAAGTCATAGCGGGTCTTCATTCGATCGATATTTACTGCCAATTTTGCTCTCGTTTCCTCGTGCACATCAGCTAATCGTTGTCTAAGTTCCGATACATAATCGTCTGGTAACTTTTGTTCGCCTCTGGGTGTACCAAACTTGAGGTTGCTTGGTAAACGCATCTCCATTCCGAATACAACCTTAGCTGGAGTTTGTCCGGTCGTGTTGCGAACAGCTGATCGATAAGACATTAGGAACACAGGAATATGTCCATCCCAATCGCATTGATGATAGTCGACTACTTTCTTTAGATGCTCGACTCGTAGAGTGTACGAGTTATCCTAGAACTTTCCTGAATATTCCGTTCTCCGAACCCACAGTTTACTAAGATGTCACTAACCTAAAGTTGTTTCTATTTCCAACAGATGTCGCGTGTGTCGCTTTGTAGCGCGTAACACTGCCCCCTTCTTAAACTTGTTCGTCTCGAACAGCCGGTGATACACTGCCTTGAAGCTCGCAGTATTTACACAAACGATCCAGGTGAAAGATTTTCCGTTTGCCTCTTGTACCACGCTGAATCCTGTACACTACGTCATTAGTTCTAGTTACCACTGAATACGGTCCTTCCCACTGTTGTTGTAATTTTGGAGAACGTCCCTTACGTCGTATCGGGTTGTACAGCCAAACAAGGTCACCTTCAATAAATCTTGCTGAATTAGCTCGTAAGTCATAGCGGGTCTTCATTCGATCGATATTTACTGCCAATTTTGCTCTCGTTTCCTCGTGCACATCAGCTAATCGTTGTCTAAGCTCCGATACATAATCGTCTGGTAACTTTTGTTCGCCTCTGGGTGTACCAAACTTGAGGTTGCTTGGTAAACGCATCTCCATTCCGAATACAACCTTAGCTGGAGTTTGTCCGGTCGTGTTGCGAACAGCTGATCGATAAGACATTAGGAACACAGGAATATGTCCATCCCAATCGCATTGATGATAGTCGACTACTTTCTTTAGATGCTCGACCAATGTTCTGTTGAAGGGCTCTACCATGCCATCAGATTGTGGATGCAGAGGAGTTGTCCTGGTTTTTCTTACTCCCAGCATTTTACAGATCTCCTGGAAGGTCCGTGATTCGAAGTTCCGTCCTTGGTCCGAATGAAGTTCCTGAGGTACACCAAATCTACTGATCCAGTTCATTATTACTTGATCCGCTACTGTGGTAGCCTTTTGATTAGGGATTGCATAAGCTTCAGGCCAGCAGTAGCTACTAATATATAACGGTTACCGTTATCTGTTTCTGTAAAGGGTTCAGCGATATCTATGGCTATCCTTTCAAATGGGGCTCCTACATTATACTTCTGCATTTCTCCTCTGCTTCTGTGTGGTTGTCCTTTGCAAGAAGCACAGATAGTGCATTTGCGGCACCATTCATCAACATCCTCTCGCATATGTAACCAATAAAACTTTTCGCGTATTTTGGAAATTGTTTTGTTCACCCCCAAATGTCCTCCAGATGATCCACTATGCATTTCTTCTAGAACATCTTTGACCTGGGATGCTGGCACGACTATCTGCATTCGAAATGATTCGCCGTTAGATGATTCGCACTCCTCTTTAATATACCACATTCAACGTGAAGAGAATTCCATTAAGCTCAGTAGCTCGTCAGTTTCTCACTCCTCTCTGAAATATCCTTCCATTGTGGTCTTTCCATGTCTTCTTTCCAAGCAAGAATGGGTGATATGCCTGGGTCTTCTCGTTGTTCTGTTCGCAAGCTCACAGCTCACGTTATCCCAGCCTGTATACGGTTCCACCATTATCAGCTGTATGGTTTCATTTGTTTCTTTCTCTTCCACCCGAACTCAATATTTGCATTCAACTTTGCATGGACGTCGTGAAAGGGCGTCTGCATTTCCACGAATACGTCCTCTTCGGTGTTGGATTTCAAAGTAAGAAGCTTGGAGTCGCTCTATCCATCTCGCCAATTGCCCTCAGGGTTCTTAAACTGCAAAAGCCATTTAAGCGCTGCATGGTCAGTGCGGAGGATAAATTTCTGCCCGTAGAGATATTTATGGAAATGCTTGGTGGAGTTTACAATAGCAAGTAGCTGTTTCCTTTTAGCACAAATTTTGAAAGTGCTTTGCTAAAATAGGCTACTGGCACTTCTTGACCATCCTCCTCCTGTGAAAGCACTGCACAAATACCTACATTGTTGGCATCCGTGTCCAATATAAAAGTTTTTCCCAGCTTTGGATAGTGAAGAACTGGAGTTCCACAGAGGTGTTGCTTCAAATTTGCAAAACTCTCGTTACATTTATCTGGCCATATGAACGGTTGCCCTTTTTCTATAAGCTGATGCAGGCTCCTTGCTATATCTGCAAAATCTTTTACGAATCACCTGTAGTAGGTAGCTAATCCAAGAAAACTCCTTAATTGATGTTTGTCCTTTGGAAAGGCCAAATTTTTGACAGCTCTTATCTTCTCTGGATCAGTTCTTGCTCCTTGTGATGAAACTATATGCCCCAAATATTTTACTTCATTTTTGAATAGAGCGCATTTATTCGTACTCAGCTTCAGCTTTGCATCTCTCAGTCTTTGAAGTACGTCCCGTAAGTAAGATCTGCTCTAATAATTGATCTCGAAGCCCCAGTGTCGATAGTGATTGCGCAGCCATTTTTCCCCACACTTCCATATATATCGAGACTGCTATTATTTCTCTACAACTGGGCTACCTGAATGATTACTTCGGGGCTGCCGACCCTACCATCCAACTTCTGTCCCCCAAATTTGGTTTTTACATGTTTTCCGACTGTTCAACAGGACAGCTGATGCGACTAGTCGCTGTTTCATTTCTAGTCTCTCCACGAATAGCTTGCTCACTGGCTCCACATTGCCTCAAATTGTCTCTTGAAAATATGCCACGAATTTTGTCCATCAAATATTGGAGGTTTCATTTTGCATGCACCGGATATTTCAGTTCCGTCGTGCCGAGGTTGTTGATGGCTCATTCTCTCCAAATCTGATTTAAAGTTTTCAAGCTTCTCCGTAACATTTTGTTGTACTTCCGACACTTGCTGTTGAACTTCTAGCACTTCCTGCTGGATTCCTTCAATTTTCACATTTTGTTCGTCTAATAAATTTTTAAGAAAATTCTTCTGTTCCTCCAAACAGGTTTCTAGACAATTCTGCAAAGAACTCGTTTGTTCATCACAACGGGTTTCCAGAGAATTCTTTTGTTCTTCTAAACGGGTTTTGAGAGAATTCTTTTGCTCTTCTAAGCATGCTTGCAGAGAATTCTTTTGTTCCTCAAGAGCATTCTTCTGCTCATCTAAACGGGATTCCAGAGGATTCGTTTGCTCTTCTAAACATGCTTGCAGAGAATTCCTTTGTTCCTCATTAGCATTCTTTTGTTCCTCCAAGAAAGACTGCTTTTGTTCCTCAAGAGCATTCTTTTGTTCCTCCAAGAGAGATTGCTTTTGCTCATCAAGAGCATTCTTCATCTGCAGGGCTGAAAGCTCCATTTTAGTCACTAAGGTACCCAAAAGCTGTTCCATGTTCATCTCTCTTCTTCATCTTCAGCTTCTTCTTGAAAAACAAATGACTCAGGATTCTTTTCTTCCTCTATCAAGGCTTGTCTAAGTCGCTCGACTAGAACATTCTTTAGACCTGTCATTTGCAATGACCGCTTCCCCAACTCCACTTTCAATTCCTGTATGCGAAGCTCCTCTAGCTTGCGTCCCATTCTTGCGTGTTTTGTAATTCACTCACAGTTTAATATAAAATTATCTTTCGGAATTTTACACACGATTTCACAAAATTAATCACTCTTTGAATTTCAAAGTTAAATGCCACCACTTTATTCCGCGATTTACTTCTGGCACCAGTTGTTACGAGCGTGGCCTAAGTTCGTTATATAAAACACAATGCTTCAGATATAATTCAAAAGTTCTTTCTTTATTTAACTTTGCTGTTTACTCTCACAAATTCAAAAATAACTATCTAATCAACTCTTTCTAGTTATCACTTCACTGTCTGAAAAAAGACTCGCCTCCTGGATGTGAGAAGCGCCGTATTTATACTCTACAAGTTATCCTAGAACTTTCCTGAATATTCCGTTCTCCGAACCCACAGTTTACTAAGATGTCACTAACCTAAAGTTGTTTCTATTTCCAACAGATGTCGCGTGTGTCGCTTTGTAGCGCGTAACAATATGTACATAAATATAAATATAAAAATTTCCCTGCAGTGGTAATTTTACACTTAATAAAGTATCGAGAATCTGTTAAAAGACTGTAAACAATCCTAAAAATGAAAATTATCTATCAAATCTTAATATATAAAAATCCACTGTCACTATCTTCATACACGCTAATATCCGAAGACACCCAACCGATTCCAATGAAATTTAGTAAATGTGTTTGGTTGGTTCCAGCTTGAAATATAGGATAGTTTTGGACACAACATTGGCGCTGTTCTCGAGATCTAAAACTGAAATTTTGTACACGGCGTTTGATAAAATTTGCAAATACGGGTTCAAAAATGGACTAAAGCGGGCAACTCCTTTGTAGGGTTGCCATACAAATATTTCGTTTTTAACTATATATTTTGGTATGGCATGAGAACGCGTCGACGTTGAGAATTAAAATTTGGTACTTGGTGTTTTCATAGCAATAGTAAATAAAATTACAAAAATGGCCTGAACCGGGGAACATCTTCTTGATGTTACTATACAAAAGTTTGGTTTTCACTATATATTTGGTAACTGTCCGAGAACGCTTCGAAGTGGAGAGCTCAAATGTCGTACACGGCGTTTTCATGAGAACTGCAAATACAAGTTCAAAAATGGACCAAATCGGGCCACCGCTGTTTGGTGTTACCATTCAAAAATTTAAGTTTGCACAATATATTTGGACACTGCCTCACGCGTCGACGTAGAGAGCTGATATTTTATACACGGGATTTTCTTAAAGAAAAATTTAAACTAAGTTCAGATGTGAAACCAATCAGGCAACTCCTTCGTAGGGTTGCATGCAAAAAATGAAATTTGCTATGTGGTGTTTTCATAGAATTGATAAATAAAATTTCAAAAAATTTGTTAAATTGGGCTACCCCTTCTTATTGATGCCATACACAACTTTTGTTTTTCACTATGTATTTGGTAGCTGCCTGATAAGGCTTCGAGGTGGAGAGTTCATATTTTGTACATGGAATTTTCATAAAAATTTCAAATACATTTCGACAATGGGACCAATCGAGCAACTCCTTCGTAGGGTTGCCATACCAAAAATTTCTGTTTTACTATATATTTGGGTATTCCATGAGAACGCGACGTGGAGAGCTACACTCTCCCACACAAATGAATGTATGCATGCACACACACACACACGCACACGCACGCACGCACACATACAGGGTGACACTCTAGCGTACGGAATCGCGCGATCGAGTAAGATAATAGCTTAGATATTACTTGTCTTTAACAAACCCAACCCCACGCCTACCCATCTAGGTATCTATATTATCGCCGGGCAACGCCTACGGGCTCCGCCTAGTGGTATATAAAACTTTAAGATTGATAAGATTAATTTGAAATACATTTACTTTAAATAGATTGAGGGCGGCCGGAAACCTTTCATCATACTTGATTCTTGATAGTTAGTTTAGTCCGACTCCCAATGGGCAATGAAATTTGTTCGAGAATAACGATTTTTTATTATAGAACTTAAATGTTATTCTTGATCATGAAGCATATTAAGAAGGCAGATATTATTATTTCCAAAACCCCTTTATCCAATTATAACTATTGAAACTCAGACAATAAAAATGATAAAATAAAGGATATAGGTAGTCAATAAATTTTGAAACCTCTGTAGAAGTACAAAATAACAAAGGGATTCAATTGTTGTATATTTAGAAACATTTAAAAATTATTCAAATAATAAGTATATAAGAGAAAATTGTAAACAATTCAAATTCAGAAGAAAAAAAACAAAAAATCGTTAAGAAAAGTTTAATAGAATTATCGTTCAGCTGCCAAGAAGATAAAAAGTAAAATGGAACTATTATCAGCAATTATATTATGTGTAAATTAATGAGCCTCTTGAACGCGATTGCAGAGCTAGCAGATTGAATATTAAAGGAAGACTATTCCACAGGCGCCAAATTTGAAGAAGATAAGAACTTTCCATAACCATCTTATTAAAACTAGGAACGTTCAGATGTTGTTTATCTGATTCTAAAAGATTAAAGAAAAATATCAATAACTTATTCCGAAAGTACGAAGCTAGAGGACAACCAAGCAATCATTATTAAACCTGCGAAGTTCAAATACAAATCGAACGCAATCATTAAAAGCAACCTCCACTTTGCGCCCACAAAAGGGAATCCAGCTTGGGTTAAATCATGCTACAATATGTAAAGTATGGCATGTTGAGTGTTTTTACAACCGATTAGTAGATACTTTGCATTTGTGCATTAACGTTGTAGCAACACTTCGTGTCTTGCCTTTAAGTAACAAACACCAAGATTTGTAACTCCACTTTGCATAACCAAGTTAATACTATCCAAAACGACGCGACAAGTGGAATACTATTTCGATAGAATGGAAATTGGGTTTTCCTCTTTCGACACCCATATAGAGTCAAAGCGCAATTTTTCAACCTACTGCATTCATTGAATAAATAACTAATTAAGAAACGTACACTGTATTCGCACGGTACCCCACTTCTTTATTAGTTATTTATTCAATGACTGCATTAAGCAGAAAATTAAAAGAGAAGTACCTAGGTACTGTCAGTTTGTTGACTTAAAGTCGAAAACCAAAATTTCATAAATAAAATTTGAGAGTATACTGTGTGTTTCGATCAGCAGCACAGAGCAATCTCATCAGGACAGCAATGAAACCCTGAACTGCGCGCTTTCTACACTAAAATGTACTCAGATGCCCAATCGTTGATGATAGATCAGTAAATTTTTTTTAAAAATCTAACCATGAATCTTTATTACCTACCATCAAGATTTGGGCTTCTGAGTTCACTGTAGTAGACAGCACGCAGTTAAGGGTTTCATTGCTGTCCTGATGAGTTTGCCTATACTGTTGATAGAAACACACAAAATGCTCTCAGAATTTCATCATGAAACTTTGATTTGCAGCTATAAGCCAACTATAGCTTGTTACTTGTCGTTTAAATCTCTGCTTAATGCAGTATATTGAAAAATTTCCTGCAGACCCTATTAAGTATAACTCAATCCCCTTTTTTATTATATAGATTTCATTTAATTCTCTGCTTAATTCAGCAGGTTGAAAAATTGCCTGCAGACTCTATTGAGTAAACCTCAATCCCCTCTTTTATTATATATATTATTTCTAGAACGGTTCGTCGGACAGCAAAATAGTTGCAACCAATTTTATAGGATTTCGTATTCTGAAAAAGTTTTTAGTACAATAAAAATTCTAGGAATAATCGTTTTCACAGTATATGTAAAATACCAAAATTTGTATATCGTAGCACCAAGAAGGGATTGCCCGATTTAGTCCACTTTTGAAATTTAATTTAACATTACTATAAAAATACTATGTACCAAATTTCAGCTCTCTATGTTGACGCGTTCTCTGGCAGTATCCAAATATATAGTGGAAAACGAAGTTTTTGTATGGCAACCCCACGAAGGAGTTGCCCGATTTGTCTCATTATCGAACTTAATTTTACTTCTTTTTTTAAAGTCCATGTACAAAATTTTAGCGTTTTAAGTGAATGCGTTCTCGAGTTATCGTGCGCACAGACGGACAGACGGGCATGCAAAAATCAAAATAACTATTAATATTATGCATGGTTGTCCAATCCATTTTGCTCTACCATCATTGTTTCTGTGCGTTAAAAACGAAATGCCACACTTGGTATACGCTATAGATTTCATCTAGGGTCTAAAAATCACCAAAGTGAAATCTCTGTTTTTTCGATTTATTTTTCCCTCTTCCACTTTCAGCGCCAGTTCGGCTAATTAATTCTTGTGGTTTTTCTTATGTGGCATACATATAAACATACCTACCTGCATACATAAATATCTTCATAGTTCATACCTAGCTACATAAAGACATATTTATATACCTTCCTACATACCCATATATAAACCTACCTCCATACCTACATACATTCCTACCTGAATTCATAATATTGTGACATATTATTATGGCCAAGCACAATAAGTAATCAAAACATTAAAATACTTCCGATATACAATAAATACTTGTCGTACATAAAGAAATATGAGACACAGCAAATTATATTGTTCACTGCATGACTAGGTCACCCTTACCCAATACACAATTGCAAACAACAACAACAAAGAAATCGATTAATGCGACCCACTAAAGTGGCGCGCAAGCAACAAGCAGTGACGAAATGTCGATCACTGACCGCGACTTATACCGTCGACAGACGACCAAAAATAATTTCCAATTATGTAACTGAAAATTATTTGTTAATTTCCAATTAAATATATGGTGACAGACGATTTTGACATTAAATCAAATTTTGTTTGCAATAGCCAAAGACAGCAACCAACTGGTATGATTTACTAGGTGATATAACAGTTCTTTTAAATAGACGTAAGAAGTTAAAAAGACGTGTTTATAATAGTGCTCGAAAATCTAAAGCAAATAAAAGACCTATGTTACTATTTGCAGCAGTGTGTGCCGATATTCGGTTATAAACATAAGTAAAAAACGAGTTTTCAAACAAAACTGAGGCCAAGCCGCATGAAAAAGTAGAAAATAAACTTTTCTTCACACACAGAGGTGGACTCAGATTTTTTGATTGGGACATTTCTCTTGAATATTCTTTCTCTTCATGAATCAAATCACTTATTACCTCTGATTAATCATACTGAATTATATCGGTGATTGTCAGCGAATAAAATCTGACTGAGTCCACCTCTGTGTGTGAAGAAAAGATTATTTTCTACTTTTTCATGCGGCTTGGCCTCAGTTTTGTTTGAAAACTCGTTTTTTACTTTTTTTTATTTTCCGCCTTTTTCACGTTAACTAAGTTGTTATTACGTGCTGCATGGAGATATCTAAAAACAATTTTTAAGTCATGTTTGGTGGCGATCCGAAAACAAAAATTTTTCGAGTATCAAATCGTTGAAGTAATATAACGGTTTTCTGAAATTCAAATTGTGTTTTAAACAGCGCTTTTTAGCTATATTCCAACTTGATCCCATATAACATGAATTTTCCCGATTTTCCAGGTTTTCCACACACTTTTCCTATTACTATGAATTTTTTTTAAACATTCACATGAATTTTCCTCGATTTTTCAGGCAAGTTTTCATGATTGTTGAAGAGAAAGTATTGATGCCAGTAGGACGGAAAAAAATGATTCCGTATAGCTTATAAAACTTTTTTGTCGGAAAATTTTCCGGAAAAGTGGGAAAATTCCGGAAATTTTCGGAAAATTTTCCAGAAAAATGGAAAATTCAGCATTTTTCCTGAAACAGATTTATCACTAATCATATCGATGAAAATTTGTCTGATGATTTTCCCGCTTTTCCGGGTTTTCCACGGAGTTTTCCACAAAGGCAACTTTATGCAACTCATTTCGCTCTACAACTTTGTCTTGGGTTGCAAAACGTTCAAACGCTTCCTTGGTCTGCAAAACTCCGGAAAAGCGTTTTACATGAATTTTCCTCGATTTTTTCTGCAAGTTTTCACCATTGTCGAATAGACACTAATGATGCCAGTTAATAGGGAACTTGATCCTGCATAATTTAGAAAACTTTTTTACCGGAAAATTTTCCAGAAAAGTCGGAAAATTCCGAAAAAAAATTTCGGATTCCTGAAACGGATTTATCACTAATCAAATTTGTACCAAATGTTCAAATGATTTGTCCCGATTTTCTGGGTTTTCCATGGAAATTTCCGGTTCAAATTTTGATAGATACAATTGTCACGTGACATGAACCTGTGTGCCAAGTTTCAGCTCGCTGTGATGACGAAAAGTGGGTCTACGAGAGTGTCGAAAATAGTAAAAAAGAAATATCTAAATAAATAGACAGACAAATTCGTGTACGAGTTAAAGGGAATGGCCTCAAAAAGGAGAAGTTTTATCACCGTTTTCCTTTTCTTCAAAAAACTTGTTCTTAAACGATGCAATTTGTCATAAACGCCACGAACAGCGGCGTCTAAAAGCTGTAACTGTTAGTTTACAGAATCACTACTACGTGTTTTTAGTGGCGCTTTGGAGATAATTCTCAAAAACCAAACTCAATTATGTCAATGTCAAGATGTGGCGACTATGTAATACTTTGTGGGATAATTAAAAGCTCAGGGGTGACACACGACAGAGATTATCTTGTTGATGTTGGCAATTTAGAATTATGGCTATCGTCTGTCGAGGGTATTAGCATGAGGGCTTCGATGAGGAAATAATTATAGCAATTATCGTTATCATAAGCTAATTTGAACTTGTATAAGATAAGAAAATCAAACAAACAGACATTAGTCGGAACAATCATCGTGTTTTAATCAAGTGGAGTTATGCTTTCTTAGCTACTCCTCCAATTCACTTAGGAGTTATGCTTAATTAGCTACTCCTCTCCTTCGTTTTGGAGTTATGCTTTATTAGCTACTCCGCATCATCTGCAATTTCCATCCTACTACATGGCGACCGATCATTTATACTATTACATTTGTAACATGCCTGTTTTTTCGTAATTCATATTTCTAGTGGTTGTACTAATATTATTTCATCCGTTAATATTTAATTTTTTTGTTTTACTTTAATGGTTTCTTACCACTTTCTTTTTATGTGTTAATTATCATATCTTATAATTTTAACATACGTTATTTTTACCCTCTATTTCCAGGAGTTAGTTTAGTTATGCTTAATTTCGTTATAATATGCTAGTATGGTTATTTTCCTTACATCTGTAGACTTGTTAATATTATTATCTTTCTAAATCTATTTAGTATGTGTTTTTCTGCTTTTTATATACT
This sequence comes from Dioctria linearis, assembly GCA_963930735.1. Classification (NCBI taxonomy): domain Eukaryota; kingdom Metazoa; phylum Arthropoda; class Insecta; order Diptera; family Asilidae; genus Dioctria; species Dioctria linearis. The sequence continues at coordinate 88,183,860 of OZ005744.1, forward strand.
TGTTTTGTTTTATGCCTTTTTATTTATTTTTTTCGTTTTCTTAATTTAGTGCATGCTTGTCATATATTGTAAAATACATTTTTAACAACTAGATATAGAACAAAATAAGCTTTTTACAAATTGGCAATTCGCAAGGAAAACAGATGCACATTTTTCGATGAAAGTCTGAGGTTTATTCTCACTTAGATATTTACCAGCATCCGAATTCCCAGAAATATGTATATACTTAAGAGGAGTCAGTACCAAAATTTGCAAGTTTCATACATTTTTCAATGCGAATTTCTAGCAACCTATTTGTAGCAGAATAATGATTTATATCTTAAATTCAAGGTAGCGAAGAAGTCTAGTAAATAACGTCGGCAAAAATTAAAAAAAATGTATTGGAATGGAAATATTAGCTCGGAAACTTGTAAAAAATGGTAAAAATTGAAGTCTTTTAAAACAAATTCCTGTGAGTAGGTATTCTCATTTGTTTAAATTGTGACTATTTTACAAAGATAAAGCCTTGATCTAGCAAATAACGTCGATTTTTTTAATTTTTTTTTATAATTATTTGACTCTAATAGTACTTGTTTTTCTCCCGATATTTCACCGACGAGAAATTGCAATATTTTTTTGAAAGTTGTTGCAATACAAAGCAAAATATCATATTTAACAATTATGAGCAAAACAAATTTAGGAGAGTTAATTCTCGTTAAAAATTGTCAATTTATGTGAACTGCAAATTTACATTTTTAGTCTTAAATTGTATGGTTTTTTTCGGATGTTTGGTTTCTGTCTTTTGCGGTAGATGTCTCTAATGTGCTTCTTGGTCACTTTCAGGACACAAACCTACGTATAGTATATTTTATTACCTACTCTTTTTAAGTCTTAAATAGGATTGGAAAGTGGTTGCGGATTCGTTCAAAATAAATTATTTATATGGATCATCAAATAAAGGCGCCTTATATTCACCTACTTTCTGGAGTGGTTTCGACGTGGATCAAGCCAATATTCCGAGAACTCAAAATGACACAAAGGTAAAAAGAATATAAACCTGAAAAGGTGAATATGATGAAGTACAGTTTCTAGACGCTCTTGCGACTTATTTAAAATTAAAATAATTTCTTCAATTTTAGAAGAATACGAAAAATTGTGAGAGTTTTTTAACTTATTTCTTTTTTTTTTACACACGGATTTTTGGAAAAAGTTGAATAAAAATTAGAAACAATTATAGTTACAAAACTAAATTTTGTTTTTTCACATTTATTTGATACAGAATGATGATTTCTCTGATAAAAATATGTTTATATTTACGTGGCATACAATTATTTTTAAAGTCGATTTCCATTGATATTTTAAGAAAAGTGCTCGTCAATCGATGTAAAACGATTTGAATAAAATAACTTTTGACACGATGATAATGTCGTAGTAGCTCAAATTCGTGTAATATGTCAGATGGAAATTTTATGGGAAAAATAACATCGCGAATAACGTAAAAATTATGAAAATTGTAATTTAAAAGATTTTGGCGTGATTGCGGATGAATTTGATGGAGTAATATTTGAATATTGATATGTCATGCTCAATGGCATTCAGTTGTGACATTTCTCATGTAGATGTGTGCGATTTTCGGTGTTATACTCGAAAAATCGGTGCAACACTGCCGATTTTTCGGGTGTAACACCAGGGTCATTTTACGTACACTTTTTCTAGCAATGCAGGTCAATGGAACGATTTCGGTGTAATACAGCAAGAAAAGTGTTACACTTCTCCTATAAAACGTGATTAATGGAAATCGGTATAAGATAGACTCATGGAATTTTTTATTTTCGCAAATTGATTTGTGAAATATTTTTCTGAAAAATGTACTGATAAGAAGTTCCTATTCGCGAAAAGTCTTTTGACTAAGGCCCATAAACACCAATGAGGATAAACCTTTTTTCCTATGTGTTGTGTAAAAATTATTCTTATCCGAGTATAACACCGCTTGCTTTGAACGGAAACACCAACTCGTGTAAAACAGTAAAACCAGATGTTTTTGTTTATGTGGCATTACTTTCGGATATTTGCGGCGGTCGAAATAAAGGAGTATAATATTTAAAAAAAAGAAATGTGTAAAATAAGTAATAGTAATGAAGAAAATTATGTAATTTAGTTTTCAGTTTTCTTTTGTTACATTATATTAAAAGCATTATGAGTAGAAAAAAAATCAAAATCAGTACATCTCTAAACGAAGTATCGTGGCCACGGAAACGTGCTATTCTTTGTTGTCTGATGTCATTGTATGTTTTGTATTACCGGAGCAAAATTAAAAGTAACATGCTTGTGGACGGCCAATTTTTCGTGCATCTACATTCATCACTTTCCGTGGAGGGGGAGTAGAGCAATGTTTTTTTTTATTTGCAGTTGCGATGTTTTTGATCCTATAAACTTCGTACGGACGTTTTGAGCGTTAAAAAATTATTTTTTTGCACTCGGTCAATTACACAGGAATGAGAGGGCAGACGAGCTTGCTTGTCTTGATGCAGCCTCGGAAGAACCTGCCTCTATTATCGGGATTGCACCAAAATACCTTGTCTCAATCATTTCAAGCTGGGCTGGCACAGTCGCCAGGTTAGAAGATCCATTGGGTAGAACAACAAAGGAACTGTGGGTAATACCAAGCCCAAAATCAAACGAATAAGCCCCTAGGACTTAACAAGCCAACTCTGAGAACTCTGGTGTCCATTTTCACTGGACACTCCTCTCTCAGGACTCACCTTCACAGGATGAGACTTGTTGATGATCCTACATCCAGCGGTTGCAGAGAGTAGTCCGAAACAGTGACTCACTTTCTTTGTAACTGTCCTGCACTCTCAGGAATACGTTACAGATTCCTTGGCTCATATCCCCTGGACCAGTTACACGATGCCGGCAAGGAGTGCTGGGAGCCTATACTGAAATATATAAGAGCGTCCGGTTGGGACCTATGAGCGACTCATGAACGATCGATTGATTGATTTGAATTTTTATTATTTCCAAATTTATGTAATGTATTTTACGTTATAGTTGTTGTACGTTATAGATCATTAGTGCTACTTTAATTCTATTATTTTATTCTTTCTCGAATTTCGTTTTGTTATTTAGTAATTTATTAATATTTATTTTCTTAGTACAACTGAATATCAACTATTTGCTTTTAGTTGCTTCTACTGGTAAAGTAGGTACACATTCTATTTATTTTGTTTATATATCATTGTATATATCTACCTATTTCTAAGGCTAATCTATATAATAATAATAATAATAATGGTTTATTAAATTCAGAACAAGATAATTCCTTATGCTATAACAATCTAGCTAAAAAACCTACGATCGTGGCACCGAGGCCGTCTGTCGGGGTTGACAATCAAAAATTAAGAAAAAACTAAAAGAAAACAATACAAGAAAAAATTAAAAAAGAGCAACAAAAAAGAAAACAGAAAAAAAATACAAACTTATAGTATTGGAAGAGTGAAGTATATAATACTCAGATTACTTAATAAACAAAGCAAATTCAAAGTGATGCGCGTACGTTTAATTTCCAACCTAGCAGTTAAATTCATTTATTCAACAAGTAAAAAAGCTAATATTGGTCTAAGACCAATTCTTATGAAACCCTAAATGAATGTCCGTATGGAATTTCGTATGGCAACCCATTTGAGCAATTTTGATTTTTGCAGTGGTTTTTCGCAAATATTTCTAGAACAGTTCATCGGACAGAAAAAATGATTATAACCAATTTTATAGGATTTCATATTCTGAAGAAGTTTTTAGTACGTACAACAAAAATGTCTTGGGCTGATCGTTTTCACAGTATACGTAAAAAAACCTAAATTTTTATATGGCAACACCAAGAAGGAGTTGCCCGATTTAGTCCATTTTTGAAATTTTGTTTGCTAGTACAATGGAAACACCACGTACCAAATTTCAGCTCTCTATGTCGACGCGTTCTCAGGCAGTGCTCAAATATATAGCGGAAAACAAAATTTTTGTAGGCAGCAGATCTGGCCGGATATTCCTTTGAATTATCTCACAGTACTGCAAGTTTTATGTTATCCCTCTCATTTTTGCTTGGTGGAAACAGCATACTTTTATTAACTAGCGAACACTGAGTAAGGCACAATTTGCTAAATAAATGTATTAATTTTTAATAAAAACTTTGCTCTGTAATTGACAAGTGCGTGCATGACCAAAGCCAGTATTGCCAACAGCGGCTAATCTATATACTTTCGTCTTCCCTTGGTATTTACTTTTAATACACCTGTTTTTTGTTTTGGAAGCTTTTCACCTTTTTCTACATGTTTACCGGGTTTACTTTTGTTTATGGAAATTGTTTCAACTGTTTCTCTGGTCCATGTCCGCAGCGTCAGTGGCGCACCTTTAAATTATTTGAACCGATTTTGTTTTGGGGAGGCTTCTGGCTTGCCTTAAACTGGGTTGGGGAGCAGGAGTTCGAAAGGAATTCCCTCTGATGAAATTTCGGGGCTACATTATGATTAATTTCTCTGTTGTCTGATCTTGATTGATACAACAATCATTATGGCCAAAACTAGTAGGCTGGTAAATGATAGAGAGGTTATGGACAGGATATGGGAGTTTCTACTTGATACCTTCTCTTGATATTTGCTGATTATGTTTTGGATCTCTTCCAATGAGTGTGTGCCCTTATATATTGAATTATGTATATCGTCTCCCGTTAAAATCTCGATTTTCCCCAGACTGTGGTTTTGAGATTCTTGTAAAATTTCAGCCAGGTTTACTTTGAGTAGAGAATGGTTTAGCTCAGGAAAATGATTCGGCTGAATAATTTTTAGTGGATATTTACCTTGACCTTTATATTTGAGCACTTTGTCTCTTATTTGAATTTGACATGGTTGTGTTATTTCAAGTATCCCTGCCCCTCTAATTTTGAGATCACACGTGATATGTAACACCGTGGAGGTGATGAACGAGAATAGCCATGCATTGGCCTTGTTCAGTTTTATCAACATGTCCTTTTGGGGAACTTGTATTCTAGACCTGCATTTGGGTACTTCAGTTAAAGGATTAAATAGTAATTTGATGACACATTCATTGGATATTGCTGCTTTGATTATGGGCGTAGTTAGGCGACCTACAAATGTACGTGTCTCCTGCTGTGAGTAATTTTTTTGAAATTTTTCATGTTTTCGCTCTTTAGTATGAGGAACTCATGTGTTTGTGCGCTGTTTGCCACGTATTGATATCCAGGGTCCGGAATTACTGAGTATTTTGCTGTTTTTGGTATAGGATAGCATCGAATTTGTTGTGGCCTCATTTTTGGCAGGTTAAAAATTGGGAGAGTTATTCTCACCACGAATTTGTTTTGCATGAGACGTGACTGGGCTCCTGCTGTTTGATATAGGACAGACAGACAATTGGAGGTTGTTTTCCGATATATTTCTAGCAATTTTTTTGGGGACAGGAGGAGTGGATGAATGTGATTTGTTCGGCTAGCCATTATGATTTCCAGAAGGGCTTGTTGTCGGTATTCGACTTCTATTATTTGTAGAAGCAGGCTTGATAGGATTTCTGCTAGCTTTATCTGTGTATCTAATTCATCCTAATTTCTCTCGGTAAGGACATTCCAGGTGTCATGATATACCATGAGGTTTCCTAGGTCCTCAATAAATATACCCGAGCCACCTGGGTTATTACATAGGGTTTTTCAGCGATTTCTCCTGTTGTGTATTGGATGAGGATGGCCAATACGATGATTTGCAGCGCCATTTCTGTGGACAATTCGGAGGAAGAATATAGTCCTTTGAGTATGGTTTTACTTATTTCGTGCCGTATTAAACTAAGCAGTGGGGTGACTCCACCGCAAATGTTCCTGCGGGAGGTATTGAAATGGGGTTTATTGGAAACTAACAAGGAATGAGTTTTAAGTTAACCTGGTTCATTTGTGTACGATATATTTTTATTCGAAATCTGAATTTTAAACGGTTATTATGTACCCTTACTATTCGATTACCAATTTTGATTATGGTATTCACATCGTTCGGTATTGCGATTACCTGATAAGGTCCTACCCAGATTTGAGAACTCTTATGTTTTCTGCTTTCATTCTTGATGAGGACCTTTTCTCCTACATGGAAAGATAGGGGCCGTACTGTCTTATCGTAGTACCCCTTTGAGCGCTGTTTACTTGCCAATAAGTTCTTTCGTGTCGTGGCGTAGGATTTTTGGAGCTTATACTTCAGTAAATGATAATAGCTCTCATGATTAAAAACGGGTTCGGGATCCCGTTTTAAATTTGATGGGACATCCGCTGTCCATTGGGGTAAGTTAAGTACCCTCGTGTACACTGTTGTTGTACCCAAATGCAGCGGTTCATAGGTATTGATCCCATGTTTTGGGACTTTCATCTACGATTGTTCGCAGGTATTCTATAAGGGGTCTATATGAACGCTCTAGTGCTCCATTAGACTGTGGGTGGTATTATGAAGTCTGTAACTTCTTTACCTTTAGAAGCTTACATATCCTTTTGAATAGCTCACTCAGAAAATTTGTTCCCTGATCGGTGAGTATTCTTTTGGGTATGCGATAGCGCGTGACCATTTCATACTATGACTGCTTCTGCGTTAGGTACGGCATACCAGTCGACAAATTTTGTAAAATTATCTTGGAAGGTCAAGATATATTTGTTACCTGATGTGGTCTCTTCTAATGGACCTACAATATCAAGATAAACTTTGATAACCATTGGCATTTTTTATTACGGAGATGCTTTCATCGTCTGGCAGTTTGGGCATTTTTTAATATATTTCTTGAGGTCGCTAATCATGTGTCTCCACCAATACTTGCGTCTTATACGTTTGTACGTTTTTATGACACCTTGATGGCCACCAAATGGGGAATCGTGATAAACTTTTAAGATTGTTCGGATTTCCGTAGGGCTCGTGATTACTTTGGGTGTCTTATCAGTACTTACATTCGGGTCAAGCGTTGCTGGGTTTAGTGTTTCCGCCTCCGTGAGTTGAACTTCGTTTTGGCCCGCTTTCGTATGCTCTTCCGTCTCCACACTGGAGCTATTTATTATCTCTTGAGCATTTTGCTTCTGAGCTCCAGTCACGACGAAGCAATGAGCGAATTTCTTTTTGTTTTTCCTCTTTGGGGATTATCTTCTTCCACATCTGAGTCTATCGTGTGGTGGACTAGGGCTTTTTACCGTTAAGGTATTGCTTAAACTGTCTTCCTTTAATGCGTGAGGGATGCGACTTAGTGCATCTGCATTAGTGTTGTACTTCCCGGGTTTGTATTCGATGTTGTAATCGAATTCAGATAATTTGTGGTGAAATCTCACCACACGGGAAGTAGGGTCTTTCACATTGAAGACACCTTCGAGAGGTTTATGGTCAGTATAGACCGTGAATTTCTGGCCTTGAAGATACTACTTGAAATTCTTGGTAGCCCAGACAATATCCAATAACTCTTTCTCTATAGTAGAGTAATTTCTTTCGGCTTTGTTTAATGTGCGGCTTGCATAGGCAATGGGCTGGTCGTTTCCGACTTCTCCTTGAGAAAGAACAGCTCCTAGTGCCTCGTTACTTGCGTCCGTAGTAAGATTAAAAGATTTTCAAAAATCGGGGTAAATCACAAGTGGTGGGGAAATTAAAGCATTTTTTATGCCCTGAAAAGCTTCCTGGCATTTCTCTGTCCAAGCGAATTTTACATCCTTTCGGAGTAAATTCGTGATTGGACGTACAATTTTGGAGAAGTTTGGAATGAATTTCCTGTAGAAATTGGCAAGTCCTAAAAATGACTGAACTTGCCTTACTGATCTTGGAAAAGGGAATGTTTGGACGCAGGCCGTCTTACTTGCTTCTGGTAGGGCTCCTACGCTAGAAAATTTATGTCCTAGGTAAACAACTTCTCTTCGTAGAAACTGGCACTTCTCAAGCTGCGGTTTAAAGTTGTTCTCTCTCAACTAGTCGAAGACTTTTCTCAACTTTTCGTTGCGGTCGTTTAAATTTTTTTCATAGACATCAATGTCATCTAGGTAAACGAAACATTCGAGATCTTGTAAGCCTGTCAGGACGAAATTCATTCGGCGTTGAAATGTTGCAGGGGCTCCTTTGGGCCCGAATGGCATACGCTTGAACTCGTAGTGCCCATAACTTGTGCTGAAAGCAGTTTTATGTCGATCTCTTCTGTCGACAAGAACTTGGTGATAGCCCTTGGCCAATTCGAGTGTGGTGAAATACCTTGGGTGACCTAGTTGGTCAAGAATATCCTCGATTCGGGGTAGCGGAAATGCCTCCCCAATTGCCTTTTCGTTTAATTTACGAACGTCGATAGCGACGCGCCACCTTTTTTCTCAGTCAGGTCCCGCTTTCTTGGGGACAACTAGTAGAGGTGAATTTCAAGGGCTTTTACTAGACTGGACTATCCCGCTGTCTAGCATTTCTTTTAGCTGCTTGTTATTTACTTTCCGCTGCGTTTCAGGTAAGCGGTACATTTTTTTGATTTATTGATGCTTGATCTTGCACTAATGGAATGTTATGCGTTATCGCATTTGTATAGGTCAGTTTGTCACCTTTTAGGAAGAAGATATCGTTATACTCTTCGCAGAGCTGTGATATCGAAATTTTTTCTTCCGCGGTAAAATTAGGGTCCAGGCTGAGTTCTTGCTCTAGCCTAGAAATACACGGGTATTGCTTTGGGTCGTCCAGAGTCTCATAATCCGGGTAATAAAAGCGTACATGTTATAGGGTTGCTGTTTTTTCAGCTGAACCTTCGGTTAACTTATTCTTGCTTTTAAATTGTTGACCTATAAGTAGATTGGGATTATTTGATTCCTTTTGAGGCTTTGTTGTGCTGTAGTTAGCATGTTGCAGGGTATTTGCCTCCTGCTTTGCCGCCGGCTGCGTTTTGTTGCTCTTTGCCATAGGTTGTGTGCGATACTCATGCGCGTCGATGCTATTTTGTTTTAACTATGTAGAATTTTTAAAACTGGAAGGCGGCGGAGTAATATGCACCTTTAGTATAGGCTTTAGAGCCTCGCTACTGTTTTTATATGGCCTTTGTTTATTTAATAATGATTTACGCATCGGGATTTTGGACGGAAGAGCTATATGCACCTTTTTGGCAGGCTTTAGACACTCAGTTCCATCTCTTGTGGTGTTTGATATTGCCTTTATATTTGGTATGGGAATGTGTGTTCTTTTGTGGTTTGCGTCTGTTAATGGGACTATTGTGTAGTCGTTTATCGGATATAGCTGTAACTTTAATCTATGTATGACTACTTGATGACTGTTAGCGTTGAAAATACTAACCAGCACTAATTCTTCTCCAGATGACAGCAAACTGTTTGCCAAGAAGACTCCATCGTTTATCTCCTGGGATAAACAGAGCATTTCTTCTTGAGTTTGTAGCGGGACTGGGGCAACAATTTGAGAGCGCGCAGGTATGCAGATTGGTTCCTTAAAGTTAACCAATTGCTGCCTGATTTCGTCGGTCTCTTGTTCGCCCAGACAGCCTTTTCACATTCCTTGGGCTATCTGGAGATTGGCAGCCAGCTTTTCTCATTTGAGAAGCCTTGAAGACACTGCAGGTGGATAGTTCAGCCTGTTTAGACTCTACCTCTTCTAAAAGTGTTCTTACTTCGACTGCTTTTTCAGAATGTAGCTTGTCCGTTTCAAACTCTAATGGCAGAGCAAATTCATCACGATTAGTCTCCGTGCGAGGAAACCTTAGTGACTCATTAGGACCCTCAATGTTACAGTTTTTTGTTAGGAAATCATTTCCTAAAAGGGAATTTTGGGAAATTTGTTTTTGAAGACGAAGTTTCCCTGCTAATTTCCCAGCGTCTTTCCGGTACCAGATGGGGTCTGAAGTGTGCATGCCTCATTGTGGTTAATTTTGTTAAGATCTTTTAATGACCTTTTCTTTATTGTACTTACCTCAGCGCCTGTGTCGACTACTAGTTTAGTTTGGCTGTTCAGGCCTATATCTAAAGGAATTTTTACTGTAGCGGCACTGGAATCGGGCTGCTGAGAAGGCCCTATTTTATTAGCTGGGCGATTTATAGTCGAGCCGGGGAGTTTTGGGTCGACTGTACGTCGTTTCCTGACTCCGGGCTTCCCATTTGCGCTTTTGCTGACATGCACTTAATATATATCCAGAACGGTCACAGAACTCACACTTTTTTCGCACATTATAGACTTTTGAGTTATTGGGACTATGTGGGTCTCTAGGTCGTTGATTTGGTGGTCCACTATTGTTGTGGGGTCTTTGGAAACTATTGTTGTTTCTTCTGCAGTCACGCACATCATGGTTACAGGTTTTCACATTATGTTCGCTCTTTTGCAATTGGAATTCATCCTTTTGCAAATTAAATTCACTTTATTGCAAATGAAATTCACCATTTTGCAAATGAACTTCATTATTTTGCAAATGAAATTCACAATTTTGCAAATGAAATTCCCCTTTTGCAAATGAAATTCACCCTTTTGGAAATCAAGTACTTTTACATATATATAACTTTTAAAAAACACTAATATTAATTACGTAGTAAGAAATCAAGCCATGAAGTAATTCAGCAGTCTACAGACATCTCAAATATTTTCTGCAACTTTCTTAATGAGTTATTTCAGAAATTGGAAGATGATAATCTGAGCGGAGTTTGGCTGATTTTGGACAACGCAAGTTTCCACAAGACGCAGGAAGTGCGTTGTTTAATGCAAGAAATTTGTTAGCTGATCCTTTAAATCGTGAAAATTTGGTAGATGTAATTAATAACTCTGTTGGCACGATTACGTCAGCAAATTCTTATAATTATTAAGTTACCAGCTGCTGCTGTAGGAGAACCGTTATAGACCATGTTATACTACATTTTTGAATTTTTTGTTTTCATACATATTTTCATCTCCATATGTAATTATGAATTATAACAAAAATTTTTGATTTCTTAAGATGTAATTAATATTAGTGTTTTTATAAATGTAAGTATTAAAAGTACTTGATTTCCAAAAGGGTGAATTTCATTTGCAAAAGGGGGAATTTCATTTGCAAAAGGGGGAATTTCATTTGCAAGAAAGTGAATTTAATTTGCAAAAGGATGAATTCCAATTGCAAAAGGGCGAACTTAATGTGAAAAACCTGTATACATTTTGTAGTTCACACAATAAGGCGTATTTTTCCTTTTGAGGCAATCAGCATATGTGTGGCCTCTTAGATTACAAAAACTACAACTGATTTTATTTAAATAGGAATTTTTATTATTTACATTATAAATTTTATTTGGCGATCTTGGTTCCTGTTTAATAAATGCTGTGCCGGCCTGTGTGAACTATGACGTTGGTATGTGACTGCTTGGGTTAATGGGCATATTGTTTTTCCGGGGATCCTGTGAGTAGGATATGATGCCAGGATTATATACACTTTGATTTACTAGAGTACTACTTTGAGTTAATTGTGCGTTATTTGGTAAACTGGTACAGGCAGAATTTGGCAATGTATTCTGCATCATATTTGTTTGGAATTGTCCTGGAGGTTGCAGGAATAGAGCACTTTGCTGGAGACGCTCCATGTCAAGTGCTCTTTATACGAGGTCATCCAGAGTGCCGTCTGTCATGGTCAGAAGATATTGGCACATATACGGGTTATTTACGTCAGTCTTTAATGCATTTTTTGCGAAATCGTCCAGCTGCGTTTTAATAGCTCCGTACTTGGATTCTGCTGCTTCATTGCAGAGTGCCAGCATCTGTTTCACTCGTGCCGTGAAGGCTGCGAGATTTTCTAAGGGATTCTGCCTTGTTGTAATTAACTTGTTTACCAGTTCCTGATAAGTTTCTCTAGGCAGGTTTGTGCGATTGAGCCGTTCTTCTACCTCTTTAAAAGTAGTTGGCATATTTGAGGCAAAAAGCTGATAAGCTTCGCCTCGAGGTCTGCTGGGAAAGATTTCTAAAAATGCTGATAGTTCATCCACCGAAATGCACTGTATCACTTGCCTACAGCATCCTAGGAATGTTTGGAGCTCAAGGTTCAATTTTGGATGCTGTTCTCCGGAGAATAGGGCAACCAGCTGGGCAGTCTGTTTGGCGATTTTAGCCTAATCTGCCATGTTTAAATTGGCGATATTGAAACTAGAATTTGACACTATTGGGGAGCTAATATCTTCGTTGCTGGTCTCCAGAATGGAGTCGCCAACCAATTTAAAAGGATTTCACTCGCGGTGGAATCACTGACACTGTCTTCAATGCCACCTTCTTTTAGATTTACACTATTTTCTTTATTTATAACTTCGAGCGAGTGCGAGAGTTCCCCGAATTCCTTCAAGCTCTCTTTGAACTTTTCAGTGCTTTCTTTAAATTTTGCGATTTGCTCAAGCCTTCGTTCCCGAGACTTTGCAATCTGCTTGTCAATAGAATCGCACTGTATGACAGAAAGTTCGGAGGAGTCTCGCACTTTCCCTTCTAAGTATTTTAAATAGTTATCTAAATTTATGTTAGACTGGCTTACTTGATGGGGACCTGTTAGGATTGTCCCGCTCCTTAAAGTGACACCTCTACTCGCTGAGTTTGGTGGGCGTGTTGTATTGGTACCCTCTGTTGCGGATGTCGCTCCCGCGTGGCCTCGTACCGGGGCAAAACTTCCTGTGCGTCGCTCGGCGAGGAAGATTGTTGTGGAGTTGGTGGAAGTTGGATTTCCGGCGATGTTTCCTGGCGCGAGCTCTCTTCGCTCATGGACCACCGTGTATAAAATTTGCAGCTAAGGGGGCTCCTGCCGTCTTATTTCCCTTGGTTGTATTTGAGAGGGTGTGCTTTTGCCTTCTTCGAGGTCCCTCTCAAATCAGGATCGTTGAATCGGCTGCTGTCAAAGATTTTCAGTGCTGCCGAAGGGGCCCATGGCCTTCTTAACTTCCCCTGGATAAAAGCTGAAAGGGGGGCGCGTTGCCTACTTCGAAGTCCCTTTCAGCACTGGTTCGCAGATAGATGAGTGTAGCTGTTCTTCCTTCCTTCACGTGTTGGGTTGGAACTTCCCTCTCAACGTGGGCGTCGCTAATATCGTCGTTTGGGCGGGGATGAAGCCCGCTATTTTCCACCGTAGGCACTTTTGTGCTTTGATGAGGGGGTGTCTGCTTGCTAGTAGGCAGAGGCAGCTATAGCTGAATTACCCCGAGCGTTGGGGGCGATTATACCAAACATGTCTAATCTAATTAACCCCTTGGTGTTCGCAGGATAGCGGATTTTCAAGCTCTTATATTTTTCTTTGACATTGAAAAACTGGCTTCCAATATCCTACCGGCTGCGCCAATTGTTATATACTCTTTTGGGCACTTTAAAACCACTTTTTCTCTGCTTTTTTCTTTTTATATTTAAAATTTTTTCCAAACAAAACTTTCTCTTTTTTAATAATAACAATTTTTCTTTAAATAAAAACTTTTTCTTAAATGTTGTTGTTTTTATAAACATCAGCCACCGTCCCGTCGACTGAAATTGCGGCGCGCGTATACATATAATGTATTTTCGCGGCACGCACCTCTTATCGCGAAATCTTTTTCTGTGATATGTATGTACGTTCGTACATACATATTGTAATTTTCACTACAAATCGTACTGAAGATACGATTTGTCCTTTGCTTTATTTTTTTTTTCAATTAAGTGTCTCCACTGGCAAATTTTGCTGAAGGCAAAGTCTGCCAAATGAGTGGCATGTGAAGAAAATTGCTAATGCAATTTTCTTCACTACCTTGAAAGTAGCTTTTGGAACCAAACTTTATTTTATTTGGATATTTTATGATTCTTTCTTTTATACCATATATAGGTATATTTTAACATGCAACATTCTCCCACGGATAGATCAAATTTCCGCTATGAACACTAAAAAAATGCGTTGATGGAAAAAAAGGCACCCTACATGCTTTACTGGATATCATATGAGTGTTTGAAAATGCTTTTTTTTATTTTATAGAATGCATAGCCACCAACATATATAAAACAAGTAAAAGAGCTAGAATTGGCTACGACCAATTCTTACGATACCCTAGATGAATACTCATATGTCGTTTCGAATGTTCATGTCTGGGCAAGTTTGAATTTTAAACTGGTTTTTCGCATATATTTTTAGAACGGTTCGTCGGACAGAAGATCTTTTTAGTACATTAAAAGCGCATACGATTGATCCTTTTCACAGTACACGTCAAAATCCTAAATTTTTATATGGCAACACCAAGAAGCTGGTGTCCGATTTAGTCCATGTTTGAAATTATTTTTACTATTTTTATGAAAGTACTATGTACAAAACTTCAGCTCTTTACGTTGACGCGTTCTCAGGTAGTGGGCAAATATGTAGTGAAAACGGAATTTTTGTATGGCAACCCTACGAAGGAGTTACCCGATTTGTCCCATTTCGAACTTAATTTTACTTTCTTTTCAGCTCTCTTAGTAAACGCGTTCTCGAGTTATAGGGAGGACGGCCGGACGGATGGACATGTAAAAATCAAAATAACTTTTAATTTTATGCATAGGTGTCTAATCCACTTTACTCTACCGTCATTACTGCTAGGTGTTACAAACGGAATAACAAACTTAGTATACCATATAGATTTCATCTACGGTATATATAACAACGCTTTCCACCCAAGTTAAGAGAACACTGACGAACTGTAGTAGACACTAACGGATGTGCAGGGAAGGTTTCTATCTCCTCTAATGTAGTTTTTGATTGTCGGTAACTTCCTCCTTATTCTACTACGACTATGAAACACCATTGAAGGTGACTTTACTTTAGGATTTTTAAATGGTAAGCGGATGAATCTAGCTGAAGTCAATCCGTTTCCGCTAATTTGGATGCCAGAGAATAAGGGCATTGAAGTGATATTTTGAACCAACTTTGCAATGGATGGGCCTGGTTTTGAGTTTATCGACAATGAACTTTCCTATGATCATCCTCCATAAAACTATATTTTGTTAGGTACAAGTTAGAGTTTGGGAGATCAAAAGAAGATCCCATCGCTGAAATATTCAAAGAAATGTCTTACTTACTTGAAACAGAAGGCAGATCCACTTTTCGTACGTAGCAGCAAGAAGATTAAACAACTGAATATGTTATCTAAGACTGTGAAATTCTTTGTAACATAAGACTAAAACATATGACACTCTCATCCCGAAAATATGTAGCAAAAGGCTGAAATGCAATGTGATCGACACAACAATTAACGTAGCAGAAAAACGCTGTCATTGGCTTCTCATAACACATGTCTCTTGTGGAATGCCATCTAGTGATGATCATCATGGCCTATCATAGCGCAGTGCCGTTTCACTTGACACATCACGTCATTCTCGTTCATCCTCTAGGCGCAGGCATTGACGTAGAGCTCCTAACGGAACTGCTGTAGTACAGGTTGACCCGAATGTTGGCCGTAGTCTTCTTCTTCTGGGCCCAGCTACGAGTATTCTGCATTCCGGTATCTGGAGTCACAAAGCCTACTACTTTCAGACCATATTGCCATATTTCTTCGCAAATAGGCATTCCATGCAGCACAGTTGTCTGTAAAAAAATGAATTCTGCTCTAAGAATTATTGTATATGCCTTTACAGCTTCTTTTAAAGCTTTTATCCCTGACGACACATTCATTGTTGCGGTCTCTTCTGATATTTGGCCTCCTGGCTCTATTGTTCGTGAATTTATTTCTAAAGTATGATCGGGGCATTCATTAACTTCAAAAAATTCATCAGCGAAATTTCATTTTATTATGCTAACGTAACTGGGCTTCGTTCGAAGATAACGGATATTTTTTGCTTCTTTCCTAACTTTAACGTGATTACACACTGAAATTTGCCGTTATGGAGGTATTCTTGACTGTAAGCTTCTTTGCCCTACATTTCAGGTTTTCCATCGAAATCGTCATTATGAATTGATCGGTTCAGTTGGTGGTGTAGTCCTGTGCGCTGTTGGAGCCGATATCCCATGCTCAGTGGTTTATATTGTAGGTTGTGAGGATCTAGAACTTCTTTGTGTGCCTTTGAGGCTTCCTTAAGGAAGCTTTTTCATCTACTGTCCTCCCAGCTCGTACTCCACTATCTACAAATTACTTGCCACAACAATTGACGGCCACCTTAATGAGCTATTGCCCTCGGTTACCATTATTGTTATCTCTAGTCCTGTTAATCTAAAATGAATCTTGCTATCATATGTATGTACATCATAAAATCCTTGTTCTATCTTCGTTATTAAACTTCAAAGAATAAAGACACATGTTGTCAAACCTAGATCGAGGTTTAATTAATTAAACCTAGCTACAACTAACTCAAAATCCCTTGAGTAAACATTTGGCGCCAGAGCAGGGACAGTTCCTCAGAACAAACGAAGAAAAATTATAATTAGATATATTATATGTATAATAAACCGTGGGATAATCGTCGTGAAAAGTTGTCCCATTCACACAAAAGCACCGCTAAACCGGCAATTATCACACAGCAACTATACGCTGAAAGGAAAGGAAAAATTGCATTTTTAATCAGTGGATTAAATTAGCAGTTGTACAAAATACAAAAGAGCATTGGATACTTTTTCGGATTATTTCGAGGTAAATACTTTCTATTTTATTGTACTAAATGGTGAGAAATCACATTATATACTAAGATATAACTGTGAATTTTTTATTGAAATTTTTAGACAAGTAAGATTGCAAACAAAGAACGTAAATACATTGAAATTGTGTGTAATTTTTTCGTCGTGCTTTTAACCTTTAGTGGTTCATATTTTTACTCTATCACACGATTTTCATTATTTTAATATCAATGTCGAAATTAGCGGATCTTAAAACTCAGAGATCGTCCACAAAGGGTTGCATCACTCGAATTAAAAACTTAGTGGAGCAAAGTATCAACCACAGCTCCGCTTTTCTTGTGCATATCAAGCAAAGTCTCTGCTGGCTGATAAGCTTTCGCAAGTCCAGCTCAGCTCATTTAAGTTTAGCTATGCTTTCTATGTGCGAGATAACTTAGGGCATGGCTACAACAGCGCACCGCACATCACATCGCCCTGAACTTCGTGTGCGATGATAAAATTTATCCCTTATCTCAAACAGAAATGGCCACAGTGGCGCACCGCACCTTGTAACGCTCCCTTCCCCAACCTCTGAACTGAGCCTAGCATTGCACATAGGAAATGAGTTGTTATTTCTTTTCTGTGGTGCGTTCGTATCATTTATCCCGACTGGGCTGAATTTGTTATGGTCGTAATATGCTGCATGCAGCAGTAGGTACATCGGCCACACGTGCAATGTGCTGCTGAAGAGCTCGACGAGATGATTCTAACCTGGCTGCGGCAGAGTACTGCAATCGATTCTGACAGGGAATAAGAGGAATCCGAGAGACCGGGAACGAAAAACGTGATTCTGAGAAGGAAGAGTGGTGAAAAACAGGTTGTACAAATCCACCCCCACCCCATATCTCGGCTAAAAATTATCCGATTTGCAAAATTCTTTTTGCTAATTGTTTTGTGATTTTTTTCTGATTTTTTGAGCATATTTTCCCTCCCCTTCCGAGTAAGTTGCGAAATTTAATTTTCGATGGGCAATGACTCTCCGTCTCACTCAAACTAGAATCTTAAAGTTACGTTCTTACGGCAAGCTTTGGGTACACTAGAATCATTTTTAGTAGTGAAAAGAAATTTTTCGAAACTGGGTTTCTCTTGCAGAAAAAATTTTTTTTTTCGTAATATAAAACATATTTTAGAAAGTGTTATACCATTTTACAATCATTATTAAGTGCGTCAACTTATAAAGTTACTTGCCAAACAGGCGTAGTACATTTTTTTTGTCAACGAATTATTAATTTTATATTGTTGGCTCGGCAAAATGTGACATTTTCTTACAAGTTGAAACAGTTGACTTAGAATTTAAAGCAACAGGTTACATAAGCGCTATTCGGCATTACGTAAGTAAAATAAAATTGGAAAAAAAGTAAAGATTTGTAGCAACAGGAGCTAAAAAACCATCACAGAGTGTACAACTTTCTCGAAAACAAAAGAAATGTCTATTATTTGAAAAATACATGACTTAGATTTTGTTTTATATTTTTCTGGTAACTATTATAACTTGGTCTATCACCCGATTTTGGTTTGACGTCGACTTACGGGACACTCTGTATACCAATTATTTTTATATTATACCGTATGGCAAAAAGGTTTCTCGTCGAAAAGACTAAGTTTCAATGCCGAGAAATTGAGCCGCTGTGTCTTGGAAAATCTAAAAAACAAAAAAAATATATATAAAAGTTTTTATACATCATATGAAGAATAAGTGTGCTACCCTCTAAGTCAACTATAACGAGAACCAAACTAAATCGCATCGGCGCGCACATTCCTGAACATTTGTACAATATACCCTGTCGTTTGGTTTAACGGATTTATCTGTACACCGTTTCTGAACGCTATTTAAGATACAGTTGTACATTCATCAGCGCCTAAAGATGCTATTCTACGTTTTTTTTAAATGCAAACGAATATTAATCAGATCATACTGTGTAGCCTGGATCAGCAAACTGATTTAGGAGGCGAAGGACAATACCTCGCACGTTATCTGTCATGATTTAGATCCTGAAAGTGCGGCGCGACGAGTAATCAAATTAATTATACTATAATAATTCGAAACCGAGATACAGTTCATAAAACAACAGAAAGAAAATTGGACTAAAGTAAATAAGATGACTGGCTCTGTAAATCGAAGTCTGGTCGCCGTGTGTAATCATTTTCTAAATGCTAAATTACAACCTTCTTAAGCTTTCACGTCTATTGGCTCACATAAGTACAGTTAGAGCTAGATACCTGAAGTCTTACAGAAATATGCTTCGTACATAAGTGTAGCTTAAAAGACAACTAGTTTCAAACTAAACAATTATTAGGATGATAGATGCTTCATTAATAATTATATTAGTAATTTCTGATTTACTGTAGAATAGTTTTATTCGTATTTTCATCATTATCGACCGTCAACCGGTGAGATGATTCTTATAAATGGATTTTCTTTGTCATGGAACACACATTTGCAGACGTTGTTTTATACTTATATGTTTAACCTTAAGTAATACAGTACAGGGATATTTAGTGAGAAACAGCTTCCCCTGTAGGATTATCTTTAGTATTCTAGAGAAATCGGTTTTGCATAGCCTTTATTAGATTAAACAATGGAATAGGGTCAGGGCTCCCCTGCTTGAATGCAAAGTTCACCCAACAGGAATGTGTAATTGATATCGATATTCATTGATAGGCAGCTAGCCCGCGTCCAGCTCCGGAAGGCCTTCTAAGGAATGGAACTAGGGTGAGTAATATGTTTTGATTATTTTAACAAGCTTATGTCATTCTATTTAGTGCACTAAATCAGTACTTCTCGTTATGCGCACATATACTTACATACATACCTTGAATTTTTCCGTTGTATGCATAAGTTATCTAAACCTGTTCAAATTTAGTTATGGGCGTGCATACGAGTTGAAGTTTTCTAACGAGTGTATATATTTTAATACATACACAACTACGGTGGTGAATTTAAGTGTTAAAATCAATTATTTTTTGGAATAGTAATCTACTTTGTAAAACAAAAATAAATAGTCAGATTTAAAATAAAATATCTCTTTATAATGCCATGAATACGCACTAAAATTTTGATTGTTCTCCTTCACTCTTCTGGAGTTTAAGTGTTAAAATAAATTATTTTTTGGAATAGTAATCTACTTTGTAAAACAAAAATAAATAGTCAGATTTAAAATAAAATATCTCTTTATAATGTCATGGATACGCACTAAAATTTTGATTGTTCTCCTTCACTCTTCTGGAGTTTAAGTGTTAAAATTAATTAGTTTTTGGCATAGTAATCTACTTTGTAAAACAAAAATAAATAGTCAGATTTAAAATAAAATATCTCTTTATAATGTGATGAATACGCACTAAAATTTTTATTGTTCTCCTTCACTCTTCTGGAGCCCACTGGCTTCCTTTTGACGGACCAATCTCCATCCTGACAAATGGTGCAGTGTTTAGGCAACTTTGTTGGAATGTCAGTCACCTGAGGTGGTGTCCGCATTGTAGCCATTGTACAAAATTTGAAGAAAAAAAAATCCAAAGAAAACCTGGGGTGGTCAAAATCAATAGAACAAGATTTTACTGATCCTGAAATTCAAAATTTTTGTTTTTGTTTTTTTTTTTCAACGGAGGACTGATGTTCAAATAAACTATATTGTGCAACTTCAGTGTTGCCACTTAATCAAAAAGAAAAAAAGCCAAGGAGAGTTCTCGTCCACAGAGCTCTACCAAATCTAATCCTAGGAGGAATTTAAACACGAAAGATTTTGGTCTATACTTCCACGATGGATATACTCTTCATTCAAAAACTCGTCGAAGCAGTACTGAAGGTCGACGCTGGAAGCCAACGTCGCAAAATCGCATTAGCAAAAAGAAAATCCAAAAACGGCAGAAACACTGTTCTGCAGTCCAGAGTTAAACTCTACTATTGCAAAAATCGATCTTAAACCTCTATGAGCTAAACTCACGTTGCGACAAAATAAAAAACATCATTAAAGCTCTCCCCCACGCTCCAAGGGCGAAGGTCTCCCAGGACCACTCTCTCAAAATTTCAGATCAAAACTTTTAACGTAAAGGTGGGTGTGTGCATGAAAATTTGCGTTCTCAACGAAGTCTGTGATAAGTCGGGGTGGACATGTCAAATACTGAAAATGTTGCTAGAGATTCATCAGCCAGGCAGTTAGCAGTATGCCAGCTCCTGATTACTGAATGTTCTGCAACACCACTTCCATCCTCTGACAAATCCTTTCTTTCTCATCTTTCGATCTGCATGTCCGACTAGTCCTCAAGCCAGGCAAAACCATAAATCTGGTCAACTAGTTAGCTTAAAGCCAAAAAGTCATCTCACAGATTCATGCTCTGTCCAGTCGGATGACCAGCGAGACATGCCTCCGTGAGAACACAACAACAAAAATTGCTGTGAGGCCACCTACCATTTCCATAGCAGAAGGCCAGTGGAAAAGATCTCAAGAAAAATTCAGAAACATTACAAACTTTCATGACGTGAGGCTTGACCATAGTCAAACCTAAAGTCGAACTTCAGATGAATATACACTATTAAACTTTAGAAAAAATCTCACAAACTTTACTTTAATCAGAACAAACTTTCAAAAACATTACTTTATTTTATTCAAAAACTTTACTCTAAAAAAAATTCCTTTAGATGACAACAACAGTAAGACTCAGGTCCGCCTGTAACTTCTACTAGAGCCAGAAGGGGGCGGACAATTAGCTAACAGCCAAATCTCTATATCTTCAAGCAATCTCAGTCTCCAGCATCAGTCACATTTAGACGCCGAAGGTCGACGTTGTCCGCCATTTTGTTATCAAACTATGCTGCAGCATGAGCTGACAGATCACTCGGTGGACAGCTTTATAGTGCAGGGCGGCACGCTAGCACATCAGTTATTGCGGGAGAGTTATAGGGGGTTAACCAGTAACCTACCGCTGCCAGCTGCTATAATCAAAAAGATTTCGTGCCTATTCAAACAAAAAAACGAAGCACACTATCCAGCCCTGAAGGGGCCCTTAAACCACTTACCCTTTTACGTCGAAGACGCCGATGTTCGGCCTACAGCTGCTCGCCCCAACCACTCAACGACACTGAGGGCAGAATTTGTTTCAATGTCCCGTTATTGACCTGAAAAAGAAAGGCTAGCGGAGCTAATCAACCCCCATCGTGAGGAGAGCACTTGCGGCCATGTGTTCCACAAAGCGTGTTTACGCACGTGGATAGATGAACAGTCTAATTGCCCGAAATGTAGGTGTCGCCTCAAACAGTACGACTTCACGATCTATGCAGGTGCCGTTCCGAAAAAGACTTCTACGAAACCTGTAAATCAAGAATTTCGACAGTCCGTGCCTGCATTCAATCTGCCTCCATTCACGATTTCACAGCCAAATCGCGGAGCCTTGTCTTCGAATGTACAAAATCTACATTCAGCAACCTTTTCACATACGAATTTGATGATGAATAGTCCAGCACCTGCTACTCGGGGTCAGGACCTTGTTGCTTCCGAATTATTGATGAGTGGCCTTCGCATTCAGATACACGAACTAATACGAGAGGAAATCACACAGAGTATGGATATTCTGAGGGATGAAACTTTTAACCATCTTAATCAGCCAGCTCCTGCTGCACCCATTCCGCCTGTAGATACTACCACACTACCACCACCTATGGGTGCACCTAGAATACAACAAAGACCAGACAGTTCACAGAAATCGATGCCTAATAATATTCCTCAGGCACAGGCGTATCAGAATGACAGAACTCAACGCAATCGGTGGTCACGACGACCAGTTAGTCCTATACGTAGATGGAACATCTCGTATAGTGGAGATAGTTCCAAACTGTCAGTAGATGAGTTTTTCTTGCGATTTGAAGCACTCACTTACTCGGCGCTTGAATGAGATTTTGATCTCCTGGTTAAAAATATGACCACGCTACTCGCAGGTCCAGTCAAGAATATCTTCAAACTGAACTGTAGACACTGTCTACAGAAAAACGAGAGACGGGTCGGGCATCCCATCACCTTTTCTCGACCAATTTCGACGTCTCGAACAACACTAACCACAACGACTCCAGTTCAATCCTCCAGCAGGGAGGAAGACCCACTCCATCAGCAGACTTCAGCGACGAACCGTTGAACTGTCTATTGATATCATCAGTAACTTTGGTGATACTGATCATCCATCTGACAGTCATACGACTTTTTTAAACCCTTTAGTAAAAGCGGAGAACCTGATTGACTTCTCTGTAGATTTTCAAGCTTCCGTTTCCACGAGTAGGGAGCCCTCGACAATTTTACTAGACACTTCCTTAGAAGAGTTTTTAATTTTTGACGTTCCTCTGAAACCAACAGTACTGTCTTCTGGCGACGTTGCTGAATGGGAGGTTCAGTCTCCTACTATTTCGATACTAAAATGGGCACCAAACTCTGTTATGACGAGTGGGCGTGAGCCTGTTTTAAATCCATTGACGCCGTATCATACGCGCTTACAAAATTACACTGGAGCCGCAATTTCTCCTCAGTAGCTGAACTTGTTGGAATAATGTATCCCGATTTGGATCTATGTAAATGAAAGAAACGATCAACTGTTCGTTGGCGTGAATATTGTCGACGAATTAAGTCAGAACGAAAGAATCTGGCCCACATTGCAGTGTCAATGCCAGAGGACATTCGGACGTATGCCGAAGTTACGCTGTTAAGGCAAACTGTGACTGGGTTGCTCGATAGGGGTGCCACTGTCAGCATCCTGGGCCAGGGAGCTCTAGAGATACTGGCTGAAGCAGATGTCGAATGGAGGAGGTATCGCACTAACGAACAGGAGGTAATGGTGCCATGACGAATGTCCATGGTCATGTCAACTTGGACGTCACCTTCCGTGGTAAGACCCAAAACGTGCGTTTTTCCATGGTTCCTGGGCTCACACAAGCACTATATCTGAGAACAGGCTTCTGGCGTCTATTTAGGTGGTTGGCTTCACATGTCCTGGGTAGAGTTGCCGAAGTGATACCAAGCCAATTAGCTCCCTCAGACACTGACTGCCATGTTCTTTCGGTTCAAGAAAGTCAACGTTTGGAAGCCACTAAACAACTTTTTCCTTCCTTCGCCTCTTTGAGCTTAGGAAATACATCACTTGTCACTCACAAGATTGAGACGAATGATGCAACTCCGATAAAACAGAGGCACTGCCGGGGAAGTGCAGAATTTGATGGACGTGGAGTTGAAGCGAATACTATCGCTGGGTTTGATAGAGGAGAGCCAGAGTCCTTGGAGCTCTTCATTTGTTCTAGTGCGAAAGCCTGGAAAGGTTCGGCTTTGTTTTGACGCCAAGAAGGTCAACTCCGTTGATAATAAGGACGCCTATCCGCTACCGCTGATAGACGCACTTCTGAGTCGACTTCCTCCGGAAAATTACATTTCAAGCCTGGACTTGAAAGACGCTTTCTGGCAAGGCCACTAGACGCTGATTCTAGAGAAGACCGCTTTTACTGTACCTGGTAACCCTATCTACCAGTACACAGTTATGCCATTCGGCTTATGCAACGCTCCAATACCGCTTTATGGACATGGTCATCCCATTCGATCTTCGTGAGAATGTTATCGTCTATCTAGTCATCAGAATTTGACACTCGTCTGGCTTTATTGGCCTGCGTAGGGGATTGTTTGAAGAAAGCTGGCCTCAGTATCAACGTAGAGAAGAGTAAGCTCTGTATTACAAAGACAAAGTATTTGGGTTCTGTTGCCGGGAAAGGAGAAATACGAACTGATCCCGATAATATTTTAGCCATGGTTGACTATACATCACCTAAAACTGTTCGGCAGGCCCGACGCCTACTAGGTATGACGGGATGGTATCGTCGATGCATTCCGGACTATGCTGATTTAACTGCCTCCATAACTGACAGTTTGGAGGATCCTAGTCAGTTCCAATGGACTCCCGAAGCCCAGACGTCTCTGAAATTATTGAAGTAGAAACTTACTTCGGCTCCGTTGTTAGTGAGTCCAGACTTCACCAAGCCGTTCATTGTCCAGCGTGATGCGAGTGGAGTGCTGTTACAACTAGATGACGATGGGCACGAGAAGCCAATAGGCCACGTCTCGAAAAAGTTGAACTGAGCACAGCGCAATTACACCGTCACAGAGAAAGAGTGCTTAGCAGCAATAATAAGCGTACAGAAGTTCCGGCCTTTTATAGAACTCATGCCATTCCAGATAGTGACTGACCATGCGAACTTGAAATGGCTAATGTCCCAAAAGGACCTCAGCGGTAGACTTACCCGGTGGAGTTTGAAACTTCAAGGTTTCGGTTTTTTCATTGAACACCGAAAAAGAAGCCCAAACGTCGTTCCTGATGCCCGGTCACTGATTCGCTGTGACAGCATCTCACCATCTGAAGATCCTCGGCCGGAAGTTGACCTTAGTTCCTTAGGCGCCTGTGACATGTGTCATATCCTATAACCCAGATCAACGAATGGAAATGTCTGAATATTAACAATCCTTGAACATTTCTTCAAATTCCCAATTCCAAAACCGATGAGGAAGGCATCTACTCTTAATGTATGTCAATTCATTGAAACGGAAGTATTTCATACGTTCCACAGATGATAGTCTCTGACAATGGAATTCATTTCTGCTCTGTTCAGCTTACCAAACTCTTGAAAAAATATGGCGTCAAGCACTTGCGAACGGCTGTTTATTCACCGCAAGCTAATGCGTCAGGAAGATTAAACCGGACTCTGCTGTCCGGAATTCGAGCGTACATTCAGAAGGAACGCACTATGTGGGATGAGAAGATGAACCATATCGCTAGCTCCCAAAGGAGTTCCATTCACCAAGTAACTGGCTTCTCCCCCTACAGAATATTAATCGGTCAGCAGATGATTGACCACGCGAGCTCGTATCCCAACCTTAAGAGCTTAGGAACATTGAGTGAACTTTTAAGAATGGATGCTGAAGACAAGCTAAGATTGATGCGTACTAGAGCGCGTGAAAATATGAACTACGCGTTCGAACAAGGTTGAAGGGCTTATAATCTTAGAGCGAAGCCTGTTAGTTTTTGAATTGGTCAAGATGTATACAGACGGAAGTTTATACAGAGTAATTTCCAACAACAGATAAGTGCTAAGTTAGGACGTAAATTCTTAAAGTGTCGTATTAAAGCAAAGAAAGGAAACTCCCTCTAGGAGCTTGAGGAGCTCCAGGGGAGGTCAATAGGCGTTTCCCATGCAAAGGACATTAAACCCTAATTGCTGTCACGGACAAAAAGACCTGCTATACTTGCCTGATATTCATTTTTCTCCTGGTAGCCCTAAGAAGGCATCCAGCCAGCTTAACTGGTAAACCACAGGATGCCAAATGTCACTTAGGACCTTCCCAGCCTAGCGGCCGGTTGACCTCTCGTTGGTAGATCCACTTTTTTACACCTGCTCGCCTGATAATGCGTCAGAACCTCTCCCACTTGGTACCCTACGAAGGATATACCGCCGTAGGAGTCCCACTTGCAGAATGTCTTTGAAAATTTTAATATCGGTTATGTCCATATCTTCACGACGACTTGGGGACACACCCTTGAAAGAGTGTGGGTTTGCGATCAGAGGGACATGTCAGGAGTGGATGAAGCTGTACAACCGGTTGGTTATGTTACCTTTGTGGAGGCTTCCTCGACTCATCTTGGTGGAGAAGGACAGAGGGTCGCTGGCCGACTGAATTCTTTTGGTTGCTAGCCTGTTGGTGCACCTCTGGCTTTCAATGCCAAGACTGATGTCTGACCCTATTCAAGGACTGACGTGACTTCGGGGATGTGCCTCCGTTTCATCACACTCAGCGCAGTTTGAACATGCCTTGGACGATGTTCTTCATCCGTACAGCCTCCATGTCGGAATAATGCTTTCATGGGTCGTAGGCCAAATCACAGATTGGGCGCCCGCAGCAATGAGGCCTATGTTTACGACCGGCTAGCTCAGTCGACCATTTTTCAGTGTCGTCTGGGTCACAGGTGGACTAGACGACTGTTATGGTCGTATTATGCTGCATGCAGCAGTGTGCTACACGCTGAAGTTATCGGCAACACGTGAAATATGCTGCTGAAGAACTCGACGAAATGATTGTAAGCTGGCTGTGACAGAGTACGGCAATCGATTCTGACAGGGAAGAAGAGGAATCCGGGAAATTAAAAACAAAGTGAACAACAAGTGGCCATGCAGTATCAAGAAAAATAAGAAAAGAGAAGAGAAGGAAATCACAGGCCGAAGAAGCGGAAGAAAAATCGTACCGGGGGAAACCCAAAGCAAAGATACGACTGGAGAGAGGTGTAGGAAGTTTCATAGGAGACGCCTGTGAAACATAAGATAACCGATTGTTGAGGCTTTGTTATTTTATGCCATTTTTCTACTTATATGCAAATTATTTTTATGTTATATCGTATGGCAAAAAGTTTCTCGTCGAAAAGACAAAGTTTCAGTGCCGAGAAATTGAGCCGCTGTGTCTAGGAAAATCTAACAAAAAAAAAACAAAACAAAAATATAAAAGTTTTTATACATCATATGAGGAATAACTGTGGTACCCTCTCAGTCAGCTATAACGAGAACCAAACTAAATCGCATTGGTGCGCGCATTCCTGAATATTTGCACAATAGACCCTGAATGCTCTTAAAGATACAGTTGTACATTCATCAGTATATGAAGATGCTATTCTACATTTTTTTAAATGCAAACGAATATTCATCAGATCATACTATGTAGCCTGGATCAGCGAACTGATTTAAGAGGGTAAGGACAATACCTCGCACGTTATCTGTCCTGATTTAGATCTTGAAATTGCGGCGCGATGAGTAATCAAATTAATAATACTATAATAATTCGAAAGCCGAGATATAGTTCATTAAACAACAGATAGAAAATTGGACTAAAGTAAATAAAATGACTTGCTCTGTAAATGGAAATCTGGTCACCGTATGTAATCATTTTCTAAACGCTAAATTACAATTTTCTAAAGCTTTCACCTCTATTGGCTCACATAAATGCACTTAGTGCTCGATGCCTGAAAACTTACAGCAATATGCTTCGTGCATAAAGGTTGCTTAAATGACACTAGTTTAAAACTAACTGGCTCTTCTCATTGCTCTCTGACGTATGGGTTGGACTTGGTAAACCCTCTGGCCAGTATGCCTTGTGATACAATGGTACCTGAGCTTCGTTTTGAACATCGCTTACCTATGAACTGTCCTGTCAGGGAATCGTGTCGTGGACTGAGGGAAGTGCCTTATCGGGCCTTCCCGGGTCCACTCTAAAAATTTTCACCGACGACTATTTCACTAATAAGGGAGCTCGGACTGATGTCTACTTTCCTGAACCTGACATTTTAATGAAGTACTGACTTGGGCGAGTTTTATATCCACAAACACGGTATCCTTTCTGTGTGTTCCTGGTCACATGGGAAAAATGGCGCTTGAAAGGGCTGACGTTTTAGCGAAGGCTGACTCTGATTCTCCGTTCCTCGGACTGGAGCCCAGCGCAGGAACTGTCACCAAGAGTATTGGGTCTCTCATCAAAGCGGATTTCCTAGGAAGCATCAGCAGAGATGGGAGAACCTGAGTAATTGTGGATGCACAAAACTGTTTCTTGATGGGACCAATATCAATATCTCCGATTTTCATAAGGGGCTCGGAAGGAAAAAATGTAGAACAGTGGTTGGACTCACCACCGGCCACAGCTCACTTCACGCTCATATAACAAGGATGGGAGTTTTCAACAGCCATGGGTGTGTGTCCTGTCTAGAAGGAGACAACCGAATACTTTTTGTGTGCTTATAGGGCCTTCGCCCGGAGTAGGTTGGATACTCGAGGGTCTGCCCTTCTATCTGTAGATGAGCTGAAGGACCTTAATCACCATGACCTGATGTACTTCATTAAGAGGACAGGAAGGTTTTGCTGAATGGGCTTCTAGCAGGACAGTGCAATGGGCCGTCATGGTCTCCATGCGTGGGATGGGCACTCCAGTCCCCTACCTTACAAAAACAAAAAGGGTTATCACCCATTCATTTATCGGAATGAGTTTTCAGAGAGTTTTCCATGCAGAATGTGGTAAAGTATGAATATGTATTCGAAAATCCAATAACCGTAATTTTTTTTTATTTTTGTAATGCCATACTATACAATAATCAAGCAAAAAAAAATCTTAACGTAACGTGATCATTAGTCTTTCTATTATTCCTGTTGGTTGATTGTGTAAATTCTTACAATTTTTCACAATTTGTCCGTGAATCTTGTCTAAAATGTAATCAAATGTAGATACGTTCATGCGCATAAACCGTAAAACCGTTATCCCTCTCTTCGAAGATCTTTTTAGAAATGATGATATTCACCCAAATTACTTCTCTTAAAGTTAATTTCATAAATGCGGCTTGTCTTTTGTAAAAATTTTTTAAGCAATTCCACTTACTAACTGCACAGAAAATGTCGTCCTGTTCAGATGGATTGCAACTAGAGTGTTGATTTCTGTCTATACTCTTCAACGAAAACTGGACTGCGCTTTAGGCACTGTGGCCATTAATTCTGCGATGTGCAAGGAACGCTGTGCTAGGGAATGGTTCGTCTTGTGCTGTGCTATGTGCGGTGCTAGATGCGGTGCGGCGTTGTGGACATGCACTTAACCGCGGGTAATATGAGATAGTACAGCTTGCATGCAACTTGCACTGCCATACTTCTTGCACGTGTAATCCCTACTGCCATGCAGGCAACTCAGCTTTCAGTGAACTTGCATGATGAAAAATCATAGCAGCTGAGATGATAGTAATTTGACATTTTACAGTTTTCAAGATGGCGAAATAGAAAGTAATAAATTTACCCCGTCAAAAAGGAATTTTTCTGGGATCATTTGCATTACATCATTTACCAACACCTTCCTCTTCCTTTTTATCTTCTATTTTTCCGATTCTGCTTCTTCCTTTATTGCTAAAATTTCCGACATACACAAGACGTAACGTCTCAATGAATTATTTTAAATGAACTTGCATGCAAGATAAGACATCAAGCGAACTGCCTTCTGCTGTCGAAATTTTATTTTGTATCGCATGTTTTTTCTTTGAATGATTTACTGTAGTAATTAATACAAACCCGTCGGTGTATGGTCGGGCGCGTATCCAGACCTGCTGCCTAGGGGGATCACAGTTAAAATGTTCGAGGGGGAGGAAAAAGTCGGAAGAAGTCGCTTTAAAGATTTTTTTTAATCATATTTATATTATATGATAAAAAGCAACTTTCTGTTTGACTTGAAAAACCTATCGATAATATTATCCACATCAATGTCGATCTCATGGTGGACATTAAGGACTTATAACGAGATACGCCTTCTCGTGCAGAGATTTAGAAATAGATGCTGATCCAAGCATTCTGTCACGGGTGAAGTACTTGAATGAGAGTGAGCTTGCAGCTTGAGTCACATCAAAGGGAATGGGAGTAAGAGTGCATGATATGTTACTGACTATTTCTTCTAATGGGAACTTAACTGATCTTGCTTTCTTTTGAAAAAGTTGTAAATGGTCTTACCAGTCTTCCACTTTACGCTTTTGCCACTATTTCTACCTCCATCGCTAACTAATATAGAAAGTTTGTCCTTCTGCTATAAATTTAAAAGTAAACTTGAAGTTAAATTAAACAAGACTATTTGAATTAATATGAGAGTACAAGTAAAGCAACGCCAACTTCCGCAGAGGGAAGAAAGGGAATGAATTTTACTTTTATAGTCTTGCGGTAAAAATTCTGAAGAAAAATTGTAGAATCAATTTTAACGGCACTCGAATCAATCCAACTAATGGTTTTCATCCATCAATTGTGTATAAAAATTCGAAAGAAAAATGTTCAAGGTAATTTCTAAGAACAAAATGTATGATTGCCAACACTCATAAATATCTTTAACGACCAAGATCAGCCAAGGCACCTGAACCATTATAACTCTTTGAAAGCATGGCCGGCCACCGGCAGTGCATGAAAAATCCAAAGAAAAAATGTCAAATATTTCTAAAAAAACTGAAGGCTTGTGCCCTTGTCCGAAGGGGTGAACCACCAGAATCAATCCACCAATTCGTTTGGACCGTTGTCAGTGAATAGTTTTTCATTAAATTTCTTAGGAACAATTTGCAAGTATATTTCTAAAAAAAAATTAAAGCTTCCCTACGAACGTAAAAATGTTGAACAACTCACGGTAGAATCAGTGTCGCTATGAGTTTCGTTTTATAATAAGCATACTTTAAAAAATCTTATTGTAAATGCCAAAGATAAAACTGATAATTTCACTAAATCAGGTGTATGTGAAATACCTTGTGAGAATTGCGAAAGTAGTTATATTGCACAAACTGGTAGAGGCTTCAGTACAAGATTTAGTGAACATATAAGATCTTTTAAACTTAACAAAAATGATTCTGCTATGGCCAAACATATGAACGAATTCACACACACTTGTAAAAAAGAAAACTTAAAAATTCTTCATGTTGAAAATAAGGGGAAAAAATTGAATATTTTAGAAAATTACGAAATTTGGAAAGCAATGCAAGGGGGGAAAACATATTGAATGAACATCTCGAGCCAATTCGTTCAGCTTTGTTAAATATGTTCATCAACAAACAATGATTTTACCAGATGCAGCTACATTCGCAATCCTCTCCTCATAAAAATTTGATCGACATATGTGTATGCATTTTATTGTATTTTATTTTCGTGTTAAGTCTAGACGAAGAGATTCTCGAATTTGTAAATGTGTACCAGTAGCACTTATCTATTCTCCGATGATGGTCCAGTTGGACCGAAACAGCTGTCAGAATTAAAAAAATCTTCAATTTGTGAAAATAAAAGTACATGTACAAAGGCTACTAGTTTTATTCAATCGCTATGAAAAATCAATGGATGGCTATACATTGATTATTGCATGGACCTAGGGTTCTACTGAAAGAACCCTAAATCAAAACTCGTTAAGTCAGTTTGTATGCTTCTATTGCGAGCTCTTCACCCAGTTGTTCTGTCATTGATTTTATGTCGGAAAATCAGATAGGTAAACAAAACAGTAATGATCGCTGACCAATATCTTAGAAACAATAACACTTTCAAATCTCGAAATTGTATGTTTTTCATCTACACTGTAAAAATTGTGCGCAATTGTTGCTACAAAACTTAGGCATTTTTTCTTAAAATGTAGGGAATATTCCTTAAAATGTAGGGAATGTTCCCAAAAATGTAGAGAAAATTCCCTACATTTTAAGGAAAAATACCTAAGCTTTGTGGCAAGAATTGTGAATATTTTTTATAGTGTATATGAGTAATCGGTGCACCAAAAATATAAAAGCATCATAATAACCGGGCTGCTAAGCATTGCTTGCCTTTTTCTAAACAATCAAACAGTGAAATAAATATGTAGTATTTCAAAATTACTTACCATCCTGTGATAAGTATGATAGATGTCATTTCGACCCAATAGGTGTGTTCTTATGTGTACCTTGTTCTAGAACTCCCATATACTGGAGAGAACAATTGTTCTGTCGATTGAAGTGAACTATTTGTATAGTTCGCTTCCTTTAAAGTCTTTCTATGAAAATATGAAGCGTTCTTTTGTGTATTTTTTGTTCTGCTCTGTTCTACGGACACAAAATAACACAGCTTATACAAAACATAAGAAAATTCTAAAAAAATCGTAGACGTTTCAAGGACGCACAGCTACGAGCAAATGACTATTATGCCCACTCCGGACTCCACTGTTACTACTAAAAAGAAGACAAACAAACGCCCAAGCCAGCGCTAGCTGTCGCCGCAATTTGAAAAAGTGCGTTACAGTACCAGCATTATTCGCCGGCGTTAGCTACAAATTGTGTCCGTACCATACGAAAATCGTCCTGTTAAACCACTGACTTACAACAATGGACTGAGCGATTTGCTATTTCATGTGGCACTAAAAATATTGTGTTTCTGTATATCACCGTTAGAGCACCCTTTAAAACGATTACATAAAGAACATAAAGAAACTCAACCAATCAGATGAAATTTTACACCCATAAATCGAATTTAATTAAAAAAATATATTTTCTTGTGCCCCAGTGATATTTTAATCGCTTATAAGGCATTAAACTCATTTCGACTTTAATTTTCAACAGATATTCTTAACTGAATCCTGCTTATGGGCAAGAGAGACGGAGCATGGTAAACACTATCTTTACCTTATTCCTTCTGAGGTGATTGCATCTGTAGCCAATATAAAAACATCAAATGGCATAAGCAAACGTTCCAGAATGCAATTTTTTGTGTTGGTAGCTCCAACTCTGCCATAGGGCGAAAGAGAGAACTATAAAACTTGTACCATGCTTTCCTATAGGAAAATGACAATACGCTCAGTCCATTGTTATAAGCAAAGATTAAATAACTAAAAGAAGGGACACAGAAGAGTGTTCCGATTGTTTTCCATTTAAATGTACACGGCGAGAAAAGGAAGGAAAGAAGAGAAAAAATAAAAAAAAATCAAACCCTCTTTGAACATTTTACGAATAAGACAAAAAATGTGAAAGCGAAGATTACATGCAACGAAATGGAATGGCAAATGTTTTATTTTCGTAAATAAGAGAGAATGGGCGGAATTTTCCGATTTTATGCTCATAAAATGTTTCCGCGTTTTTATGAAAACAGGTTTTTCTGAAATTGTCCCAATGTTTTTCGCAGGATTCTAATGTTTGTTGGAGTAATCCCATGATATGTCAAGAGCACGTTTTTCTGTTTACATTTGTTTTGCTCGAAAGAGATTAAGCGGGGAAATCTCATGCTGGATTCGGGGAACTTTATTTGACAGAAATTTTACATCTCCTTTTAGTGCGTTGTTTATTGCGAAATTCATATTTTTCTTACCAAATGGAGGTAGGGTTACCCAATGTACATTATTATGAATAGTTTGAAATAATTTTGAAGGTATTCAAGAAGATTTTATCATTCGGGTAATCCTATGTTTTCTCAAATTTTGTTTTTAACTCGTTGTCTCAGTCGCACTGCAATAATGCATAGCCAAGTTCTTTTCCCCCATTCATGCAAAAGACAAAAGTATATGAGATTACCCCTTTCGGTCTAAAAAACACGGAAAATTTCCTATTTTGTTCGCCTCTGTCTCTACTTATCCTTATTTATACTTTGGTTATAAGTCAGTGTGTTAAACTTTACAACTCACTCTACAGTCCAGCGCCACACTCAATTCACAAGAATGTGAGGTGGTGCTTTGGGGGAATCATGACCCCTGTGAGACCCTCCCCTGTATACGCGGCTGTGTGTGGTATAAAACACAATGTTGACACCGCTCGGCGATGCCGTCGAATTTAAGTGGAATTTGGAATGTGTCGTGCGCAGAGGGTGCGTTTAGCAAAATTAACATATTGGATTACGTTCATATGTATTGTTTAACGTATATCGTTATCATATATTTGACTTGATAGATTAAAAATATCAGCAAATAAACAATGCCATGGCAAATATCAAAGTTACCTAAATAAAAAATATCGGAAAAATTCTTCAATGTTTTTTTTAAGTTACTTTAAGAACCCCTTTTAAATATATTCGTTAAAATTTTTCCTATTCTTAATTTAGAACACAAATGACAGAATAAATTAATTTCGGACCGAAAATTCCTAGTGTATTTTCACGGTTTTGTCGATGTATTTCACGGCGTTATATGTCGTGTCGCCCTCATTGTGTTTTAGACATAAGATGACCCACAAGAACAGTCAGTTTTAAGTCCCTAAATTCGAATAGATCAGGTGGTGTAACAACACTAATAATTCCAGTGTCTTGATAATAATCAATACTTATATCGATAACTATCAGTCTTTTAATTGATTAAAATAAAAGAATATGTATCACATACGAAAAAAATTATTGCATTAATTTACTTGTACCAACCACTGGGATTAGTTGGTGCCACCAAAATACATTAGACACTCCTTGTTAGTTTATTTCCTGCAATTAATTTCAAATGAGAAATAGCCAGCGTTTTGCGATTTTAGAAACTCAATGATCCATAGCAAAAATTTTGGCATTTTGATCATGAGACATTTGGGTTCTACCATGATTCTGGTAGTGACAATGCCTTGTTGAAGCAAAAATCGCGTTGATTTGTTAACTACCTTCACAGCTCATTAAGCCAATAATCTCAGAAGAGATGTTTATCTATAATTATGATGAGTGTCGTGAATGTAATCAAATACCGTACAGTTTACTGACTTGGACGTTATTGGTTTGATGACTATGCTAACTGTATTGTGACAGTTCGTCGACTTTTATAGCTATTTAAAATGTGTCATTTATTATAATGGATTTTATGGGTGTAATCAATGTATAACTATTGTACTATATTTGAATTATTATTGCTCTTTTATTTAGCTCTATAACATTCTTTTGAGGTATTTTAGAGAGTTCAACGTAAAAAAAAAAGTTTTATGTGTAATTCCAGCAATGATTTTCTGTAAATTTCTTAAATAGATTTCTATTCTTTGAGTTTATTTCCCACACACATTATATACATATGTATGTATATGGTTGGTTTTTTATGCAACGTTTCGTTGCGAATTAATTTGCATGACCGTGTTCTGCTTGAATTATTTCCTAAACCTAAAACAACAGTTGCATCAAAATATGAAAAAAAAACTGCCTTTCAACCCAAATTGTAATTTCTTTGCACGAAATGTTAGTAGAAAATATACATATATTAATTCTATTGAGTTAAAGTTTTAGGATCACCAAGAAATTTTCTTAGAAAATCATTTAAAAAGCTCCAAGGTTCATAGGTCAACGGATATTATCTTCTTAAATCATTCAATAATATTTTCAGTATTTTGGGTCATTAAATTAAACTTACGTACGCAAATCGCATGTCGAGAGAATTTCTCAATCAAAGAAATGACATATTTAAATAAAATGAAAGCATTAAACTAATGAAAAGCAGACTCCAGTAACAGCAAATATAAACAAAATAGATTTCCGTGTATGCGAATACCCGCCCTTTTTCACTAGTTGCTTGATTATTCAATAATCTTGATTCTCGTAAAGCAGAGATACCAAAGTACCCAGATTATTGATATTAAAAAAAAACTATTGAATGCATTTTAAGTGCAAAAAAAATTATTGCACTTTTCGACCCAGCGATCAGAGAAGACTCATGGGTATGGTTATCTCTGATCGCCTACCATAGAAGTTCGATGTTGGAGGTCACACCATTGATGAGACCTCTCTGATCGCTGGGTGGAAAAGTTCAATAATCTGTTTTACACTTAAAATGCATTTTATAAATTTATTGAAATTATTTTCAATAAATTTCTGTCTGTTAGTCAAGAAATCCCCTTCATGTAATTTCTACTTGCTTTATCCATATATCGCCAGGCAAAAAAGGGGGAAGAATCACGCAATTTCAAAGTGCAATGAGAAATCTTGCCACACTTACTTTTTATAAAAAGTTTTTATATGGGCAATTGGTGTGACATCCAACATTGAACTTCTATGGTAGGCGATCAGAGATAACCATACCGATGAGACCTCTCTGATTGCTGGATCGAAAAGCTCAGTAATTTTTTTTTTGCACTTAAAATGCATTTTGTAAATTTATTGAAATTATTTTCAATAAATTTCAGTTTGTTAGACGAGAAATCTCCTTCATGTAATTTCTACTTGGTTTATCCATATGCCGCCAGGCAAAAAAGGGAATGCAATCACCCAATTTCAAGGTGCAATGAGAAATCTTGCTACCATATAATTCACACTTACTTTTTATGAAAATATTTATATGGGCAATTGGTGTGCCATCCAACATTGAACTTCCATGGTAGGCGATCAGAGGTAACCATACCGATGAGACCTCTCTGATCGCTGGGTCGAAAAGCTCAATAATTTTTATTTTGCACTTAAAATGCATTTTGTAAATTTATTGAAATTATTTTCAATAAATTTCAGTCTGTTAGACGATAAATCTCCTTTACATTAAAGAAATCCTTCTGCAAGTTCTTAGAACTGCAATCTTTGTAAAATCTTTGTGTAAAATTGCATAAAAAAACGGATTACTCGGGAAGAGCCGGTTCTCTATGGAGTATTAAATTCCAGTACGCATTTATTTTGGTGGTAAGTTCCAGAGAACTAAAATGGGAATATAATGAACATGCTGGCTTTTTTTTCAGCAAATGCCATAGCAGGTAAATGCACTCTAATTTTACACTGTTACTTTTTTTTATATACAAATAAATTTGTTCCGATGCGCTTTAGCAATAAATGCTGATAACCTTCTTGTAATTAGCGATATTTGTATACAAATTTTTAATTTTAATTTTTGTAGTGATCAGTATTTTTTTATCATTTCTGCCTTTGGCCTAAAATCTTCAGTAACTTTACCAACTCATACCGGTATTGATTATATTTAGCACATTAAAACATTAGTAAAGCAGAATTATCGCATAGAATTATTACATAATGGTCACAGCATAATTCTTAAAGAGTTTATAATGCTACCACCATATTAAACACGCGCCATTTGCATTCAGCGCCTAGTGGCTATTTCAAACTTGATTTTCAAAAGTTTCTGTTACTAAACAATGAACTCTGGGCAGTTGTGCATCAAGCAAATAATCCATTTATAGCTTTCCATAAAACTGAGAAAAAACATATTTTTCGTAAAATGCAAGACTTAAGATGAAAAGTATAAAATTCTAAGATAATGTAAATCAGGAGTAATTAAACGAAAAATTTTCTGTGTAATAACGTATCAATTGTAAACGCGTTTTTGAGGTTACTTTGTGTAAAACAGACAAAAACATACACACCCCGAAAATGGTACGGAGATAGGTTTCTTCCCCTCTTCAGCAAAATTGCTTATTGATTTTATCAAGCTTTATGAGCTAGTACTAGATTGACATCTATTTCGAGAGATTAGATTACTTAATTAAAAGTGTATCGGAAAGTGTTCAATAATCAGTTGATAAGCATTTAGATTTTTCTTCATAAATTCTCAAACCAGAACCTTAGATATATCCCGCAGGAGTGTAACTAAACGAGATATCTATATTAAGTAAACGTAAGAAATGTAGAAATAAAGGAACATTGGGAAATCCAATATCTTGAAACTTGGCCTCTAAGTCAGAACTCCAGCCAAACAAACAATACCAACATAATGAATGCAAGACATTATATACATATATATATATATATCTAAAGCGTACAACAGGTAAATGATTCAAATACCAATACCACAGGTTGACGGATAAGGAAAGAACCATTTGTACGCGAAGAATGAATTAATGATCTCGTTACTTTTCGTCGCGGGGAGAGCAATAATATTCATCAATAGTCTAAAATTGAAATGAAGTCATATTTGGAGATGCGTCTTTACCAGCTTTCTTAACAGCAGAATTTTCAAATCTAATGAACTTTAATGAGCAGTATATTCAATCCATCTGTGGAGTCTTTGAGGCACTTATACCCAGCTTTAGGAAGTTAATTTTTCAAAACGAGAAGTCATCGCATTTCAATCTATATAAATACATATGGTTCTATAATATTTAAATAAGATCCCAAACTGTTATAAAATTATTCACCAAATATTTTTAAAGAATCAAGTATTCTCGACTATGGAGTATTTGAAATGTTTCTATAAGCTTACGAATAAAATGTTGGAGAATTCGGAATACATATGATGATGTATTTTTTCTAGAATTATTTCAGTTAGGAAATTCAAATTCCATTCATTATTGAGAAATCCTATATTAGTCAGCAGTGAGTGTAAGTGTATGAAAGTAAGATAATATTGGATATCATACTATTGTAAACTAAGAAGCAATAATTCTGTCAAGAGTGAGTCGGACAATGAGGATTCCGTACCAAAACAGTCGATCGACCGAATTGAAGTATATATTTAAATCTAATCCAAATTTTCCTGTGATGAATTGAAAAATGATTGAATGTTGCACATTGAGCTGGAACATTAGTAAATACGTTATCCAGTATTGTGTTTCGCTTTTAGTCAGCTCTGAATTCATATGTTTTAAGCACGTCAGTATTATCAAGTTTCCATGATATTGAAACGGACGCAGGGGGAATTCTATTAGAGTTGGTTTTGTTAATTAGAGGTGTCTTTTAAGTGAACACAAGAAACATATATTTTTTTTTTAGAAACTATGAGACTGACGGAAAACGCGAATGTTTTCCTTTTTTTATGACTCAGTCCCTACCAACCCTGATGGTATCAAAATTGTAGCCTTAGTGCCCTAGAAGTTCAGGGAAGAGAATGATTTTTTTCGCTCATTTTGGGCTGTATATTAAATATAGACGGAAAAATGATTCAGATTATATATAACCAAATCAGAAAAAAAAAATTTCAATCCTTGAAAGTAGACTTCTGAAACGATACCTACCCCACAAGACGCCAAAAGTAATGTTTTTTTTTTAGGGGGGCGGAAACCGCACCCATTAAAAATAACAAAATAAATGTTCATACAAGTTGACTGTCGATACCTAACATTCTGCAAATTTAAAATTCGTAAGTCATTTCATTTTCGCAAAAATCGCCAGACAGGCGGACGCAAGAAGGCTCTTATAAGGGTTCCATTTTTTCCTTTTGTTTTACTACTAAACCTTAAAAAAGGAAGAAGAAAAATTATATAAGCACAAAAATAATAAGAATAAAAAAAATAGAAGACAAATATTGAAAGATAATTTTTCCTGGCGAGCTACTGGTTAGGTACACTTTAAACATTTCTTTTATCTCAAAGACGGGTAGGTACAATCCGTTTCATATTTATAACCCGACTAACATTTTTTTTTAGAAGCTCTGTGCAACTATTTTTCCGTAAACAATTTTTATTTTTCAGTTTAGTTGTTGTTTACAAGCGGGTTTCGTAATAAGCTTATTAGCTTATTAGGTTTGAACATGAGTGAAATTTCGAGAAAAGTTGCTCGCAGTCGCTGTGTAATTCGAAAGTTTTTAAAAGATCTGGAGTTTTATGGGAAAATGAAGCGAAATGGATGCAAAAGAAAATTGTCTCCGCGGGAGGAGAGGAAAATTGTACGGGCAGAAAGCAATTCGACACTAAGTTGCAATAAATTGGCTCCACGACTATTAGATTGCCATAAGAAGGCTCGGATGGAATTCTCAGAAAATAATATGGCTACATGTTGGTCTTCTGTATGAAATACTGGCTCTCATATTTCTTCATTGTTTAAGATCCAGGTGATATTTTCTGATGAAATGAAGTGGAAATTAGATGGACCCGACGGATTTAATTATTACTGGCGCAATCTGAGCAAGGACCCGTTGTATTTCTCGAAGAGGAATTTTGGTGGCGGTTCTGTGATGTTGTGGGGAGAATTTCCTGCAGCAGGGTGTTTGGATATAAAATTTGTTTCATCGTGGATGAACAGTAGAGATTACATCCAAGTACTCGAAAACACTTTACTGCCATTTCTAGCAGAACATGGCGAAAAAATTGGATTTTTCAACAAGATAATGCCAGAGTTCATACCAGTCGTGAAACAATGGGTTAGAAAAAGACAAATTTCATTAGCGTGATGGACTCGCCGGCATGTTCACCCGATCTGAATTCCATTGAAAACATTTGGGAAGTTCTTGTAAGACGAGTATATGTATGCTGAAAGTCGACAGTATGAATCATTGGCGGAATTGAAAGCTGCAATTCTTGATGAATGGCGGAAACTTGACGCTGAATTATTAAATAAATTAATCCAGTCTATGAAAAAAAGAATTTTTGAAGTTATAAAATCCAAAGGTGGTCATATTAATTATTAAGTTTTTGTATAAAATTTTATTTAAAATTTATACGAAATAAATACTTTATTTTTTGGAAACTTCATCTGGGTTATAAATTTGAAACGAGCAAAAAACGTTCAGCAGGAACTGTTGCAAAAATAATGAAGCCTTCCAATAATTTCCTTAAAATTAATTTCAGCTCCAGGCTTTCTACATTTTGCAATCAATACAAAGGCATAATTACTTTCCGAGTGGAAATAACTTAAAATTTGTAGGTGGGTTATAAGTATGAAACCGAGTGAATATATCAAAATAATGCTTTAATGGTTCTATGACTTGTGGAAACCCCATTCATTAACAGTAAGCGCTTGAGTTATTGTCAATTCGATAATTTACCTGAATGCATTTGGCTAAATTTTAATTTTACCATTATATTTTATTGCATACTTCAAATATCCCTTTTTTTAATTGATTTATATTGATGTTTTTAAATATTTGAAGGAATTTCACCCCAAGCTTTTTTAATACCTTTCGATCAACTTTCAGACCCCTGACTCAGAAATTTTGTTTCTAAGCGCCTGAGGGCCTGAGAGTGCCGTTCGTCACAATAGAGGTCTAGGGTAGTAAAAGTGGATAGATTTACATGGGTTTTCTTGATTTAGAATGAGTGATGGGGAGCTTTCGAGGGGGGAAAATATTCTTATGTGTTGGGGAGTTTTGGGGTGGGGTGGTAACTACCACCCTTTGAGAGTGCCGTTCATGACGAAAGAGTTTTAGAGTAATAAGCGTGGATGGATTTACATGGGGTTTTTTGATTTAGAATGAGTGAATGGGGCACTTTCCGATGAGGTAAAATTTTCTTACGTGTTGGGGGTTTGGCGTTGGGGTGGTTACTACCACCCTTGGGGTTGTGCAATTTGGGCCGTGCGTGGTATGAGTCGAGATTCGTGCCTCGAGAGTCGAGAGTCCTCGAGAGTCGAGAGTCAAGAGTCAATATTTGATAGTCGAGATTCGAGAGTAGAGATTCGAGAGTCGAGATTCGAGAGTCAAGATTTGAGAGTCGAGATTCGAGAGTCGAGAGTAGAGATTCAGAAGTCAAGAGTCGAGAGTCGAGGGTTGACATTCGGGAATCGAGAGTTGAGCTTCGAGAGTCGAGGTTCCAGAGTCGATGCTCGAGAGTCTAGATTCGTAGTTCGAGAGTCTAGAGTCAAGATTTGAGAGTCGAGGGTCGCAATTCGAGAGCCCAGGAATCGATACTCGAGAGCTTGGGTACGAGTTGCAGTTAGACAATTGGGATTATAGTTATGGCTGCCCAAACTTTTAAGATTTAATCTCAGTTCTAACATTGAGAACGAAAAAAATTATTTTTTACTTTTTAGTGCATTTTATTTACAAAAGTTATGTAACAAAGTTACAAATTTAAAACCGAATTAAAATATTTTTGACCGCCACTGGGGTATTTAATTAAAACTTGAACTTAAGTTCAAATACCCACGCCACTGAGGCATGCAAACAAGCTGCCATAGGCACAGGCTGCATGATCAGCACGCCAGCATATGTACTAGTCAAGCACAAAGAAAAGCTTTTCAAAAGAGCTTGCAAGCTCCTTTATATTTACGCCCGTAGAAGCATCAGGCACTCAGCCACTGAGAAGCTCTGACCCCCCGGCTATATAAAGCGCGCCATTCGCCCACAGAAATCAGTCTGATCAGCGAGCTCAACCAAGCAAGTTGGACAGATTATTTTTCAAGGGTACTAGTGGTGAGCGAAATTCCCGCACTAGCAAACCTGACACGTCAAGTGAAATAATCCCCTTGACTTTCCTAAAATCCTGCGTTGAGGTTTGCGAGAAATATCCCGCCTTGACATTGCACTGGTACGTCGTGTGAGAAATCCCCGTACCATATTAGTCTGTGTTCCCGCGTTGAAGTTTGCGAGAAATATCCCGCCTTGACATTGCACTGGTAAGTCGTGTGAAAAATCCCCGTACCATATTAGTCTATATTCCCGCGTTGAGGCTTGCGAGAAATATCCCGCCTTGACATTGC
This sequence comes from Dioctria linearis, assembly GCA_963930735.1. NCBI lineage: Eukaryota > Metazoa > Arthropoda > Insecta > Diptera > Asilidae > Dioctria > Dioctria linearis. The sequence continues at coordinate 88,226,227 of OZ005744.1, forward strand.
ACTGGTACGTCGTGTGGGAAATCCCCGTACCATATTAGTCTGTATTCCCGCGTTGAACTTTGCGAGAAATATCCCGCCTTGACATTGCACAGGTACGTCGTGTGAGAAATCCCCGTACCATATTAGTCTGTATTCCCGCGTTGAGGTTTGCGAGAAATATCTCGCCTCGACATTGCACTGGTACGTCGTGTGAGAAATCCCCGTACCATATTAGTCTGTATCCCCGTGTTGAGGTTTGCGAGAAATATCCCGCCTTAACATTGCACTGGTACGTCGTGTGAGAAATCCCCGTACCATATTATTCTGTATTCCCGCAATGAGGTTTGCGAGAAATATCCCGCCTCGACATAGTACTGGTACGTCGTGTGAGAAATCCCCATACCATATTAGTCTGTATTCCCGCGTTGAGGTTTGCGAGAAATATCCCGCCTTGACATTGCACTGGTACGTCGTGTGAGAAATCCCCGTATCAGATTAATCTGTATTCCGGCGTTGAGGTTTGCGAAAAATATCCCGCCTCGACATTGCACTGGTACGTCGTGTGAGAAATCCCCGTACCATATTAGTCTAAAAGCCTGCGTTGAGGTTTGCGAGAAATATCCCGCCTTGACATTGCATTGGTACGTCGTGTGAGAAATCACCGTACCATATTAGTCTGTATTCCCGCGTTGAGGTTTGCGAGAAATATCCCGCCTCGACATTGCACTGGTACGTCGTGTGAGAAATCTCCGTACCATATTAGTCTGTATCCCCGTACATCGTGTGAGAAATCCCCGTACCATCCGTCTCGGTTAGAACTAGTCGCACGAAGCTATTTTTTTTGTTGCTTTGGATACGTCGTGTGAAGAATCCCCGTATCTGACAATACAGCATTTTGAAATACTACGCGTCTCCCTCTCAGGTCTTTGCGGTAACATAGTATTAAACATAGACTAGTACAGGGTACATATCATAGACCTTAAGAAATTAGTTCTAGGATAGTATATGATTAGCATTGTCAGTGATAGGCTATTCGTTCAATAAAGAATCTATTATTATATGGTAACTAAAGGATTTTCATTTTGAGAAACCCTGATCCGGCGAGCTATCCGCAACAATCCCATAGAAAATCCGTTACAAAATGGCGCCCGAGCAGGGACCTGCGAGATAGCCCCGATTCGTCACACAGCCCGTTTCGAGTGTAAACACTCCCTGCGTAGACTAAGCTTCTTAACTTGAGATAGATTAGAATAGGACAGCTCTATTTAAAGTGACCTGCGAGATAGCCCCGATTCGTCACACAGACCGTTATCGAGTGTAAGCACTCCCTGCGTAGACTAAGCTTCTTAACTTGAGATAGATTAGAATAGGACAGCACTATTTAGAGTGACCGGCGAGATAGCGCAGACTAGTCACAGAGACAGTTATTGAGTATTAACACTCACCATGTGGACTCGTTAGGATAGCATAGTATATCTATAGTAAAAGTAAAATACGTTGCAGCCGTGAATTATTGTGTGACACTGAGTAAACTCAATAAAAGTAGTTATAGAATAAAATAGAATAATGAGAGTGAAGTGTCTGTCTCAGATCTAACCGCAACGACAGTATATTTACTGCGTAAAGAAGTACTTATTCAAGAGCTGGAAGCTCGTGGGTTAGAGATCCAAGGTACTGTAGAGGAGCTGAGGAAGCGCCTCAGCGAATCTCTTAAACTCAGTCCTCCGATGAGTCGAACGTGACAGGGACAACAAGCACCGAAACCCAAAGTCAGATCAAGTCAAAAGAGTCTCGTGCGAATTTCAGTACTCAAACTGACTCCGATACAAGCACGCAGCATCATGCTGACTTGCTCAAATATACACCGACTAATAAAGAAGTCCGTCTTTCCGATGCCGACATTATGGGCCTTCCTCGAACGAATTGAAGAATTGGCCGACTGCTACGAAATACCCATCTACCGACTCTTTAAAACGTTCCCAGAGCTACTAACTAAGAATGCCTGAGCTTGGTATAGGAGCAACCGAGAGAGATGGTCAGAATGGACAGAGTTCGTTGAAGAATTTAAAGCATTCTTCCTCCCACCTCGTTTTCACGATAGACTAGTCGAGAATATCCGAAGCCGCGTACAAAAGGCTGGAGAAAAGGCAAAAGATTTTGTTATAGCCATCCAGTCGTTAATGCGATGGCAGAGCGATTTATCACAAAAATTAGAGAGGGTGTATGAAAATTTACGACTAGAGTACAAGCTGTACATCCGCAGAAGAGATTTCTCTCATCTAGTAGAACTCTGCCAGCTCACAGAAGAGCTCGAACAGATCAAGCTGGAGGAACTTAAAGCCCAGAAATCTTCCACTAGCCGTACAACTTCCTCTTCTCGTGTCTTACCGATTAGACAGACATACTCTCGAGAAGAGTGTTGTTGGCGATGTGGAGAGAGTGGACACCGTTCACGGGAATGTCGGAATCCCCGCCGATTATTCTGCTCATGCTGCGGCCAAGAAGATATTCTGTCTCAAGACTGCAAGTGTCCAAAAGAGACCAGAAGACCGGGAAACGCCACCGGGGTGCCAATAACACCAGGGGACCAGGCACCCTAACACAAACACTAGAGAGCCCCAACACCAGTCCAAAAACTACCAGCAGCAGTAGCGAATCACGATACTTTCTCAACATCGAGGTTTTAGGAAAACCTCTCTTCGCTCTAATAGATACCGGCTCAGGGAAATCTTTTATAGGAGATGAACTGAAGAGCAGGATAGAGAGTCTCAAAATCCCCAGCCATAAGTGCAACGTGAAAACATCAGTTGCCAATGGATGTGAAGTACCGATCACTACCTACTATAAACTTGACATTCGATGGAGAGAAAGCGTCATATCACATGCATTCTACTACATGCCCGGTCTCGATGAAATCGTCATTATTGGTGTCGATCTATTACAGAGATACCACATTAAACTATACCTATTAGGGAAAGAAATGTTCCCGAATGAGGAAGACCTCAGTTATCGTACCGAGAGCATTAGTCTAGCTATAGACACTTCCAAGGGACTATCCTCAGAGGATGAGCAAGTTATTTCTAATTTTCTCACCGAACAGCTCTCCCGATTTGATAGTATTCCAGGGTTAACACAAATCACCGAACACCGAATCCGTATGAAACACGACCGTCCGATTAAGCAACGCTATTTTCCCCGTAACCCGGCAATGCAAGAAATAATAAATAAAGAGATTGATGAGCTGCTCGAGAGCGACCGAATTGAACCGTCTACTAGTCCCTATAGTTCTCCCATTGTGCTCGTAAGAAAGAAACTGGGAGGATGGAGGCTGTGCATTAACTATCGTCAAATAAATGAGCACTCCATTAAGGACGCACATCCATTACCACAGATTCATGCCATTCTCGATAAATTGAGAGGTGCGTATTATATATCTTCCATTGATCTTAAGCAAGGGTATTGGCAGATCCCACTCGCGAGTGACAGCCGACAATATACCGCCTTTACACGCGTCGGGTCGTGGTCTGTTTCAATGGAAAGTAATTCCATTCGGACACCATTCAGCCCCCGCCACTTTCCAAAGGGCGTTAGATTAAGTCATTGGACCAGATGTGGAACCTTTCGCTTTCGCCTATCTCAATGATATAGTGATTATTGGCCGAACTCTTCACGAACATCTAGAAAAATTGAAGATTGTTTTCGACCGACTCCTACAAGCGAACCTAAAAATAAATCCGGAGAAGTGAGGAATTCACACTGAGAGCATAAATTATTTAGGCCATGTGATCTGTGGCGAAGGTATACAGACCGATCCCGATAAGGTAAGAGCTATCCGAGAGCTAAATCCACCAAGAAATCCGAGAGAACTACGCCGCTTTATTGGCATTGCCTCTTGGTACAGACGATTTGTCCCTGAATTCTCTACAACCACCGCGCCCCTCACTAAACTACTTTGGAAAAATTCGAAGTGAAAACCGGAGGAAACTCAAGAGCAAGCATTCCACGAGCTTAAGAGAAAGCTTACCGAAGCACCCGTGCTCACATGCCCCGACTTCACACAAGCATTTGTGCTACAAACCGACGCTAGCCAAGATGGGCTGGGCGCTGTACTCTACCAGGAAATAGAGGGCAGAGAAGGTGGCATAGCTTATGCTAGCCGCAGGATGAATGAAACCGAAGAGAGATACTCTGTATCAGAGAAAGAATGCCTCGCCATCCTGGGGTATGAGGAAAATGAGACCCTACCTGGAAGGGTATCATTTTACTATCATAACCGATCATCAGTCACTCAAATGGCTCAACTCGATAGAGAGTCCGTCTGGCAGATTAGCTCGTTGGGCTCTTGAGTTACAGCAGTATGACTATGAAATCCGGTACCGTAAAGGAAAGCTGAACGTGGTCTCTGATGCTCTCTCCCGACAGCCCATACCCGATATAGCCGTGTGCACCATAACCCCCGAGACCCCGAAATGCACATGGTACGAGCGGAAGTTTCACTCTGTACAAGAAAACTCCGCCGCAAACCCCGACTTCCGGCTCCAAGATGGGAATCTATACCGGCACATATATAGTGCATCTAACCACACTGACGACGACGTTACAACACCTCTCCGACAGCGAGTCCTAAAAGAGAACCATGACGATATTACCGCAGGACATGGCGGAATATCTAAAACAACCTGCCGAATTGCTAAAAACTATTATTGGCCCGGCATGTTCCGAGATATAGCTAAGTATGTCGGCTCGTGTGAATCATGTCTCCGACACAAAGCTCTCCAGCAGAAAACGGCAGGAGAAATGTACATGACTGAGACATCCGAACCATGGGAAATCGTCAGCGACTATTTCATAAGCCCACTGCCGCGATCCAGCAAAGGGAACACCGTGATCTTGGTACTACAAGATAAATTCACGAAATGGGCAGAGTTCGTACCACTACGAGATGCCACCACTCCAGCATTAATCCGAGCGGTCAAAAAGCAGATCTTCTCCCGCTTTGGGTGCCCACGAACATTCATCTCCGATAACGGCCGACAATTTGTCAGCTCGCAGTTCCGAAATTTCCTAAAAGAGCTTGGCACTCATCATCGATTAACCCCCCCGTATACCCCCCAGGCCAACTCGACGGAAAGAAACCAATCGTGTTCTAAAAGGCATGATATCCCAATACGTATGTAGGGACCAGCGAAATTGGGACCAATTTATACCAGAGTTAATGTTGGCTTACAGCACGAACCAGAGTGATACTACTAGTTACTCTCCCGCTTTCCTGAATTTTGGAAGACAGCCGAGGTTACCCAAAACATTATATCAGGAAGTCGGCGGGCCGACTCAGCACCAATACACTTCCCCCCACGAAAGATCGCAAAAACTTGCGGAGACCTTCGAAATGGTTAGAATTAATTTAGGGAAAGCCTTTGAAAAACAGAAACACCACTACAACCTGAGACGGAGACCTTGGTGTCCCAACCTGGGAGATTCGGTTATACGAAAAGAGCAACGACTATCCTCCGCAATAAAACATTACTCCGGTAAGTTAGGTGCCAAATACGAAGGCCCTTATACCGTCACCAAGATTGTCTCCCCCGTAATTGTTGAGCTCACTGACGAAAGAGGCCGCTTGACTGGAAAGACATATGTCAAACACCTCAAGTCATACCACCACCGAGACGACCCCACCAGGCCACCATCCTATAAAAGGCCAAGCAGTCCCGAACAGAAGATCATTTCACGTCCAAACAGAGGTCAGTCGAAGCTCTAGCCACAAAATGAGTGACCCAACCATCCGCAAGGCAACACGACCAGCCAAGATGACCACCGTAGCCGCCATCGGAACACTGCCCCGGGTTCCATCCACCAATAACGAGAGGAAGAAGAAGGTAAGGTTTGTCCCCATAATACGTCCCGCGCCCGGTCCGACCGAGAAGGTACCAGCCGAGAAGGAAGTCCCGAAACCGAAAATACCCCGACCCATGCCGACAACCGTCCAGACCCAGAAGACGAAGCCATCGCTAGATGTTACGCCAGATGAGATCCGTACGGAACCAGAAATGCTGACGCAACCGGTGGCACCACCAACAGCAGCAGGCCAAACACCCATCCACAACCCGAATTCGATGCCGGAAACTTCAAATAAAAACTTTTTTATGTGGCTTTTTGGATTAAACTAAACTACAGAAATCATAATCAAGAGCTTGCTTTTCAGGTTTATTCATTATAATGTCACATAAAAGTAAGTGAACCTTTCGCACCCTCGCACGAATTAATATAGATAGAAAATAATTACTTAGAAATGAAGCTAGTTAAGCCTTAGTTCAGCCTTAGCTGAATGGTGAGTAATAGTTTTGAAAGGTATTTTGTGATTGGGTGACTGTATGCGTGCGTAGGTTCACTTATTGATAGTTTAGTCGAACAGATGCATCGCTCTATTGCTGACAGAGTGAGTAATCTTGCGGCTTGTATGCAGTACCACACTATTGAGTTGTCATAGGGGTATGTTGTAGGCGTAGCATCCTTGATTTGGCAAGGTGATAGGTTGTAGGGAAGTTCAGGGATCCGGTTCTGCTACAGTGAGTTGCCATGGCATGACCCCCGAAGTGATATTAACCATTGCATTGAGTGGTCACGGTGGTGTATCACTCATCTTGAATTCAAGAGAGAATGTTTCTTTGGAAGTAGCTAGGTTATGGTTGGGTTTGCATAAGCTAAGATATTTAGGTGCCTCTAAATAACAAATTAACTGAACCTGTTTGTTTACGAGCTTTTTATTTCCAAGTAACCTTGGATCGGGAGACGAGCACAAACTGAGGAAACTCATTCCGAGTTCGGCGATACCTAATGAAGCTTCAGCAAAGAAACTAAATAAAGACTTAAGTTGAGTTTCGTGTTTCATTTTGCAATAAAATTTTAAAATTACTCATACCTTATCTTCAGAAGTGGGATAGACACACATATAGCCAGTTGACACTATTGGTGAATAAAGCGATAGATACTTCATAATAAGCAATTGTGAGTGCTTGTGTGACTGTGTGATTGCAGATTAAGCTTTACGGATTTATATTGCGGTTAAGTATTAGTTTATTTACAACTTAATTTTTCTTAATCATTGCGTATACGTTTCTCTTCAACAATTTGTCTGATTGCCAAGTAGTTACAGCAAAGAAAACAAAAGCTAAAAGGCGTCGTATGTTATCTGAAAGTAAATCTGAATCTTTCTAATCGGGGGCCTCTAGTTCTAGCGAATTAAATTATCTTGCTAGCTTAATGTGTACCCCAACCTCTAACGTGCAAGAGCTACAAGTAAAAACGGCATTACTCCGGTGAAGCGAGGTATTACCAGTTTTTGACCCAACAAACAAAACGCTAAGTACACAGTTGTGGTTGCCAAAAATTGACGAGTTACAATCTATTTATAGATGAGACGCTATTACCACGATTTATTACGCGACAACAAAATTCAGGAGACTTACAGATAAGTGGTATCGAAGTTTATCGACGGTAAATTTGACTGTTCCCATCAGTGGAAGGAAAATATTATTATTATTATAATATTATATTATTATTATTATCCGGAGAAACGGATTATTCTCAACAATTAGAAGAGATGCTAAGCCGGAAGAAACAAAGTTAGATTATTACTACGATAAGCTAGCTCTTCTTCATATTTGTGATATTTTCGGAGTAAGGGTAATTTCTTTTTTGATATCTGACCTAAATATACAGGAAGCTGAAAAGGCAGGAAAACATCAGACATCAGCCAGCTTATTATCCTTTCTGACGACTTTGAAGGAGAATATTCCGGACACGAGCACCAAACATCTAAGCTGGTGCAATTATCAAAGCGGAGCTTTATGTGTTATCATTGCGGAAGCTTTGAACATCTTCTTCCTCAATGCCCGATGCGACCGAATAAATGTGAAAAATGTAAAATCTATCACACAGGACAATGCTACAGAGCTTCCAGAGTGGAACATTTAAAGAGAATTATTGCTATAATCAGCAAAGTAAGAGGTAAGAAATATTTTAAGAATGGCATAATAGAAGGTAAAGATGTACAGGGTTTCGTAGATCTAGGGGAAAATTTCAATATGATGAATGATCAGCTTAGAATTGAATTAAAATTGAAATAGTTCCTAACACGGTACGGTGGTGGTACCATATTGCCTTTGGGAGAAGTGAAAAATTTAACGATTAAAGTCGATCAGGCTTAAGCAAAAACCGATTTCGTTATAGTCCCAAACAAGCTCCAAGATATTCGAATAATAATCGGACAACCCTTTACTAAAACAGAGCATATAATTGTTCATAAGGAAAATGAATCCTTAAGGCTTTATAAAGAAACATTCGATGAATTGCCGTACTGACTAGATTTACCTCTAGAAAAAGTGCTATGTTGGGTAGACGAAGCAGTAGTTATCCCATCCAAACACACTGCCCACATAATATGTCGAACAGAGATATTACATAATAATAAAGTTATCTATATAAATTTCAGTTCCAGATATAATAACTTAACATAAAAAATGGAAAATGGAAAATTCCCTTGCAAAATCAGAGCCTGACACTGAATCCGAGCAAGTGTCATTTCTTCAAAACATCAATCATTTCCATCAAATTTTTTTATTGATAAACATCTATTACGTCCCGGCATCGAGAAGACAAAGGCTGCTGACTTGTTTGCAGCTCCTTCAAATGCCCACCAAATTAGGCAGTTCATAGGTCTTTTTCCGTTAGTTCAAAATTACGCCTTAATTTTCAAATCCTTAATTGAATTAACGAAGAAAGATAAGCTGTGGGTGGGAATGGAGTGAAAAACCACAAACTGCTTTTCACTTGCTTAAGAACAAATTGACAGAAAAGCCACTTCTAACAATTTATAACCCGAAAGTTATAACAGAAGTACATACGGATGCGAGTATGCTAGGAGTTGCAGGAATTTTGTTACAATGTGACACCACTAACATGTATATAAATGGACTGCTTTTGAACCAATAATGCACGAAAGCAAATGGCACTACTATCATATTCCTGTCTCTTTCCGTGAGAGAATACTTTCCCACTGAACTGTAACGATAGGGTAATCAAAGCTTTTCTACAAAAACAGCCTTGTAAAAAACACTTCTTTTGGCTCATAATTAATATTTAACAATACACATAGTCCCAAATACTTTCGGTAAATCCCACTGACATGCATATAAGTAAATTCCCAAATAATTTAAATATAGCGTCAGTTTACAACAGTTGGTAGCATTGACAGTGAGAGCAAACCTTTGAAACCAAAACTGGTGCCACATGAAACAGGAGATCAGTCAGTCCATTTATATACATGACACTGTGTATCACAAACAAACAATTAAGACCGGTCGCATACGACCGTCGGTAAACAAACAAAAATGAAGAAAATTATCATTCATGCGAATTAGAAACGTTGGCTGTAGTAGAAACATTAAAAAAAAAACGTGTCAACTTCATAGAGTACAGGCCAGGAAATAAAATAGCACATGCAGATGCCTTAAGAGAGAAATGCGGCGGAAAACGAAACCCCCGATGAGTTTGGGCATTTCGGATTGGGAAGATTTTGAATAAGGTTTATGAAAATTATTGGCTTCGGAAAATGCGTGAATATGTACAAAGTTATATCAAAAATTGCAAAGCTTGCATTTATAATAAAATACCTAAAGGCCCACTGTATCCAATCAAGAAAGACTCGACACACTCCTGACGTAGATCACTTGCGATCTTTTGTTCGAAGCACAATTGGCAAGCCATACTTAGTAAAGTACGTTGAAAGCTTGACGAAGTATGTGTTGCTAAGCGCTGTAAAAGACACAAGTACAATACCAGTACTAAGGATGCTTGACCAAATGGATAAAAAATTTGGGATTCCAAACCTTATCATAACGGACAAAGGAGCCTGCTACACTTCGAAGGCGTTCGCCAAGAACTGTAATAAAAAACGGAATATAGCACATACAGACTGGAGTAGCTACACCGACAGTAAACGGACAAGTAGGGCGTTTCAACTCAACGAGTTTGTCTTCATTGGCTGCGACATCAAAACACATTGTTAGAAAAAGAACACCATTGGAATTACTATTTGGGTATCGGCCGCGAGGGGAAGCTGACGCGAAATTAACTTTGAACATTAATCGAAATAGAATAGATCTGGGAAGCTTGAAGGAAGCCCGCCAGGAAGTGTTAGATGTTATTGAAAAGAATCAAAGGAAACAGAAGGAAATATTTGATAAGAGGAGAAAAGCAGCTAGAAAATACAGTGAAAGAGACCTGATTGCACTGTGGAAACAAGCATTCGAAGACGGATAAAGTTACAAATTGCTCTCTAAATATAAAGGACGTTTAAAATAAAGAAGGTGTTGGGAAGAACTCGATATGTGGCAGCACAGTTCACAGAATACTCCGGAGTCAAAGAGCTGTTTGTGAAAACGTGGAAAGTGCAGACCATATAGAACCATGGATTCAAACCGAATGAATCTCTGATTCGTGAGGCGTTCACAATCTAGGTTGGCCCACGATATACAGAGTAACAACGTATGACTGTCCCAGTCCCATGAATCGCTATTTTGAAAATAGCTAAAATACCTCCGCGTCATACGAATCGAGTTTTTGACAGCAGCGGAAGTTGTATTATGCAGTGTTTCAAAAAGTTAATAAATTCAGTATTTTAAATAAAAGCTATCAAATTATCAAGTGAAAATGGTTAAGTGCACTGTTTTTGTTTGAAAAAATATCAGGTACGGCAAAAAAGTGGAAAGACGCTTCGTTTTTTTCGTTTCCCTATAGACTTAGAAGTGAGAAAACAGTGGATTAGTGCTTGTGGCTAAAAGCGTAAAATCAATGTGCAAACTGCTCGGATTTGCTCTGAGCATTTCACACAAAGTCTGATGAGACGAAAGGCATGAGAAGGGTGAGCAGCGGAAACTGGTAGAGGAGTGTTTAGCTTCCTATGAAAGATAATCAAATTGATATTACAGATATTAAAACCTAATGCATTGCACACATATTTGGTAAAATTTGCTTGCTCGCATCAATATGTGTTGCCGAAAAGTTTGCTGAAGCAAAGCGTTTGTTACCGCGATGCATTAGGTCTGGACATTTGGGTTTACTTTATCTATACCTACTATAAATAAAATTAAAGTTTCATAGTTTCTGTAGTGTTTGTATACATATGTTAAGATTTTCTATATAAAAACTGATAGATTATTATAGGTTTATAAATTTACTGCTTGAAGAATGAAATGAAAATCTATATATGTACCTACATAGATTGAAAGAAGTGGACACCAGCTGCGCAGATAATCCTGGGCCTGAAGAAGCGGAAGAACAGGTAGCGGAAGAGGTAGAGGAGGTAGTAGAGCAGCATGTTCAAAACACAATTCATTGTGCTATTCAAACAGAGTAAGTAACAATTTAGTTTTTCCTTATGCAAATTCAATAAATTGTATAATTGTAGCGTTGATCTTGAATGTAATGGGGAGTTACCAATAATCTCCTTACAACGCCAGCTTCGAGATTCGAAACGTCAGTGCAACAAAGTAACCAAACGTTTGAAAGACGCTGACTTAGTAACGTCGTCCTTGTCGACCTTCTTGACTAAGGGGCAAATTACGAAATTAAAAAATCCTAATAAGCGAATCGTATGGAGTAGTGCTGACATATCATCTGCAATTTCACTACATTCTGCAGGACCCCGAGCATATAGACTGCAACGTTTTAATATAAAGTTCAAATGCAAGAACAACAACTAAAAAAGCTAGAATTGGTCTAAGACCATTCTTATGATACCCTAGAATCTAGATGAATGCCCGTATGAAATTTCATATTGTCCCCTTCTGTGCAATATTGATTTTTGAAGTGGTTTTCCGAATATATGTATTTCTAGAACGGTTTGTCGGACAAAAAAAATTATTATAACCAATTTTAGGATTTTTTAGGATTTCGTATTCTGAAGAAGTTTTTAGTACAATAAAAATGTCTTGGACTGATCGTTTTCACAGTATTCGTCAAAAACCTAAAATTTTATTTGGCAACACCAAGAAGGAGTTGCCCTATTTAGTCCATCTTTGAAATTTTATTTGCTAGTGCAATGAAAACACCATGTACTAAGTTTCAGCTCTCTATATTGATACATTCAAATATGTCCAAATATATAGTGGAAAACGAAAGTTTTGTATGCATATGTCCAAATATATAGTGGAAAATGAAAGTTTTGTATGCATAGATATTTGCACACCCGTCGCCGTAGACAGCTGAAATTTTGTACACATCATTTTTATATAAATAGCAAATAAAATTTCAAAAATACACTAAATCGGGCAACCCCTTCTTGGTGTTGCCATACAGAGCTTTGGTGTTTCACTTTAATTAATTTTTATGTTCATCTAGCCAGGGTATAATATTATTGGTCTTAGACTAATTATAACTTTTCTTCTTGTTTTTTAGCACTATTCGTTCTTTCTCTGTAGTCCTTACCTAGTAAGCGAAGTGATTGTAGGAAACGCTTCATATAATTCTTAATGCTATATCAATGCCTTTTTTACACAATAATTTCTGACGACATATGTACTTGTATTTCCTCTTATAAAAAAATATCATTTTTAAAATTTCTTGTTTTGTTCCTCGCATGGTGCAGATGCTCACAAAGAAAAAAAATGTTCCTTAAATATATTTCAGCTGACCATTTGACTGGAAAATAGGGATTTTTCTTTGCATGACACAAAAAGTCTTGTTTTCTCGAATGGTGACTCAAAGTTCACGCCACACCCACGCACCAATCACGTAATGGCGAATTGCTTTAGATTTATCTGTTATTATAGGATTTTAAATTAAACATTTTTGTTTGCATTTTGTTCCAATAGAAATGTTAGTAGAGTTTCGGGAATATTTCCGATCCACCGAAACATTTCGGGAAGTTTTTGACTCAGAAATGTTTCCATGACACATCATTAGTTGCGAGTAGTATAAATGGTTGCCAGATCTTATTGGAAAATCCAATCCGTTTCGTCCATTATTTCATTGAAATCAGCTGCAACCGTCTGTAGTAACTGTACGTACTTTTCTGCGTTATGTCTTGCACTTAAAATTATGTGGCCGAGCACTTTGATGTCCGCTCTCTCACACTGGTTGCAGTTTTGATTCCCGCTTTGTAACTTTCTCATAGCTTTTGGGATCTCGAAAAAACTACACACCACGTTGGTACTACGGCGAACTTTATCGACTGCACTCCTTCTAGAATATCCTTCTTCCATTAGGGTCATTACTATGCCAATTTCTTACTTTGATAATTGTTTTTCCTTGCCCATATTTAAACATTTCACTTCAGACTTTATCAAGGCAGTGTTTGCTAATAAATTAGTACTTAACCCCCACTGTTTCACTATCCAAAAATAAATATTGTAGCTAATCAGTTGCTCTACTTAAAAATTAACATTTTTAGCCAAATGCATTCAGGGAATCCATTGAATGGACTTCTCTTAATGAATAAGATTTCCACAATTCATTAAAAAATTATGTCGATACACCTCCCAGTCTTTGAGATAAAAGACATTTTTAAGATTTTCCTAGCCAGTTACTCGCCAGATATGAAAAGCTAATTATGAAACGACTTATACCGGAGAGAGACTTACGGTTTCAAACTGAGAATTTGATATTGCAATTATGTCATATTGTAATAATAGAATTTCAGACACGCACTTGCGGTTTACGATACTGAGAATTAATTAGAGAACTAATTTTTGATTTATCATCTGATATGTCATTTAATTTGTCAGTTGACTTAAGAAAGTTCCGCGCACGTACAAAATGCGAGCAAATACTGTGAAAATACTTATCTATATGGAAAATAAAAATGAAATGGACTCCAGATCATTGAAGGATTTTTTTTATGAGATTCGTTTTATTAAACCATGCAGTCCATACAGGAAATCATTCCACCTTTGGCTCAAGTCTAATTGTGCTATTGTCCGTCGGTCCGTCTGTTTGTTCTAAGTCAAAGTAATATCAGTCTTATGACCAGGTCCGTCCGTCCGACCGACTTAGATAAATGGCACAGATAACAATCATCTGATGGATGAGGGTGACAAAAACCCCCGTACCGGCTAATCGCTAGCGGGAAATTACTGTGTCGTTACTCTCTTTAGTCCTGAATATTTTTGCAGCATGAGGTGTTAACTTTTTTGCTAATTTTATTGCGTATATCTATTAAGAATGGATATAAGTAGCTCTGTCTGATGGTATACTACTCTGCTACAAATGCCAAAGTGGTTTTAAAATTTCATTTTAGTATTCATTAATTTTTGTAAGTTGAAGTGTCATTTAATACTTCCTAGTCGCTCATTTGTCTGTTACAAATGGCTCCCAAGCTTTTCGGTTTTCATTGAAATATTTACCTAGTCAATTGTAGGTAAAATTATTTTCTTGGCTTTTGTTTGTTCGAGTCATCGTGCAGTGGCCTGTCCTCTTTTGTTTCCGTAGAGCCTTGAGCTCTCGTCAGACCAACTTCCGAAATTCATATTAATTAAGGCATTCCTGGAAACAACCGCTTCTAGGGTAATCAAATTTTTGGAACGTGAAATAATTCATGTTTTTGGGGTCCCCGGTAGGGTTTGTGCCAGATGACTCCAATTTTTTTTGTACCAACGGGAGCACCACAACCTCTCAAAGAGGGTACTCCTAAACTTATCTGACTTTTTTCTTCTCACTGGAACTATACTGAGTGATTCAGACAAGGTCCAGTGAACCTCCATAATTGAGCAACATCATGTAGTAGGATAGGTGGCAGATAATTTCAAAGTTTTTTGGAACAATGACAACAACCAACTTATTTGACTTTTATCTCCTCATTGGAGTTATACTGACTGATTCAGGGTGAGGTCCACCCATTCTGGGTTACCTTTATGGAACATTTTAATTTTATGTCAGTTCTTCGTAAATCTTCCTGATGTGATTGTCGTATCGAGTATCAGTTCGTGAGAGAAGCCACTGCCAAAGATCTATTCGCGTGTTGTTTTGTTCTAGTATTCCCCGATTATTATTTTTTCTTTTGTCCTCCTTTTAGTATGTCCCGCCGCTCGCTCTAATTGCAGATAAGTTCTTGCGAATATTGCTTCCTGACCCTTAAAATTAAGAAGTTGGCTTCACTTTGATTTAGTCTTATTCACGCCTTCTGCTGCCTTGCTCTCTCATTTCCAGTCCATCAGCATTTTGTATTTTCTAGCTAAAGTCTTCATAAATTACCGAGTTTGTTGAACACAATACCTTGTCGAAGCGCTGGCAGTCTGATTTTCATATGTAGTGACTACAACTATAAGTCAGCCTTATTAAAAGTCCCTTTGGACCTCAGACACAGTTTTGAGAAAAATGAAGTCAGAATTCAGTGATGTGGCGTTTGTGGAAGCATTACATTACTTCCCTTAAGATTTAAAAATGAAACCAAATAAAAAATTGCAACACAAAATATCTTCAAAATATTTTTCTTTAAGACTTTTTATTCGTTTTTCGCTGTAAACTACCAAAGAGAAGCAATTATAAAATCACCTCCTTTCTGAAAAAAAATGTAATATAAAACAATCGAACAACATGCAATGAAAAGAATGCGAAAATATCTGGCTGTACCCATGATATTTCAATCAACCGACATCACTGCGTGGTGGAACAAGATACATAAAGTAACCGGCCATGTGCGAGTCGGACTCGCGCACGAAGGACTCCGTACCATCGTACAAAATTGAACACTATGTACTTTTTATTTATTTTTTCAAATGAGAGTAGGCGTCTTATGAAAAAATAATGCTGTCATTTGAAAAAATAATAATAATGCTGCCGTTTGAGAAAAAAATGCCTACTTATGAAAATAATAATGAATGAGAATAAAATGAGGAAAAAAACGCCGAAAAATCACGTTTCTTGTGTGAAAATTTGTTGAAAATTTCATCTGTCTACCTATTACGGTTCATTCAAATTCAAATTCAAATTTATTTATTAATTAAATTTTACATATGAGCTTTCGCTCTTTTGCATGTAATAACTCCAGGAAGGAAAGTAACAAAAAAATATATATATATAAGTAAGTTGAATAAGTGAAATGATTTGCTGTGGCAATTATTACAGAAATTATTATATATAAAAAAACAAATAAAAAGAAAGGTGAAAAAAGAAAAAAAGAGAAGAAGAAGAAAAAAAAAAGAAGATACAAAAAGGAAAAAGCATTCATTACAAGCATTGAAGATAGGCACTAAATTAAATCGCGCAACAACATGGCGTGGTTAGAGGCTTATGGCAGCAAAGATGTATAAATACTCAGCCATGTCAGAAAAAAAAATTGAAAGCATTAATTTTGAAATCGCTGATAGTTACGGATTGTTTAATACTGGTCGGCAGGGAGTTCCAAATCCTGACACCGTAAACGAAAAAAGATCTATCGCTCTGTCTGCAATTACTGCGAGGAATTACAAGTTGGCAGTTTCTCGATGATCTGAGCTGCTGAAGTTTACTGGACAAGAAATCAGGTGCAAGGGATCTAATTATCTTAAAGAGCATAATAGTCACATGATAATCAAGGTAATTATCCAAAGTACAATTTAAAATGCTGGGAACGTGCATAGAAATATGATCGAAACGCCTCAAATTGGAAATGTATCGCGCACAGGAGTTAAAAGCCACATTTAAGTAAGTCGAAGCTTTTTAGATAAATCAGGATTGCTTGAGATTTCGATGCATTTAATAAAAGTTTGTTTTCAATAGCCCAGCGAGACACCCTAGCAAGTTCACAGTTCATCAGCTCTACAACATCTTTCATACAAGTAGCAGGAGCAGATAAAGTAAGCTGAACATCATCGGCATACAGGTGGATATTGCCACAACGGATTACTTCAGGTAAATCATTAATGTATAATAAGAAAAGCAACGGTCCGAGAATTGACCCTTGTGGAACACCTGAGAAGGTAGGTCTACATCTGGAAGCATTCACAACCTTTTGGAACCTATCCGAAAGATAAGAAAAAATTAAATTAACTGCAGAACTGCTAAAAAGGAACCGTGTTTTAAGTTTACTACATAATACATTAATATTTACACTGTCAAACGCCTTAGAAAAATCTAATAATACGAGCAATGATACTAGTCGGGCATCTATATTTAATCTAATATTATCTACTAGGTGTAAAAGCGATGCAACTGTACTATTTCGTTTGCGAAAACCTGATTGAAATGCATATAAAAGGGACTGATCCGATACAAAGGTTGAAATTTGGTCACAAAGCAATTTTTCGGTAACTTTCGAACAGAAAGGAAGTATGCTAATTGAACGAGAATATTCCTTAAGTCGAGGATTAGGTTTTTTATTAATTGGAACAACTTTAGCATATTTCCAAGCAGACGGAAATTTGGATGTCATGATACAGGTATTTATTATATGCGTCAAAAGAGGTACTATACACGGTAATATAATGCGTAGGAATCGCACGCCAATATTATCAACTCCAATTGCGTTGGATTTAATAGATTTAATCGCGAGTATAACATCAGAGGGAGTGATCGTATTAAATGCGAAACCATCAAAATTTAGTTCAATGCATAATTCCTCCCGAGAGTTAGCAGCACCATTGAAACAAGGTCCTTGCACGAAAAACTCATTTAATACATTAGGGTCAATGTTGCAATAGGCCGGTGATTTTTTAACCAATATCTCTGATGTTTTTCCAAAGAGTTCGCGGGGGAAGCGCAGGGTCAAGTTTCCGAAAACAAAAGTCACGCTTAGCTGTGCGAATCGCTTGGGTAGTTTTATTTCGCAGATATTTGAAATTTTTCATCCACGGGGATCTATTGTTGAGTAATCTGGATTTAATAGGGACAAACTCGTTATACAAGGATACTACTATAGCGTTAAAGTGGTCAACTTGAATATCAACATCTGATGTTTCATAGATAGAATTAAAGGAGACGGTCTCAATGCTACTAGTTAGACCTTCAATGTCAATGTTTTTAAAGTCCCTGATCACCACACGCAAACTGTTCCGTTCGACAGGAAAAGAAAAGCGTGCACATTCTGCTTCATGATCAGATATCCCTGGCATTGGAAATTGGTAGTGATCAACAAGAAGATCGATTCGATTTGTAATTATGACGTCAAGTAACGAACTATCGAGTGGATGGTAACGTGTGGGACAACTATTAACTACGGCAAGATCTGATCCATTGATGAAGTTAAGGAAGCCACGTTTTGGGCTGTTATCTGCCAGCAAATCTATATTAAAATCGCCAAGTAAGATAGTAGACGAATACTGGCTTGAAAAGAGCATGAGCGTATCATAAAAAGCGTCCATTGAAGAAACTCTCGGAGGTTTATCATAACACAGCGTTAATTCAAGAAACAAGAACTCGACGTGGGGGCTTACGCCATCTGAATAGGAGATTATCTGCCCGTTTAAACTTTTTCGAAGGTATAAGGCTACTCCACCGCCTGCAGAGTAGCGGCGATCATTTCTAAAAATCTGATAACCTCCCAGAGCTACTACTTGATCGTTTACGCCATCAAAAAGCCAGGACTCACTAATGCAAATTACATCAAAATTCAAAGGAGTGAAAACATGTAATTCTTCAAAATTTGAGCGCAGGCTCCGAGCATTTATGTGACAAATACTAAGAATGTTTTCACCGCGGTTATTCACTGATATGGTATTTACGGTGTCAGTACCTGCACTACCAGAAATATTTATCAAAATGGTAACAATCAGCAATTTCGTCTGCATACCAATCTAGCCAAAAAACCAAACTCATGCTTGCAACAATTTGTACAATATATAATATTATCAGTTCAGAAAGCTGTAATGAAAAAATACTAGAAAAATTCCAAAAAAGAAAAGATTTAGTTTAATGAATTCTAAGAAAGAAGAAGTTAGAAGAAAAAGATAGAAAAAGAGGATAAAACTAACAGCAAGGTAAATAAGCCTAAGCGTAAATAAGAAGCACATAACTATTTAAGTAAGTGTGTTTGTATGAAATTATAACAAAAGCCATAGTATCTAGCTCTCAGCCATACTCGATACGAATTCCCCCGTGACCTTAACTAGATTTTCCTCAGATGAACGTCGAATATAAACAAGCCCATTAGTAGTAAAAACAGACACTATCTTCTTCTGATGTTTTAACTGCATTGCCAAACGAAACAGCTTCAGTGATTTATCGGTCAGACTCTCCTGTACGGAAACTCCTGCTGTGCCCGAAAACCCAATGTCAGCCAATTTCGGCTTCATCTTCCGAACAGCTTTAACAAATTTCCCCTGCTCATGACTAGCAGAAAATTTCACTACTATAGATGGTGCCATTTTTTTATTATTATGGCGCAACCGAAAAATTGATGGCATGTTGATGGGCTTAAAGTGTATCGATGTGAACAATTTGTTAACAATCTCACCGAGGTCTTCACCAGATGTTATGGGGATGCCGTTAATCAAGGCATCAGTAGATTTCGAAATTCTTTGAAGTGATTCCACCTTGCTTTCCAGAGCGCTGACACAATTACGGAGCCCGCCAAGTTCCCCGTTAATTTCAGCTACTGCATTCTTACAACAAATATCAACAAATTTTTTTGTTTCAAGTTGAACTGACTCCATGAAAACATAGAACTTTTCATTTACCATTCTACTAATTTTTTCCTCGATAGATCTCTCAAAGCCACTTAATTTAACATCAATAGCGTTTTCGAGGGCTTTAATAGATTTAACTACATCCTCCAATGAAATTTGGGCGTCTGAGCTCGATGCACTGCGTAGCTGAACTTTATCAACCTTGGGCGGCATTTTATATAGTGATATATTTTAATATAATAATAGGAACCCGGAAAAACTTGATTTAATTTTTTTTAAAACAAAAACACTAATTAGAAATAAATCTGAGAGCTAGAACGAAAACACGTCTACTCGGTAGCCATTCACTCACTCATGAGTACAACCTGGTGACAAACGGATGGAATCTATATGAAATTACACATCTCTGATGCTCGATTTTTACTTAAGGATGCAATTGAAATAAGAGAACAAGAGTTACAATTGGTCTAAGACCAATAATATTATATTCTAGTTGAAAGTAAAAGTTAAATCAAGAGAAAGCCTAAAATTCTGTATGGCAACACCGAGAAGGAGTTGCCCGATTTGGTCCATTTTTCATATTTACTATTGCTATGAAAACGCCGGTCCATTTTTCATATTTACTATTGCTATGAAAACCCTGCAGTTACCAAATATATAGTGAAAAGCGAAATTTTTGTATGGTAACCCAACGAAGGAGTTGCCCGATCTGTCCAATTTTCGAACTTAAATTTACTCTAAGTAAACGCATTCTCGAGTTATCATTCAAAAGGACAGACAGAGAGACGATCGTGCAAAAATCAAAAGATATTTTAATTTAATGGGTGTCCAATCGATTCTGCTCTACCATCATTATTTCTATGCATTACAAATGGAATGACTAACTTAGTATATGTATGTATTCCTATATTAATATTTTTGCTATGATAGATTAACGCTGTATTTGTTTCAACTGGAGGTGGTTTTATTTGTGCTGCCATCAATTTCATTAGGAACATAGACATCAAATTCGATTAAGAACACAGACACAGAAGGAGCCAGAAGGTAAGCAGAGTCCAGCAGAATTTCTTAATTTTCTTGAAGAGCGGAAGTTTTGACATCATATTCGAATAATTTTAATATTCATTCTTTAAAAAACAATTTAAGGTTGTAATGCATTTAAAATTTTAAACCTCTTCTAGATTTTTTTTCTTTTTAAATAAATGTTAAGGATGGAATTTTTGTATTATCTTAAAATGTTACTATAAGTTGTCACAAGCCCTGTGAGCCGATTTGTTGAACTCTTGTGTGAATCCTTTATTTTGCAAGAGCTAGCGGATGCACTGAGGGAAATTCCTGATACAGCTGGATCGAGATAGAGTTAATCTACTATCAGTCGGTTCCCCTCTTGGTAATTCCCTGCTTAAGCACGGATAAATTACCACATCAAACCTCCTCTTACAAGTAGGTTTCTCTGACACTATACAAATGCTAATTGCGAAAGTCTCAATCAGTATCTTAGAGAATGGATTGGTAGCTCTACTTCAAGGGATGTTGATAAATGCACATCAGTAACATTCTAAGTCTTGGCATGCATGAATACATTTCGTATTCCTATAGCTCAACACTATCA
Organism: Dioctria linearis; assembly: GCA_963930735.1. Classification (NCBI taxonomy): domain Eukaryota; kingdom Metazoa; phylum Arthropoda; class Insecta; order Diptera; family Asilidae; genus Dioctria; species Dioctria linearis. The sequence continues at coordinate 88,247,419 of OZ005744.1, forward strand.
AACCGCTTTTGGTTTAACAAAAAGTGCAACCAAGCAATAAAAGGGAAAGGACCTGCTTTTCGCATCTATCGATTGCATCCACGTGCAGAGCTGATAAAAGTCTACAGAACTGCTCGGAACACCTCCAAGTGCATTATCTAGAGAACAAAAAATCTTTTTGATCAGAGTATTAAACAGTAAAGCCATGACCACGGTCAACAATTATAAACAAAAATCAAGTCGAAAAATAATTGAAAACAAACAAAGTTTGCTCGACCTCAAGAAGAATTTGCAACGCAAGCAATTTCCGCTATACAAGCATAATTCTTCATTGATAAAATATTCATACCTGAGGTCATTGCTTTACAATAGCGATTCATTGTGACTCAATCAGAAATTGTGTGATCAGAAATGCTGACACTACAATTTCTGATTATTAATTTTGTATATTGCAATTCTGCAATAATCCCCCCTTTAGAACTGTAAAGAAATACTAATTCATTTGTAATCATTTCATATAAATAAGCTGCTACTGTTCAATAAAAATTAGACTTAATCTGACTATCGAAAGGTGTCTTTTTATTTCTCAAAGTTAAACATCGGCATACTCTGCCATCATGCTATTACAGCGTCATAATAATATATAACAGCGGCATACTCTGCCATTCCGAATAAAGGGGCATACTCTGCCTTTAAATATAAAAAAATAGCGGCACACTCTGCCACACATATTACATTGGCATACTCTGCCTTAAATAATATGACAAATAGTGGCATATTCTGCCATAGAAGGAGCTCTGGCATATTCTGCCATTTAATATCATTAATACAGCGGCTTCTTAGCCATTTAATAATAAGTACGGCAGCGCTCTGCCTTTTCAACATAATTCCGATGCAAGTCATGACAAATAAATAAACATGGACAAATCATGGATAGATGCTTGTCTGACATAAAAACAATAATATTACATACATACATACACATAATCATACATAGAATCTTGGCAAGCCGCAAAAGTACTTTCAAGCATTGCCGATGACGATGCCCTTGATTTCACTTGCTCCTTTTTACTCTTGCGGACTCCAGAGAGAATGCTGCATATGTCAAACGAGATAGCATGGTTAGATCACTGAATAAGGATCTTGATAATACCCTCACTCTTTCTTTAGCTCGAATGCTTCGGATTCGCCGTCCGATGGTGGGGGCTTAAGTGCTGGTTATTGCAATGTAGAAAAAAAAGTCCGCCTTCTTAACCTGCACAGTTCTTTAATCAAACTTAAATTCCTTTTACATTACTACTGCTGTTATAATAGCAAAAAGTCACTCACTAAGCAACTTAGTGTAATGAACGTAAGGTGTTGTGTAGTAAACAAAATTTGTCCCGAGCTCAATAAGCAACCGCTTACTTTGCGCAATTTACCTAGAAAGCAAGAGTTCAATAATTATTATTGCGAACAATTAGTGCTTACTTTTTTTTTTTGCTATGAAGTTTTTTGAAATTTTGTACATATATCTAAAGTTATATTTACAGATTAGAATAATTTTGCAATTATTTATGTATCTTCTACAATTATTTTTATTGCTTTATGTTCAAGTTTGAACTTTCTGCCGGGGGGCACGATTGGAGGAAGACTGAACTCTGACATGCTCTCCACGTGCTTTGGGGCTGTTCCCTCATGACTTAATAGTGTGAGTTTTCGCTTCCATTTGCATCTTATGATTATGATAATTCCTGTGATGATTATTGTGGTGGATGAGATACTTGTACCGGTAATGTGATGATGAATGATCTCCCAGCTTCCTCCAACGTGAAGATTTTCGGCTTCAGCTGCCAACGCCTCGTAGATTTGGTCGGTAAAATTAATTTGCACAAGTTTTGTAAAGGACGCGATGACTGGTGTTTTCAATGAGTATTCGGATTTCAGTATATTTCGCTTCATTTTTATTGTGCATTCTTGCGTAATTTTAATGATTCCAGTGCCATTTAAAAGAACGTTCTCACGATTTCCATAACACTGTATTGCTGCTGTGGTGGGTTTGTTGGCAACAAATAACCAGGTGCTGATCATGTGAAGGTGCTTCAATAGAACGTTGGTTAGTTTGAATTGCCGGATTAGATTTTCATTGCCTTCGTGTCGGTGATATAGTTCATCTGTGAAGCAACTCAGATGATTCTCAATGCTTCGTATGACTGTTGGCGTTCATAGTCATATGCTTTTTGACATTTACGCAACTATCCAATTCCATCTCAGTTGAACTGAAGTAAGACTATATGTAGCAGTTTATGACTAGAATAGGAGTCTCAAGATCAAGCACAACGTATTGATTGTTTGATTTTGTCTGAGGTATTGCTGTACATTTTATTAGACTGTACTGGGATAGTTCGGCTATGTTGAGGTATGCAAATATCAAAAGAGATTTTGCTGAGAATTCTAGCTCAATTTTCGCGTTGAGGAATGGCAGAATGTCTAAACTCGATGGTAGATTTCCTTTGGCCTTGAATCGTATTTCTAATATTTGGGCAGGTTTTAGGAAGTCTATTAGGCTTCCATAATGGGAGTACTCCCTTGTGATCTTGTGGTACTTTTCTGGTAATTCCTCTGAGTGGTTCAATGTATTGGTAAAGTGTATATCTTTTTCACTGTTCTTCTTATGTCTCGTTAGGTGTTGCGATAGTTGTAAGCATGATGTTCGTTTGATAGTTGATTAGTTAAAGCAGCAGCTTTTGGTTATGATCTAGTTCGTCAATGTTTTTTTACACTTCATCGTTGACTACGAATACCGTCTCTAATCGCTTCCCCATAATTCCTATTTTTACCCTTTCAGTTGTTTCGGATAGCAATACTCTTATGGAGTTTTGGTTTCAGTGTAATTTCCTCAAGATGATGTATTAATAACTGGAAATGTGTTTTCTTGGATATTTTGCATGTCTCGTCGCAGAGTGTGTTTATTTGATTCATTGTCTGTTTTAGCATACCGCTATCATTTCTTATTTCTGCTGAAGACAAACTCAATTGAAGGTGCCTTTCTTAACTCGGACATTTCTCAACGTACAAACCTGCCTTCGGTTGAGTTAGGTTGTAGGAACAGTGCCCTATTTTCACAAATAGGAGTAGCAGGAGACAGAGTATAATTGGGTGTATTGCTGGCCACCCTCCACCATGATTAGTCGGCCTTCTATGATATGCAGAATAGTATATTTTCGCGAAGTGTAGTAACTGTGTTTTTGTTTTATAGCTCATTTCATGCCTTGACTGTCTGTAATTGTTTTTCAATAGATACTAAATTTTTATAGCCAATTGTTACAAGGTAAATGCGTGCACCTTTACGCTTACGTTGCATATGATCGCGTCGAAATTGATGTACTTGTACCTTATAATTTGATGCCGTGTCTGTGCATGTGTCTCTTTTGTCCTGCATGTCTACTGTCGAACGGGCCACGGTTCATTCTCTTTCGCTGCTAGGCTCCGATGTGAAGGTTGTGCGGGCATATTGAAGCATGTATTCTTTACTCCGTTAAACCTTTGAGTTGACAGACTATTGTCGTCGGTTTTTCAACAGGCAAGGGACACATTTTTACTGTAGTGTCACTACTCTCACTAAGTTGTCCGGTCTTGGGTGTACTTCTACGTTTCTTGCAAGTGGCCAATTCGTGGGAGATCTTTTATAAGTAGAACTTGTCCGATTATAACATTACTAGTCTTGCTCTTCCATTTTGACCTCTGCTGTAATTGTTTAATGTAGTCCTTCTTTGTTCGTCTCTTGTATGTGTTGTTATCGAGAGAGACTATGTTGTTCTTGCTCCCACCCTGTTGAATCTGGAGGCACAATTGGTGCTTCTCCCATAAGGAAATATCCTGGGGTGGGTGTGGATCTTCCGTCATTGGGCACAGGGGTCTTGAACTGAGACAACCTCAATTTGACATAGTAAAGTTGACATTTCATCATATGTAAGTGTGGTTTCTCCCGTAATTCTCTTCAAATGATACGTGACTGATTTAACACCAGCTAGATATGCTAGATATGAAGCTGCGATTTTCACATTTTCTAGCACTAACAAAAGTTGTGGCATTATCTCTGTAGATGTCAGTGCACATGCTTCATCTTGAAATGAATCGCTTGTAGGCTGCGAGGAAATCCTCTGTTGTTAAACCGCTTACAATCTCTAAGTGTATGGCTTTGATGGCAAGACATACCAATACTGCAATGTGGCCTTTATTGCTTGTGATTTCTCTGCCGTTAGATGCTCTGATTTTTATTGGGTCAGCGTAGTATATTCCTGTGTGACTGAATGGCTTTGATGGCGTGACCGTTCGTGTTGGTAGTGCCCCCATTTGTTGAGATTGGTTCTGCGTGTCAAAGCGGGTACCACGAATATATTTGTTCAATACGTTCTTAACATTATTCTTGCCTCTGGTAATCCAAAAATTTGCTGCGAATGAATGCCAAGGTTGTCTGGTTTGATCCATTTAGTGTCCTTTCGTAGGATTCTTACACAATTAATTTGGTTATGTGATGGCTGGAGGGTAGAATTATTGGGTAGGTACTTTTCGTTGTAAGGTACGTTGGAGTTACCGATGTGCCCTCCTAATCTGATGAGTCCTTCTGAGTTCAGAAATGGATTGGGTGGTAAGAGTGCACTTTTCCTTTCTAAATATCGATTTTTGCGTAAATAAATTCATTTTGTTGAATGATACATGCTGCTTTAATATGCATTTTGCTTATTGGTTTCCGTCTGCAGGCGTTGATAAATCTTTGAAAATAAGCCCACATTCGTAAGAGTTTAGGTAGCTTTCTGTACTTTGAGAAGATTTTTCTTGGTACACTTACTTTTCTGATGTGTTTCCTCGTATGTCTTGGCGTTTCGGCTTGTAGGAAACTGTTATGCTCATCGACTACTGGTCATAGTCAGCTTACAGGAGTCGCCCAAATTGTGTGCGTTTTCCTTCAGCAGCATTGACACTGTATATCGAAGTTTCGAACGCGTGATTTTTTTTAATTCTTTTGGACAACTTTCCGACAGAGTGGAATTTGTTGGTTATTCTTCTGTCTCACAGAACTTTGTTAATCATTCGTTCAGCTTGACCACTGATACCGTGCTAATTACACTTTTCTGTATTGTTGTGCTTTGAGTTTCAATTTTCCCAGTCACAATCTAACCAAATGTTGTATTTTGATTAAGAAATTCATCTCTTGGTACCTAGTAGCACATCAATTGGTCCAGGTGTTTAAAGTTGGGTCGGCCAATATAAAATTGTAGTTCTCCCATAAATCGCCAAGTCATATTGGTGTGCAGGGTAACATTTATGTTTAGTTAGGTAGTACTAAGGTTTCTACTGCCAGGTTGTAGCTAGAGGGATATCGAGGTGAAAGATTGAGCAAGACTTGGCTTGTTGGTGTGATTGCCGTTGTATTTTCTATTCCAGAAATTTGGAATCAACTTTATTTCTTGGTAGCCCAAGTGTTTTAACTGCTTTTTCTGTTACAAATGAAGTTTGTGATCCTGTACCGATGGCTGTATGTGCTTTTACCAATACAGTAGCTAACATCACTTGTTTCCATAGTTTGAGATTATAGCTTGCCTTTATGTTCTTGGTTTCTTCTATACGTTCTTGTATGCTCTTGGTTGATGCCGCATGTGAGGATACTGCTTCTCTTAACTCACCGCTTTGTCCTAACATTGCTTGGTAACTTATTGTGCTTTATCAATCTGCATCTCTCGTTCATGCTTATTGTGACTTCGATTGCGTGAAATGTCTTGGTCATTGATCATGACGTCACTCTTAGCTGCAAGAGTCATAAGTTTTCTTTTGGTCTTTAAATTTCTCTAAGGAATGAAAGGGGGTATCGATGAATTTTAAAAATTCATTCAGATTTGGGATTTCTCGTGGCTCTTTAACGGACTGCTCGTACCAACGTCGTGTTTCTCTATCCACCTATTTTCAGAGATAGAAAACGATAATCGGTACACATGTATCAGTGCTAATTCCAAGATTGTGTGTAGTGTCGTGAATATGCTTAAGTCCGCCTGGAGTTTCTATGCTTTAGTTCTGTTGATTGGAAAGTACTTCGTGTTGACTGAACAATAAAGCTCTTTTGTTGTTGTGCCTTTCATTCATTAGCTCCCATGCAGCTTCGTAATTTGAGTCGGAAACTTCAAACTGTTTTATAATTTTTGCTGCTTCGCCTCTTAGATTCATTTTAAGGTATCGGAGCTTTTCTGCATTGCACAGTCGTTTGTTGCAGTGAATTGTTTTTGAGAATATATCTCCAAAAGCTGGCCAATTGTCATAATTACCTTCGAATGAAGGTATTGTTTGTCGTAGTAACCGTAACCCCGCATGTACAATTGGCTGTGTTTGACTGGGTTCATCTATTTTTTGGCGTTCATGAAAAAAAAACATTACTTCTTGTATTTCCATCGCCAAGTTCTCCCATTCGCCTGACTGGAAGTACGGGTCATTGAATATGTTCTCGAATTCGTTCATTTCTTCGTCCAGTTGTGTTATATTGTTGAACTGCTCATGTAGATTCCATATTTTATACTCATTGTACATTTTAGTATGATGGCTGTTTTTGCTCCGATGTATGTCTTCTATTATTCTCCTCATGTATTTTATTTTCAGTTTTCGTATTTTGATTCTGCCTATCTGCTCAATATTGTTTTTCGGGGTGACTAATATAAAGTCTTCTTTTTCTTTATCGGTCATGTCAAGGTTTATATTGATGTCTATGGACGTACCTCCGACTGCAAGTTCTTGCACTTGGTCTTTCTCATTTTGGTCATCGTATTCTTCCCCTTCTTCGTTTACATAGGTACTGCTTATATGTACTGATGCGCTGCATATATTCTTCATTATAACGCTTTACTTGATCGTAAAAGTCGTTTTTCATATAGCTTCGAACGGTTGAAATATTCTGAATCAAACTCTCGTGTCGAGATTCAAATTCCGTACAGTATGGGAGAAAAAGGTTCTCCTTCTCTGCAATGCACGTTGGTGTTTTTCGACTAGGGCCATCTTCCCTCACGTTGGTCAGCGTGTCGTCGATTATCACAGCAATTTGCTTTTGTTCTTTTAAAAGCTGCTATTTTTTTGAATTAGCCATGGCTGGTTCTGGTTGCTCTTCTCAAAGGACCAATTTTTCTCTATCTGAAATGCTTGGGATTCGGCGCAGGGAAGTGCACCTCTGGTTAGGCTCAATAGCTGGAAATAGATGTTAAAGTTGACTCAAGCTTATCGCTGGTGGGGGCTTAAGTGCTGGTTATTGGAAAGTAGAAGAAAATGCCGCCTTCTTAACTTGCACAGTTCTTAAATCAAACTTCAATTCTTCTTACATTACTATTGTTTTATAATAGCAAAAAGTCACTCACTAAGCAACTTAGTGCAATGAACTTAAGGTGTTATGTAGTAAGCAATATTTGTCTCGAGTTCAATAATTATTGGGAGCAATCGCTTACTTTACGCAATTTGCCTAGTAAGCAAGAGTTCAGTAATTATTATTGCAAACAATTATTGCTTATTTGTTTTTTGCTATGAAGTTTTTCGAACTTTTGAAAATTTGTATATCTACAGCACAGAAAGACATTAATTGCGGATTCACCGTCACGAACCATTCTTGGCATTAATAAGTCCAGCACGCCAATACTGCTTTTCTATCTAGCACGCCGCTACTGCTTTTCCATAAACCTTTCCATGAATTCCATAGTCCCCACCCTCATTTATTCGCGCCGCACTTTACGCTACCATCGCCTGAACACCCAAATAATATAAAAAGGCGAGCAACTTGTAACTCGAAGCCATTCAATTTTGTAAATGAGCTCGAAGCTGCAACCAAAATATTTACCGTGTATAAAATTGTTACTTAAATAAAGAAAATGTAAATTATATCTGTTTGATGTATTAGATTTGGCGCCCAACTCGCGGCTTTGAACATTAAAATAAAAAAAAATATTTGCACAAGTTCGTCAAATCGTTCGCTTTCGGCTTTGACCTGTCTTCTTGCAAAAGTTATTTCTTGATATTGCATTCGCCACTGGTTTCACCGGCGTCTTTGTAATATTCATAACAAACAAAAACATAATTAAATATATATTCCTTTGCTCAAGTTCGATATTCATTTGCTTTTGGCTTTGATCTGTCTTCTTGCGAAAGGTTAATTTTGTTATTACATTCGTCAGTGGTTACACCAAAGTCTTTGTAATATACGAAAAAAAACATTCGCTTGATCATTCGCTGTTAAGGCTTTGAATCAGTCTGCTTTGGAAAAAAATAACTAATAATACGTCGAAGTTGTGCAAGGTTAAGTTCGATAAATCATTCGCTTTAAGGGCTTTGATTGGTCTTCTTTTACTTGACAATTCATCGAAAATTATTACTTGGAAGTGGTATAAATTAAAAGATTTTGATTCTGAGAATCGTGGGCCCAGCCAGGCAAATATTCTGCATTTGCTATAAGAAGAAGTGCGTGACTCAATCAATATTTGATACCAACGAGAATAATTACTTGGAAGTGGTGTAAACTAAACGATTTGGATTCTGAGAATCGTGGCCTCATCCAGGAAAAATTATTCTGCATTTCATATAAGAAGAAGTGAGCGACTTAATAGTTCCAACATGACAGCAATTCAAATGACAACCGAGCAATTCAAATGACAACCGAGCAATTCCAAGAATTGTTAACGTCAGTAAGGCAAGCTGAGGGAAAAACTACAGTTCCGGGAAAGGCTGGCAGTTTTAGTAATTGCATGGCGAGATTTAGTGGAGAAAGAGAATTTAATAAAGTTGAATCTTTTCTTGCCACAAATAACATCTTTAAGGAAATAGAGAAATTTCCGACGAAGATGCCATAAAAGGAATTCCTTTACTCTTGGAAGAAGTAGCTTCTGCTTGGTGGCAAGGGGTGAAGGAGGAGGTCAGAACATGGCAACAAGCATTAGACCTAGTACGACGTAATTTTGCACCAACTAACCCAGCACATCAGGTGTACATTGAACTTTTTAGAGAAAAGCAACCTCCTGGAGTTTCGACAGATGTATTTATTTGTAAGAAACGTGCTCTTCTTTCACAACTTCCGAAGAATAGGCATGATGAGCAAACGCAGATAGACCTTATTTGTGGTCTTCTTAACCAAAATATTCGTGAAAAGATTACTCGAACTTCGGTCTCTACCTTTTCCGATCTTTTGTATAAGGCATGTCATGCTGAAGAATTAAGCGACGAATCAGTTGAAAGTGTAGCCATCAATCCTGAGGGAAATAAAAAGGAACGATGTAGTTTTTGTGGATACAGAAGACACTCCGCTGAAGTATGTCGTAAGCGCAAAACGACAAACGTACAACCAGGTACCTCTAAAACAGCATTGATGGAAAACGCCAAAGATTTTATGGCTAAAAATCAAGTGTCCTGTTATGGATGCTATAGGTTACTATAGGAGCAACTGCGCAACCTGCAAATCAAAGAAAGAAGAAGCATCACCTCATGTAAGCTTTCAGTCAATTTACACCACCATTAGCTTAGGAAGAATACCACCAACCGTTATAATTGGAATTTATGGTACGAACGGATATGCGCATTTCAATACGGCCGCCAGAATAAGTATTATTGGCTCTAGCTTATCAAAGCTTCTAAAGGCAAGGAAACATGTATTTGAGTCATTAATTGCCCAAGTTAATCTAGCCGACGGTTCCTGTAAACGCGGCAAATATTGAAGTCACACTAGGCAATCGTAAAATTCCCGGTAATTTTCTAGCTCTGCCTGAAGCAAGAGATAACAGAACTCTGTTGGGAATTGATTTCCTTGAACAAGCTGGAATTATATTAAATCTTCCACAAAGATCTTGGAGTTTCATAGATCAAAGTGATAAGCACTTTGAATTTGTGACCACTGAAGTCGTTCAATTTTCTTCAGTGGAAGTAACATGTGAGAACAATTCAGCGGTTGATAACACAAATGCTGTAGCAAACAGCTCAATCAAGTCACCTTTCTTAGATTGGTATCTAGAATGTGAGACCTCTCTATTTGTAGATCCGATGAAGGAGTACACCTCATCAACCGGAGTGTTAACACCAGGGCAAGTATATCCAAGAAAATTGCGGTTGTTTCCAAAGCCTCCCAAAAGAACTAAATTGTTCGCTGTCGACTTTCACTCAGTAGAAGTAAAATTGCGATAGAACGAAGCAAGAAACATAAAAGAGTTAGAAAGGCAACAAATAAATGACTTGCTGGTATCAAATAGAGATATTTTTGAATATCAAGGTGAATATACGCCATATATAACTCATTGCATAAAAATTTCGGACCATCAGCCTATCGCTGTACCACCATATCGTTTATCTCCTATTAAACGAGAACAGCTAAAAATTGATCTCCATAAAATGTTAACGGAAGATATTATAGAAGAATGCGAATCAGTTGTGTTAGTACCTGAGAAGGATGGAAGCATCAGAGTATGTATAGACTATCGTCAGCTAAATATGATAACTATACCTGATAGATATCCCTTACCGCGCATGGCTGATTTGTTACAAGAAGCAAAAAGCACCCAATATATGTCTAGTTTAAATTTACGCTCTGGACATTGGCAAATAAAGAGGAATAATCACGACAAGGATAAAACATCCTTCATAACACCTTTTGGAATCTTCAGATTTAAAAGGATCTCAGTGGGATTACGGAACGCTCCTGCGACGTTCCAAAGATTAATGGATAGATTTAAATCGGGACTTGAAGTTATAAAAATACTCATTTACCTCGATGATTTAATTTTATGTTCATCTACTTTCCGTCAACACCTAAATGACTTAGGAAAGGTTTTTCAACGCCTACGACTTTTTTAGCTTAAAGTTAACCGAAGCAAATGCAACATATGTTGTGAAACGGTGAAGTATTTGGGACATTTGATAACAAATGATGGAATCATTCCAAACCCTCAGAAAATAGAAGCTATAGTCAGGATACCTATACCCAAGAACCAAGATCATCTTCTATCCTTTCTGCAAACCTGTTCATGGTACAGACGTTTCATTCTACGGTATGCAGACTTAAGTCAACCTATGACCAAGCTGTTAAGGAAAAATGCAGTATGGAAATAGGAAGCAGAGCAGCTAAAGGCTTTTGAAAATCTAAAGATCCTATTAGCGACAGCTCCTGTTCTTAAACAAGCAGACGAAAATCTCCCTTTTATACTGAAAACTTGTGTAGTTCCATTTCGCACATGTTTTCACTACCCTTGTCCGCACCTCATCACTTTAAAGAGATTTTAGGAATTGACTAATTTCCAATTAAACAAAAGGATATGTAGTTGAAAGGAATGCCAACTATACCCCACCACAACGACGGGCCGCTAGGTATGAATGCAGTTTTTGTTAGTATTGATTGCATCTAGGGGGATTTTGACCTAGTGGTGTTTACACTCGGCCATCCTGTGCGTCTTGCTGACCTCAGCAAAACCACCGCACTCATACAATATCAAACCACATTAACCTTACAGTGTTAGTACTATTTAGCTAACTATGATTCTACTTTTGGTTATAAAAACAACATTCATATTATTAATTTTCAAGAATACTTTTACACGCAATTAGCTAGTAGACTACTCTTAACATGCATAAGTCATATATGAAAGAGACAGATACAGGGCGCTTTACATTCTACATACTCACTTTTTCCATCGGCCAGTACTCCTGAACCGTATTAAAACCTCTTTGTGTTTTTTATACCCTAGATGAAATCTATAGGGTATACTAAGTTTGCCATTCCGTTTGTAACGCACAGAAATAATGATGGTAGAGCAAAATGGATTGGACACCACCGTATAAAATTAAAAGTTATTTTGATTTTTGCATGTCCGTCTGTCCGTCCGTCCGTCCGTGCGCACGATAACTCGAGAACGTGTTCACTTAGAAAGCTGAAATTTTGTACATAGACATTAAAAAAAAAAAGTAAAATTAAATTCGAAAATGAGACAAATCGAGCAACTCCTTCGTGGGGTTGCCATACAAAAATTTCGATTTCCACGATATATTTGGACACTACCTGAGAACACGTCGACATAGAAAGCTGAAGTTTTGCAGATTGTGTTTTCATAGAAATAGCAAATAAAATTTCAAAAATGGACTAAATCACGCAACCCGTTATTGGGGTTGCCATATAAAAATTTTGGTTTTTTACATATACTTTGAAAACAATCATTCCTAGACATTTTTATTGTACTAAAACCTTCTTCAGAATAAGAAATCCTATAAAATTGGTTATAATCATTTTTTCTGTGCGACGAGCCGTTCTATAAATATATGCGAGAAACCAATGCAAAAAATCAAAATTGCTTAAATGGGTGACCATACGAAATTTCATACGTGCATTCATCTAGGGTATCATAAGAATTGGTCTTAGACCAATTCTAGCTTTTTCACTTGTTTTTTTATGTTTTCGGCCAGTACTCCTGAACCGTAAAACTCTTCTTAAAAACCTGTATTCCAGACCCATTTACGGGTACTCCCCGCGATCTCGTTCCCTAAGCGTAACCAGTACTCATGACTAACACTAACTCGTACGGTCAGTACTCATGACCTGCTGCAAATTACGGGTGTTATCCCATTATTTTTTTGTTACATTTTCAATTTTACTTTCCTTCGACTACCTGCTTTATTTCGGTTATTAGCCCCGTTCCTGAAAGTACATTGCTGATGTTCCAGATGCTATAAAATTGAAATATAAGGACAAATTGGAAAATTTGGGTGTACCCATTAATAGAGAGCAATTATTGTATAGTTATATGCATTTATTTTATTTATTTATTTATTTATTTATTTTTTCTTTTACATGGCTTAGGGCTCGGACTCAATTTCTGTGTCGATTGACAGTAAGTCTTCCTCACTCAACTGTAAGTCCTGTAACTTGCACCAATGGCGCATCTTATCCGCCGCATAAACTGAATGGAAAGAACGATTGCTCGCTTTGAAGTTTGGCGAGTCGACAATTTCGTATCGGTCGCTACCCAAAACCTTGCCCAAACATATGGACCCTTGTATCTAGGTAGATGCTTTTGTGGAGCTCCTGTAGCCCTGTGCTCACATCTAATAAGAACTAAGTCGCCGGCATTATATTTGCCGGGTAGACGACGTCCTACGTTAAATTTTTCCGCCTGTTTTCTCCTTTCGTTATTCATCTCCTCTATCACCTTTATTCGCAGATCCGATAGGGGAATGTCATCTTCATCGTCGGAAATATCTTCTAATAAGGCTGCCGTTAATTGGTTTTTCAGAATGCTGTTAGGCTCAAAGCCAAGAATTAACCTTTGGGGGCTGACTTTTGTTATCCTATGTGGCAAATTATTTAAGCTCCATTGAATTGCTGGTAGAAATTTGTCCCAATCCCGCCCGTCTGGCCGTTCGGTCATACTGGATATGGCTGTTTTTATAGTCCTGAAATATCTTTCAATCTGGCCATTCCCACGCGGTGTTCTTACAGCAGTTTTTACGTGTTTTATATCGTTTTCCATACAAAATTTCTGAAAACCATCTGAAGTATATGTCGAACCTCTATCAGTAATTATTTGCTCTGGTAGTCCAAGGTACTGCGAGACATCTTGGATCATCCAAATGACGTGCTGTGTGCGCGTATTCCTCACGGGCTTAATTAAAATGAACTTGCTGAAAGCATCGATAGTGCCGATTAAATGAGTATTCCCTTTTAAGCTTTTTGGGTAAGGACCGAGGTGATCCATATGCACAGTATGAAAAGGTCTCGGTTTAATCTCTCGTACGAACATCTCCCTTCTACTTTCATATTTATACCTTTTGTTGTGTAAGTAATCTAAGCAGCTATCAATATATTTCCGTACTATAGTCCGCATCTTTGGGAACCAGTATATTTTCTTAATCAGTTCAATGGTTCTGTCATTTCCTGGGTGACCAGTGTCATTGTGAGCAGAACTAATAATGTGCCAACGAACTCCGCGGGGTACGACAAACCGCTTGTACCGTTTTTCTGAAGATCCGACTGCCTTTGATTGCGTATTCTTTGTTGTTAAGCTTTAGTTTGTCCCGATTAATTGTCGTTCGCTCTAGGATTTTTTTTATACCCCTCAGCGCAGGATCTTGAAGTTGAAGTACTGCCACCCAATCGGATTCCTCAATTCCAACGAGAATTACCTTGTCAGTTACTTCCTCCACTGGTTCGCCTGTGATATTTGTTGCTCTGCCCAATGCGTCTACGTCTGTAATTTTCGAACATGGCCGATATTGTAACTCGAAATTGAATTCCTGGATGCGCAGCCACCACCGTGCAATTCTAGGTACTAGGTTTTGTTTTTCCTGAGTTGATTTAAGAGAGTTACAGTCTGTTATTATCACGAACTTTTTTCCTAAAAGGTAATAGCGGAATCTTTCAAGAGATTCTACAACGGCTAGTGCTTCCAGCTCATAGCTATGGTATTTCTTCTCGAGATGCGTGGTTGTACGACTGAAGTAGGCTACAGCTTGTTGGTTTCCATCATCACTACTTTGTAGAAGAGTACCTGCGATTCCCGTGGCTCACGCATCAGTGTGAAGCTCGTGGTTTTGAGTAGGGTTGTATATCGTCAGTATTGGCTCATTCACTCAACATTTCTTGAGTTCCGCGAAAGCTCTCTGTTGATGTTCCTCCCATTTAAATTCCGCATTTGTCCTCAATAGTTGGTTAAGTGGTGAATCAGTGTTGGCATATGATGGAATGAAATGCAGAAAATAACCGGTCAGACCAAGAAATTGTCTTACCTCCCTCACGTTCTTTGGCTCAGGGTACTGCTTAATGGTTTCCGTTTTAAATTCTCCTGGTTTAATGCCAAACCTACCAACCCGATGTCCGAGATACGTTATAGTGTCGACGAAGAAACAACATTTCTTTATGTTAAGTGTGAGATTAGCTTCTTGTAGCACATCAAAGATTTTTGTCAAAATTTCAACAGCTTCAGCAACAGTTTCTGTGATAATAATGATATCATCCATATAGTTGAAAACACGGGAGTCATTTATCTTCCGAGATATGATGCTCATGAGACGCATGAAAACCGCCGGAGCATTTGTTAATCCAAAAGGCATTCTTCGAAATTGGAAATGATCGCCGGGGGTAACAAACGCTGTCAGGTGTCTGCAATTCGGCTCTATCTCGATCTGATAATAACCGCTCATCATATCTAAACTACAAAATACTTTGCCTCCCACCATCGAATTCAGTTGTTCCTCAATATTTGGCGTTGGGAAATATTCTCGTTTTGTTATTTGATTCAACTTCCTGTAGTCGATGCACATCATTAAATTCCCATCCTTCTTTCGCACAAGGATTGCTGGGATCGCAAATTCTGCTGTCGAATCTTCTATTACATCTGCTTCTTTTAGCTCATCGATATTTTTCAGCTGTTCCATTTGGTGAGAGGGAACTCGGTAAGGTTTGTATCTAACAATTTGGTTTTCCTTTAATTCTATTTGCATTTTGATCATTGAAGTTTTCCCAAGTTCACTAATATTAGATGCGAAACAATCCCCGAATTGATTAAATGTAGAAAATGTTCTTTTTCCTTTGGCTCGATGTCTCCTATAATCAAATTAATACCTATCCAAGGCAGTCATAAGTTGGTACTCGTTGCCTCCTTTGTACTGGGGTTAACGTTGCGCTGAACACTGCTAATGGTGGCAGCGGGGACGGCTTCGTTTAAGATTTGAAGTTGGCCAAAAGTTTTGACTAATTTAATCCTCGGTTGATCTAGTAGACTTTGTCCGATTATTATTGGCACATCTTGTGCCTCATCAGGAACAACCAATAGTTCCACTGCTACGCTAAATTCATCTATAGAAATTTTCTTTTGCAAGCTGCCGTTGGTAAAGCATCTTCCTCCCGCGAAACCCCTTAGCACAGTATTGTCCTGTCGATAGCTCCAGTTCTTCTCATCACATGGCTTCTTTTGGATGGTGCAGCATTCACTTCCTAGATCTATAAACGCCTGTATTTTGCAGCCATCAACGCCCACAGTTTTCACCAGTTCACTTTTTTTCTTTCAATAAAGTTTGCATTTTTTTAAATTTTCCTTTGAATGGCTTCGCACTAACGCATTTCTTTCCCTGGAGAAACACTCAGCAGCACGATGACCCAGTTTTCCGCAGTGGAAGCACTTCCAACAAATTTCGGCGTATTGGTCTTCTTTCTAATTTCCGTTTCTTTTCCTTTTTGCTGTACATGGTAGAAGTTCTGATTGTTAAAACACTGATAGCTTCTCCTTGTCTTCACCTCATCCCGACAATTTTGCTGGTTGGCGAGACTTTCGTAAATTTTTATTTGTCTCAATAGCTCCGTCAAGCTCTGAAAGTTAGCCGCAGTCAGGACATTAATCAAACTGCGATCATCAAGACCCGTGATGACATAATTCATGATAGTACCGTCATTCAGTTTGGCCCGCTTTGCTAAAGCTACTACTTCATAAAAATACGTCTCCACTGGTTCCTTTGCTTTTCGTTTACGGCCAATTAGCTGCATGTGTACACTTGCCTCATCAAAAGAAGATGGAAAGCTCTCAATAAGTCGGGCTTTGAGCATGAGCCATTCCGTAATTTCATGTTGTACTGTCTGGTACCAAAACCTTGAGGCCTGACTAAATCGCATTGAAGCATACAACATAGTTCTCTGGTCGCTGAGATTATAAAGTCGCTGTACCCCGTCAACAATATCACACCATTGGCTAGCAGAGGGACTCCCAATCGTACCTGGAGAAAACTCTGGAATTAGGGCCGATAATTCCTCCATCCTTAGCTGAATATCACCTCTATGATTACTTCCAGGATTCGTGTGTAAGGTTAATTGTCGACGGCTGCCTTCTGAAACTTCTGAATCAGTAGCAGCTCCACTGACTGATGCTTGCTCGCGGACCAGAGAGAGAGCTGTTCACGCAACTGCTCATTTTCTTTCCGCTGGCGCTCCAATTCAATGGCCAAAGCCGTTGCAGTTGGCCGATGTTTTTTTCCTTAGGCATTGTCTGTTGAACCTAATACAGTTGTTATTTTTAATTCATTTCACACTTTTGAATCTATGTTATTTATGTCTATAGTCACTTAACATATATCACTATTATTTTTATAGAAAATCACTATTCTATCTGAAATATATATCCCGCACAAAAACTAAAAACCGAAATTAAACCACCAAAATTGAAGCACAAAATGTTTGAAGACACGTTATCCAACTAAACTCGTATCAGTGCGCTTGCTTGCACTTACCCCAAAACAAAATAAAATTTTCTTAGCCAAAATAAAAAGGAGAAACAACAAAAGATAGCAAATCAAGAAGGAGGAAAAAAATATATTTTCAGGCATCACCATCAGTAATTAGTTGCATTTCAGGGCAATAAAATAAACCTTTCTTCAGAAGTCCTGCGGCAAGGATAATGCGACCGAAAAAGAATATTTCGACCCAATGTGTCATAAAATACCTCTTTAATGACTACATGGTGAGAAACAACCAAATCCGAAATTTGGTAAAAGTAAAGTCTGTGTCCTGAATGTAGGAATTGTGCATTTGTAAATATATCTAGACAACTTATATTTTATTTTATGAGGATGACCTCGTTTCAGAATTATTAAATATTAATTATTATTTTAAGGCAATTGTGGAAAGGTAATATCCCACTTCTGAGAATTTGTAAACAGGAACGAACTCACCATGTTTCTTAACGTGTAGCCAACCCGCCGTCGCGCCCCTTGTGTAGTTCCATTTCGCACATGTTTTCACTACCCTTGTCGGCACCTTATCACTTCAAAGAGATTTTAGGAACTGACTAGTTTCCAATTAAGCAAAAGGATATGTAGTTGAAAGGAATGCCAAATGTACTCCACCACGACGACGGGACGCTATATATGAATGCAGTTTTTGTTAGTATTGATTACATCTAGGGGGATTTTGACCTACTGGTGTTTACACACTTAAATGGTTAATATCTTTGAAGTCACCGACGGGGAGGTTGGCTAGATGGGCACTACAGTTGCAACCTTACGATATTCAAATCACATATTCACCAGGAAAATTGAACGTAGTAGCGGTGGATTATCACGACCACCTTGTATGGATAGTACTTCTGCATCATGTGAAATTTGTAGCACACAAATTGATTTACCCCCACGAGGAGCAGAGGATATAAGGATAGAGCAACTTAAAGATCCAGCACTAACAGAAATAATAAAATGTCTTGAAGATACCGGAAACACCGAAAAATACGTACGATGGGCTAATAGAGGATACCTCATGAACCGTGGTGTACTCCATAGATACCTCCCCGTTGAGGACAATGAAGAGGGACAGTTAGTCATACCCAAACACGAGCAATCAACTATTTTACAGGCATATCACGATGCACCAACTTCTGGTTATTATGGTATAGTACGCACTTGCCAAAGAATTTCTGAACGGTACGACTGGGATGGAATGCGAAAGGATATAGCAAAACACATATCTAAGTGCCTTGAATGTCAGAGATATAACTCTACAAACCTGAAACCAGCAGGGCTATACCAAACAACGCCTAGTAAGATGCGATTTGTGATTATTTCAGTCGACCTATTTGGACCTTTGCCAGAATCTACAGATGTTAAAAGATGGATACTGGTTACGGAGGACACCGCAAACCGATGTGTAGAGCTCTATGCTCTAGCAGAAGTAACGGCAGAAGCTTGTGCAAAAGTGCTACTAAATGAATTCTTCTTTCGCTACGGAATACCGCGTCGTATGATTAGTGATAATGGCACACAATTCATTTCAACTGTAGTACAATACCTAACTTTTTGTCTTGGAATACAGCAATCATTTACACCAGTCTATCATCTGCAATCCAATCCAGTGGAGCGAAAGAACCGTGACTTAAAAACCCAACTGGTCATATTGGTTGGAAAGGATCACACATCTTGGCCCGAACATTTAGGAGCAATCAGGTTTGCTATGAATACTTCTCGTTGTAAGAGCACAGGACACTCGGCCGCTTACCTCACCTTTGGGAAAGAGCTTCGATCTGCAGAAGACGTTAGCCATGATCTTCGTAGAATAGTAGATGGTGAGAACTTCGTGCTGCAGATAACGCCTTATCTTCTTAAACTCACAGATACAATAAGTAGGGTAAAGGAGACTCAACATAAAGTACAGCAAAAAAGAAACCAAGAGTACAGTGACAAAAAGCGACGACCTGACCCAACATATAATCCTGGAGAAAGAGTTTGGGTGCGAACAAATACACGCAGTTGCGCTGCCAACCGCTTTTCATCGAAATTAGCTCCTAGACAAGATGGGCCTTATATAGTTCTGCAAC
This sequence comes from Dioctria linearis, assembly GCA_963930735.1. Classification (NCBI taxonomy): domain Eukaryota; kingdom Metazoa; phylum Arthropoda; class Insecta; order Diptera; family Asilidae; genus Dioctria; species Dioctria linearis. The sequence goes on from OZ005744.1 coordinate 88,266,720, forward strand.
GACGCGGAACTACAACTTATGAAATTTCGCATCCTACCATACCAACAATACCTGCAGGATCCTATCATACGTCCGCACTTTCAGCTTATGATGGAACTGAGGGAAATAGTACACCCAAACCAATCATACCAATAAGGAAACAAGGGCGACCCAAGAAAACCGTAACGTGATGCTTTATTATCCCGAACTGTGCGAATGTGGAATAATCTAACATCTTCTGTTTTTCCTTGGAGTTAAAATCTGCGAAGGTTCATGATTGACATATATGAGCACCCCCGACACTTTCCTCATGTCATCTAATACTTTCGCTGTATCTTTCCTGCCATGCTGTGCCTTGCATCATAGGGTATCCCCGGAGCAATAATTTCCCTTCTGTAAATATTTTTCTTACTTAGTGGCAGAAAGACTTAAGTACTACTTAAAGTACATTTTCGTTACTTAAGACTTATTATTATTTTGAAATGCCCCTACTTAGTACTTGAACATAAGTACTAGCGTCTATTTACTTATACTTAAGACTTAGTTTTGTACTTAAGTACCAACATTTTTACTCAAGTATTTTTGAGTCTATTAAGTACCTACAAATATCTAACTCTTCGTAGTAAAGAAGACACAATCTCTAGCGGAACTGCTTTTTTGTTGAGTCTAAAAGCGCGCAAAGAACTGTCAAAGCATGTGCCGCACTCACGAATCAAGGCAGGACCGTAGACAAACTAATAACATACAAACAAGACTGGGCAAGAAGACAAAAACCAGTAACGTCTTGCTCGAATATAAAGTCGACGAGGCCTCGACTTGATGACATAACCACTGACATGTATAATATAATATGGTCTGACTGCGTTCATAGAAATACACTGCAGAAAGTGGGCTCACTTCTATTTTGATGACTTTCGGTCTAAGCACCAAGTACCAATTAAGAGAGAACTGAAAACAACAAATAAATTAGTGGATTCGTCGAAATAGATGATTTTAAATAAAACATTTAGGGATATTACTGCGATAAAATCTGTTTTACCAAAGACAATTAATTCATTAGATACGCAAAGAAATGCTAAATGTTTTATTAAAATCACTTTTCAAGCTGCGTGCTCACTTTTTCAACTTCCCGCCAATGATTTTTTCAATGTTGGCCCGACGTAAGAACTCTTTTTAGCACAATCAATTGTGCCCACGTGAAATAGAAAAGTAAGCAGTCCATATTATATTCGTCAGTGGACATAACCAAGGGTAAGCAAGCAATGCCTCGCTCCAATATAAAATCAATGATGCATCGACCTGGTGTAGGGAAGGCCTCAGTTTTTTCTAAGAAATTTACTGGACATTTCTTCATTAGAATTTTTATGCATTATTGGAGACGACAATGGATACTTGGGCGGACCACTAATAGTTTTGATGAGTGCAGCAATCCGAGGTGAAATTTTTACTCTACCTGTAGTGCCTAAGACTATAAAAATATATAAATGGTAGCCACTGGTTACTATACATATTATAGCTTTCAAAAGGTATTTATTTATTAGTATATATTAACTGAACTCGATAAACTTCATTATATTACTGCCAACGTACAAAAATTGTAAAAAAGTACTTTAAAAAGTACTTCAAAAAGTACTCAGAACTTTTTATAGACTTAGTTACAAGTACTTTTCATACATGCGGTACTTGTACTTACGCTGAAGTACCCAGGCCTTGGGTACTTGTACTTGTACTTAAGTACTTTTTTTTTTGATACTTGCCCAGCTCTGCATTGTGGCACCACTAATCACTCGCAACATAAAAAGAGTATTTTATGCTGGCTTCACTCTTGCGAGTTGTCATCGGTACTTGTACTTGTACTGTACTTAAGTACTTTTTTTTTGGTACTTGTCCAGCTCTGCTTTGTGGCACCACTAATCACTCGCAACATAAAAGGCGTATTTTATGCTGGCTTCACTCTTGCGAGCTGTCATCAGTCTATATATTGAAGTCTGTGGTAAGGAAGCATTCCGGTTGCTGATCAATATATTCAAGCCGCGTATCCGAGAGGAAATTGTAAATTCTTGAGGGTCATTTAAAGTTGAATAGGGGAATTTTACTTTAGAGACTTGTAACATAATTAAAAAAACAACCGAAGCAGGGAGCTTGCTGATTTGCCGATTTAGCTTATATAGAATTTCATAATAATACACTCTGTTTCAAAGCTATAAACGAATTTGAAATTTTCCATTTTCATATTCTGTGAATTTCTTGAAATTTCATTTACATAGCTCAAATACCGTTATTACCAGACAACTTACCTTGTGCGTTAAAACAATCTTGAGTATCTCTCCATATCCTGAAAACCTCTATCATTGCATTTGTTTTGATAAAAACGAAAATTTGAAATTTGTTTATTGCTTTGATTGAAACAGAGTGTGAAATATACATACAAGTAGTACATTGCGACGTGACTATGATAATTTCTTTAATAATTCCTCTTGTTTTAATTTAAAAGCAAGGGGCAAAGCACTTATTCATGCCTACTCTGACGTCCTAAATCGGGGGTGCATAAATTTATGGATAGCAGTACGGGCGACTAGGACACTTAGAAATTGCTGACACTGCACCCAGGATTGATCTATCCTCTCCTTGAGAGGTTAAGCTAAACCTAGCTCTCTTCAGAGTTTGATCATTGCATTTTGAGTTAGACGGAGAGCTGGCGACCAAAATACTTCCGTCATAAACAAAATTTTCTATCTTATCTTCGGAAGTTTGCCTGATTTTCAGTGGTGGAGGGCGCTGCGGGATGGCCTCGAAGGCCATAAAAAACCGGTTAAGTTATGTAATTTAATAAAGGCTGATTTTGGCAGCACAGAATTATATTTCTTGATCAATGGTAAAAATGGCAGACGATTTGGTTGGTGGGAAAGTAGTGGCAGACTGCAACAAAGTCGCGGAAAAATGTATATAAGATATAACTTCCACCATGCCATGATAACTCGAGAACACTTTCACTTAGAGTGCTGACATTTTACACACGGCCTATTTTGGAAAAAAGGTAAATTTTATTTCAAGAATGGGACCAATCGGGCCACTTCTTCGTAGGGTTGCCATACAAAAATTTCGTTTTTCACTATATATTAAGGTACTGCCTAAGAACGAGTGGATGTAGAGAGCTGAAATTTTGTGGATAGATAACTTACGCGAATGGACATAATTCGTAGAAGTACCGCGTTTTGTTCTTTTAATTTTTCTAATAAAAATAATATAAATAAACTTTAATGTTTCTCATTTAGCCACAATATAATTACATATAATGTCATAGACATTTGACGTAACTCAACACTTCATCAAAAGTCTAGGCATTTCATCAAATGTAGGCAGATAGTGTACCAGTTTTCGGTTAATGCTTTTTCACAGGAACTGTCTGAAATTTTTAGTCAATTCATGAAATGCTAAAAACCCTTTACGCCGCGAGCCGCGTGTTAGTGTGTGTGTGTGTGTGTGTGTGTGTGTGTGTGTGTGTGTGTGTGTGTGTGTGTGTGTGTGTGTGTGTGTGTGTGTGTGTGTGTGTGTGTGTGTGTGTGTGTGTGTGTGTGTGTGTGTGTGTGTGTGTGTGTGTGTGTGTGTGTGTGTGTGTGTGTGTGTGTGTGTGTGTGTGTGTGTGTGTGTGTGTGTGCGTGCGTGTGTGTGGGTGGGTGTGTGTGGGTGGGTGGGTGGGTGGGTGGGTGTAAAGGCTTTTAGCATTTCATGAATTGACTAAAAATTTCAGACACTTCGTGTGAAAAAGTACGAAACCTGGTACAATATACCCACTCAAACATGCGCACGTCGAATCAACGTATGGAGGGTACAGTGAAATATTATTAACTATGTAGGGATAATCCGTAACCCCCGCAAGATACAAGCCATGTACAAAGTCGAAAAAAGAGAGCAGCGGGCCGGACAGCAGGCGACATCCACAGTCTTCTTGCCTTGTCTTACTGAAGGAGTTTTTCATATAAAAGTTGCTTGCATTTTGTTCAAACGCTATAATTTCCTTAAATTTGTTCTATATGCTATTTTTTTTAACTATTAGAGAGAAAACATATTTGGCTGCAATTTGTTTTAACTTCATTTTGCTGTGGGAGCGACAGTTTTGGGCTTTAGGACCTGTTTAAGATGAAATTTTAGTTTTTCCTCCATGACGAGTATACAAAAAGCAGTGAGAGTGAGCTCTTACTGCATGCTGTACCCGGCACGTTAAGGCCATTTAATGTGTCGGCGATTTCATGGCTTGTATTATATTCCGTGGTTACGGATAAGCGCAAACTGTAACCATAGACAAACTAATAACATACAAAGACTGGACACGTAGAACAAAAACATGCAACTCTTTTCTGGAATATAAAATCGACGATGCCTCGACGATGTCTCGACGTTGCACCTGATGACGTAAATAGAAATGCCTCGCCCCAATATAAGATCAACCTTGCCTCGACCCGATGAAGTCCACAATTTTTTCTTAGAAATTTACTGGAAATTTCTTCCTTCGAAATTTTTTGCATTGGTTCATTGAATAAATAACTAATAAGGAAGCGGGGTTTCCTGCGAATGCAGTGCACGTGAGTAGGCAATTCAATGACAGTCAAACCCAAGGAGCGCGGGGAGAAATGACAAGAGGGCTGGTCACTTACATGAAAATTCTGCTTAACAAGTCAGTTAAAGTATCATAGGCAACGCCAAGAAATATTATCTGAAGATAAGGAGGCGCCAAAAATTTGTTTATTTTACATTGCAATTTGGATTATAAAAAATGTCCCCCTTCAAAATTTCACGGTTTTACTACTGCCATGACGAAACGAATACACACACAGCACACTACTACATTTCACCGAGTAGCTTAGGTTTTCACCCGATATGCCGTTTTCTTATTAGTTATTTATTCAATGCATTGGTTGAGGCCGACAGTAATTCGTCGCTCCAATATAAAATCAACGATACCCCGACCTGGGGCCGGCTTCACTAACTCGGAGAGTTGTGGAGATGAGAGTTCTTTTGTCAATTGATAACTTCTACCGGATCGATTAACGAAATAAGATTAGATTTGTAAAATCAAGTAGTTTGCAAATTTGTTCGCATAATTCAATATAAAGCATCACGCAGTTGTCAACAAAAGTATTAATGCCTTGATAATACATATATATATATTGAGTAATGCTAACTTATTTCTGACAAAAATTCCTAAATAAACCTCTTCACGATTGCGGAAGTTATGTGGAAATTTGAAATCTACCAAGCTAATACCATTGTGTTTAGAGTATATAGTCAACGCAAGAATGGAAATCGCCTAGGGGCGCCACGTCGCTGTACTATCCGAGACTCAAGCCTATACACTGTAGTGTTCCCCAGCCCGCTGGCCGGCATGCTCCGCTCACACTTCGGCACATATATCGTGGGGTTCTCGTACCGTCGTTTGTCAGCGGTGTTTGCGCGGCTTCGTTTTCTATTTTGCATGGAATAGTGACGAGACTGGCAAGCAATAATGATGTCAGATGATGTGATGAATTTTGTAGGTCGTTGAATTGCTCTAATTTTGTTTGCAACGCTGATTCGTTAGAAGAGAATCCATGACTTCCTTCTTGGAATAATTTATATACATATATGTATAAATATACCAATTTCTTCCTCTGTTCTTGCTCGTACTCACATTCTGCTTTCCCATTTTTATTGTTTTTTGTTAATATATGTAGGTACATGCTTAGATATTCTTTTTGGTAAAACATAGGTAAACTAGACATATTTCGTGGAATTGAAAACTGAGCCGAGCATATGGGTAGGCTGGTGTAGTTGATAGTATGAGTAGTTGCGTCATAGATATAGATAATTTATTGAACAATATTCTGACACAGAAATTCAAGTAACTCATGAAAATTTTATATCAAAGTTTGCAAAAGCGACTTCCGCCGACATACATAAAACTTTGCCTCAATGCCATTTTTCTAAATGATTATCCATACAAGCTGATAAAATATCAATCGAACTGCCTTCTTCTGTCAATTTTAAAAACGCGATGGAAGGGAGGCTTGCATACAAGCTGTACTTCCACGTGTAATCCCCAGGTCTATCTACGTAAGTGTATATTTTCTTATCATGCTTCCTTCAATAGAAAAGAAACCCTTAATTTGGTCTTCATTCATATGCAGCCTCGAAAATGTCATCTGGTCTCAAATAACACTTGGAAATTAAAATCCACAAAAACAAACGTCATGCAAAACGATGTTAAAGATTCTCTTCTAAGAAAACATACATTTACTCCTCTGTTTTTCTTAGTACACAATTACGAAAAAGTTAGTGATCCCAAAAATCCGCCACATCAATGCATAGCTAAATTAATCATTGCAGCCTGCCCGTTTCGCCCACCAATCTTATTCTATGCAAAGTAGTGATGGGTGAAGCCACCACACAAACACGAAACAGCACCTATGGTACGGGGAACGAGAAGAATATCCAATAAACAGTGACGCGATGCTCAAATCTAGCTGCACTGCAGCACGAACAAGAACCAAAAAGTAAATTTATATCCTCACATTAAATGTGAACAGAGAATTTCTTCGATTCGGTACATCTAGAGCCATCTATTGAGTTGTGAACTCATTGCCTCTGCGTTCACTATATAGGCTAAACACAATGCTAGTACTTAAGTTTAATTTTTAGACATTCTGGTTTTACGAAGCAAATTTCGTTTGAGATAGGTGTAATTATTTCTTAGGATTGTAATCTTTTAATATAATATATGTGGATATCAGAATGTGATAACGACAACGCTTCGCACTTATCTCTAGTATCATCACCGTTAGGGTCCAGCAAGCTGTTCCATTAGAGATCACAAAATTTGCCCAGTTCAGTCGTTTGTTAAGCCGTTTATATGTAGCTGAGTAAAGTTGATAGTTAATCTCAATCTGAGTAAAGGTGATAGTTGAGTACGTTTGAATTCTAAGATCAGTGAAGTCTCGGGAATGTATAAATTATAATCGAACTTTAAATTATAATCATTTTTTTTATTTTAATCTTTCATTAAAGGCTCCGATAATGAGCATATTAAATAAAGTGGTGGCCTCTTATTTTTACCCATACCCCACACATGGTGTCAGAAGTGCAGCAATAATTAAGTGCTACGCATATCCAAAAAACAAACAAAAGAAAAAAACAAAAAAAAACGAATTTAATGTGATACAATTCAAGTGTCGTAATTTTCTGGGCAAAATTGCAAGTGAAACAAAGGGAAGTGTGGAATTTCAATAGGATTCATAAGGTCAGTCTATGTATTTAAGTTGTATGATAATGTCTTGAAATGCCGTTTGCCATACGGTACCATGTTAGGAAGTGATTACATCCTAAGAGAAAACTGAATCATCAGAATCAACAGGAACAATTTTTGTAAGTGTTCGATTTTCAAAATATTTAATTAGAACTATAGAAATCTAAAGACTATATAACGGAATTCTGAAATAAGGTGAGACAAGCATGCTATTATGAATTTTCCTTCTTTTCTAAAAAACAAAAATGCAATTAGTAAGAAAACTTTATGGACCACATAAGTCATTTCAAAACTAAAGAACTGCAACAACAACTTAAAGATCGTAGTTTATCGTATAGATATAGGGTCAAAACGAATTTAATAAAAAGGCTAGGGACAGCCTTGGCTGCCGAAAAATCTGGAAAAGAAGAGGAAAACGATACCGAAGATAACGAAGATCAAGAAGAAAATTCGTTGAGTAGTGAAGATAATTTAGAAAAAAGTCAAGAACAAAACAAAGAAAAGCTAGAAGCAAAGATGACAGAAACTAATAATTTCGTTTTCAAAGACGTGGAAGAATCCCTCGAAAAGTTTAATGGCAAATCAGGTAAAAGCATTTCAGTCTTGCTGAAAAATTTTGAAGATATCGCGACAGTTTGCAAATGGAATGACATCCAAAAATACTTGTATACCAGACGGTTACTCTGTGGTGCAGCAAAGTTAGCAATAGAGTCAGCAACGTATGTACATAGTTGGAAAGATCTCAAAGATACTCTCAGTAATGAATTCGATGATGCCCTTACAAGTATAAGTGTTCATAAGGCTTTGAAGAAAAGGAAGAAGTCACCAAAAGAATCATTTCTAGAATATCTCTATACAATGAAACAAATTGCGAATCGGGGAAATATTGATGAAGAATCTTTGGTACTGTATATAATCGCAGGCATACTAGACGATGCACTGAATAAGGCTTTACTCTACGAAGCAAAAAATGTGGAGCATTTAAAGCAAAAACTAAAGGCATATCAAAATATGAAAGAACAGAGTACAGTTAAAAGCCATCACAACCCTGAAGACGGAACATACTCCTAAAAAAAAAACCATTCTGTGAATGAAATGTTGAGATGCTACAATTGTGGAGCTCGTTCGCATTTAACAAAATCTTGTCCAAATAAATCAAAAGGATCACGCTGTTTTAATTGTGGTGAGTTTGGTCACATAGCTAGTAGGTGGCCTAAGCCTAATGTAAAAAGACCTCAAAACGAAACTGGTACTCAAGCTCATGTCAACCTAGTAACGATGCCAAACTTACATATTCCAGTTAAACTTCAAGATAAACATTACTTTGCATTGATGGATACAGGTAGCGAAGTAACACTCATTCGGAAATCAGTATGGGACGACATTAAAAGACAAGAAGAAATGGGACCCAGTATCGGGTTAGTCGGATTCGGAGAAAGCTTGAAAAATACTCTTGGATCTTATAAAATCCATCTTAATGTTGAAGGAGACGATTATGCTTTACAGTGCCATGTTGTACCAGGCAGATGGATCCCCGCGGATATTCTTATCGGAAAGAATTAGCTAGCCATGCTGTAGTCGTTATGGCGAACGGGAAAACAACAATTTCCAAAATAACGCCAACAAAATTTGGCGAAGAAGAAAACATGTTAAGTAGTATTAACATAACCGATATTGTTGATGATGATGACTGCTATAATGTTAAGGCGATTGCGGATAAGGAAATTCAACAATGTGGAACAAGTATGATAAAAAATTACAACCCACGAAAACCAAGAACATCTTTAATTCAAATGCATATAATTTTAGAAAATGAAATCCAGCGAAGATTAGCTCCTAGAGAAAAGGAAATAGTTTCAGAACAAATACAAACATGGTTAGAAGAAGGAATTATTCAGCCAAGCAATTCAGATAGTGCAAGTCCGATAGTGCTCGCTAAGAAAAAAGATGGAGCGATGCGTTTGTGCGTAGATTACCGGAAGTTAAATAACAAAATAATTAAAGACAGATTCCCCCTGCCGAACATCGAGGACGTTATTAAGAGTTTGTATAATTCGCGTGTGTTTACTACTTTGGACTTAAAACACGGTTTTTTTCATGTAGATGTGCACGATTCCAGTCGAAAATATACCGCATTTGTAACGCCGCACGGACATTATGAATACCTAAAAGTATCTTTTGGGCTCTGCAACTCACCCGCAGTTTTCCTAAGATTCATTAACAAAGTGTTGGAGCAGTTAATTCGCGAAAATAAATTATTAGTGTACATGGATGATGTTATAATACCCTCAAATTCAGAACAAGACAATATGGAGACGTTAAAAATTGTACTTAAAGTTGCGCAAGAAAATGGACTTATAATAAAATGGAAAAAGTGCGAATTCTTAAGAAAAAAAGTAGAATTTCTCGGTTACGTGATAGAAAATGGCGGCATCAAACCATCAACAGAGAAAACGAAAGCTGTCAAAGGATTTCCAATACCCAGAAATCTCAAACAAATTCAATGCTTCCTAGGTCTGACCGGATATTTCCGTAAGTTCGTACCCAATTATTCGATAATAGCAAAGCCATTATCAGATCTTAAAAAGGAAAACTCCAAGTTCGAATTCGGCCGTCACCAGCAAGATGCGCTTAACTTATTAAAAGATATACTATCCAAGGAACCAGTCTTGAAATTATTCAACCCAAACTTACCTACTCAGTTCTACTACAAAAGCATAGTGATGACAACCAGTGGCATCCTGTATTTTACATTAGTTTTAAAACAACATCATGTGAGAAGCATTATTCAAGTTACGAGCTAGAAGTTTTAGCCATTATTAAATCAATTAAAAAGCTAAGCATGTATCTCTTGGGTCTAAAGTGCGATTTGTTTACCGATTGCAAAGCTTTCCAATTGACGATGAAGAAAAGGGAACTATGCAGTCGCGTAGCTCGATGGGCGTTAATTTTGGAGGAATTCGATTGCACCGTACATCACCGCCGTGGAACAGCTATGAGACATGTAGATGCCTTAAGCAGATATCCAAGCGATCTCCCCATTGAAGAGGGAATCTTGCATCAAATCCGTAACGCACAACGTGATGATGAGAAATGTCGCATATTAACAGCAATTTTAAAAGAAAAGCCGTATGACAACTACATTATTCGAAACGAAGTTATTTATAAATTATCAGAAGGAAAATTTCTCCTAGTAGTCCCTAACTGTCTTCAACGAGAAATCATAAGAAATAGTCACGAAAAAGGTCATATTAACAGTTCAACAGGATTATTTTATACCAAAATTGGATAAGAAAGTCGACGAGGTTCTCTCAAACTGTATTCCATGCATTTTAGCGTCAAGAAAAGCTGGTAAACAAGAAGGTTATTTAAACCCATTGGAAAAGATTGATGTGCCCCTACTTACGATTCATCTAGATCATCTAGGACCGCTACCATCAACAGCGAAAAAATATAAATATCTCCTCGTCGCCGTCGGCGGATTCAGTAAATTCACCTGGATCTATCCAGTTAAATCTACCTCCGCAGAGGAAGTGGTGCAGAAGATGAATTTAAATAGACAAGTTTTTGGAAACCCTCACCGAGTGATAACTGACCGAGGAACAGCTTTCACGTCGAAAGCGTTTCAGGATTACAGTGAACAGAAGATAAAGCACTCCCTAATAACCACAGGAGTACCTCGCGGGAATGGCCAAGTGGAACGCATTAACCAAATTATAATATCAATGCTAACAAAAACATCAATCGAGGCTCCACAAAAGTGGTGGCAAAATGTTCCAGATTTGCAGCGTATTATCAATGCGACAAAAACGAGGGCAACAAATAAAACACCTTTTGAATTGTTAATAGGCGTGCCAATGTACAACCCTGAAAATCACCAATTAGCCAATCTCCTGGAAGAAGAATTAATTGCAGATTTCGACGAAAATCGAAGAGAGATGAGAAGACAAGCAAAGCAGCAGATTGAAGTTATACAAGAAAAAAATCGCAAATCCTATAACAAGAAAAGAAACGACCTCATCAGTACAACGTTAATGAACTGGTCGCAATAAAACGTACCCAGTTCGGACCAGGGCTCAAGCTATATCCCAAGTATTTAGGCCCATATAAAATCACTAAAGTTAAGAAAAGTGATCGATACGATGTTCAGAAAGTTGGAAACCATGAAGGACCCAACCTAACTAGCTCCTCAGCCAACTTCATGAAGCCATGGGTGAACATTGAAGATGAAGATGAATCATCCGGGTCAGATGAATTTCAGGATGGCTGGGTGTGGATATCAGAATGTGATAACGACAACGCTTCGCACTTATCTCTAGTATCATCACCGTTAGGGTCCAGCAAACTGTTCGATTAGAGATCACAAAATTTGCCCAGTTCAGTCGATCGCCGTTTGTTAAGCCGTTTATATGTAGCTGAGATAGTTAATCTCAATCTGAGTAAAGTTGATAGTTGAGTACGTTTGACTTCTAAGATCAGTGAAGTCTCGGGAATGTATAAATTATAATCGAACTTTAAATTATAATCATTTTTTTTATTTTAATCTTTCATTAAAGGCTCCGATAATGAGCATATTAAACAAAGTGGTGGCCTCTTATTTTTACCCTTACCCCTACATATATAATAATTATAAATATATAATAATTATAAATATCACGTACCATTGCTTCAACTGCAGAAAGCAATTTAAAGCACTCATAGGGTTGAGCACAAAGCTATGGAGTGGTAGATGCAGTTTAGTATTAATATTTATTTATTAGTATTATTTGTGAGTCCGTGGACTCATATCAAAATCAACCAAATCATTTGTAGAATTCGTCGACGTAATATTCTTATTTTAAAAACATATTTCGAGACTATCAAAAGTTGTAGAAATTAAGAATTTACCTATTATTTTGAAATATTTTTGTATTCCTTTCAACATGGTGCTGGTACTGCTGTTTCGCACTAAATGGTAAATTATGCAGATACAGTTATAGTTAGGTCGAACTTTTTTTAGTTCGGAATGTATTTCCATGTCAAAAACTTTACATTTTGGCATGTACGTACGGTACCCTCAGGTCAAACATTTTCTGTTTCGGTATATACTTCAAAATCAAAAATTTGTTCTGTACTAAAATGACCAATGTTTACAATTGTCATAATATCGTCATTTTGAAAAACCAAATCGGCATTTAAATTCTCGATACAGAAATCGTCATAATGACGATAAAATCGTCACTCTGGCAACGTACTTGGCTTGTCTTACTGAAGGAGTTTTTCATATAAAAGTTACTTGTATTTTGTTCAAACGCTATAATTTCCGAAAATTTGTTCTACATGCTATTTTTTTAAAACTATTAGAAAGAAAACATATTTGGCTGCAATATGTTTTAACTTCCTTTTGCTGTGGGAGTGACAGTTTTGGGCTTTAGGACCTGTTTAAGATGAAATTTTAGTTTTTCCTCCATGACGAGTATACAAAAAGCAGTGAGAGTGAAATCTTACTGCGTGCTGTACCGGGAACGTTAAGGCATTTTAATGTGTTGGTGCCTTCGGCGACTTCATGGCGTGTATTATAATCTGGGGGTTACGACCAAACTCTCTATTCCACTCGACAAAACTCTCGGCTGTGTATTGGCTGCTTTTGTTGTGTTTTGTGAAGGTACTTAGGATTTTCAAACTGAATTATGGATTCACTTCATATCCTGGCTATGTTTACAAAAACAAATTATGGAAATCCTTGGAATACTTACAGAGAAATAAGGATTTTGGTGTCTCAAGGTACCCGCTAAAAATTTTAAATTAAACGAAAATGGTCAATTTGATCGTCTTCCAGTACAGAAGAGATGCTATAAAAATTTTAAATACGCACGTTAAAGCTTGTTGTTGGATGAGGTCGCACCTGCATTTTGTCCCCTAATTAGATATGTAATTAGCTTTTCAGTCCGATAAACAGTTTTGGAGATAACTGCAAAAGAAATTAATCATTTTTTGGTACAAAAAGGACATATTTTCAACTCATCATTATGAAGAACTGGTAAGCCGTGCAAATTCACTTTTCAGGAGAAAAATGTTCGCAACACAGTACTCATGAATGTGAAACAATGAACGGAAGAAATATATGCAAAATATGGGAACTGGGGTGTATATGACCCAAGTGCAAAAAATCCGTCTTTCGGCGGTAAAAAGTCAGTTATGAAGTTAAAATGATCAAAAACAAAAGTACACCACTCGATTACCCGCTTCTCTCTATTTAATTTGATACCAAACATGACGTATTTTGGACAACTCCCAATGGCGGTGGTACGACACCATCGCCAAAAGCCCCTCCTCCAGAAATTGTTCACCTATATTTTTGTACTGTGGACGCTAAACCCGTAAAAAAAACCCCAATGCTCTACGACCCTTCCACACAGAGTTAGCCGTTTTTCAATATTTCTATACTTCTCACATTTTCTTTAACTCCCCAAGTATGTTAGAGAATCTCGAATGGAGAGATAAGGAGTTTTCATCGGGAAAAACGAAAATTCTCATCTCCCAAACTCCCAAACTATCCGAGTTACAGAATCCGGCCCCTGATTTAGGATGGCCACACATTTTTTTTAGAATATACTCGAAACTTTTTCCTAGCATTTATACGCACTTTTGAAGGCCGAGAACAATTTGAATGACCCTAGATAAAGAAATAAACAATTTTTTTTAGAAATTTACACAAAATGTTTCGGTAGAATTTTTATTCATTTTGGTGGCAGACTAGACCCTAGATGTAAGTAATTTCATATGGTTACCCATCTATACAAGTTTGAGTTTTGAATTTGTTTTTCGCATATATTTCTAGAATGGTTCGTCGGACAGAAAAATTATTATAACCAATTTTATTCTTCAGAAGTTTTCAGTACATTAAAGAAGCATATTTTTGTTTTACGTGTCCAGTCTTTGTATGTTATTAGTTTGTCTATGCCCAGATTCTATAGCGAAATGCAAACAATAGACGAATAAATGATTGGGTTCAAAGGAAAGAGTTCCATAAAGCAATAACTGGTGGGAAGCCAAGAGAAATTGGGCTTCAAAATATGGTACAAGACCAATCCAGATGGATATATTCACTGTTTCGCAATATTTGAAGGAAAGTCTAACAATGACAATTTGAAACACCCGCAATAAAATACATAAAATACAAGTCTTCCAGTGATAAAAGCTTTACAAGAAAGAAACATGTTCCTGACCGGAATTTTTCGACTAAACAGAGATTCTAAAGTTAAATGTAAATTAATTTCCAAGAACCAATTGAAAAGAAAGGAAGCATTTCATACAAGTAGTAAGTAGAAGTAAATGTTTCTTTAAAAGTAAAATTTGAGAAATAATAAAAATAATTACTTGTGATGTTTAGTTATTTACTCTTGTATTCCATGTTCTGAATTTACTTAAAATATATATCTACCGTAAGTAAACAATTTTTTATACCAATTGGACTATAATTTGGGCATGAAGAGGTTATACCTTTATATTCTCCAAACTTGACAGCTCTTGAAGAAATATGTAAAAAGAGGTCTGAGGCAATATGCTTCCACGAATGGTGAAAAAATAAAAAAATGAAAAAAAAACAAAACAAATTCATAACGAAAATCAGTTCAACTTCATTAATTATCATTTACACGCAAAACAGTAATGGAAGTAACACATATATAACCAGCAGCGGTTTTGTTATTTTCCCCAATGCACTAAAAATGGAAATTCGTTAATGTTAACACTACAAAGGACAAACCCACACTACGCATTCACAGGCAAACAAATATGCAACTTAGTTTTAACTATGCTGTAGTACTGTATAAAAAAAATAACAAAACTTAGTTTTAAATATGCTATAGTACTGTATAAAAAAAATAACAAACCTCAAAACTAAAATTAACTTTGAAGAACTCATTGTGAAATAACTAAAACCATAAACCAATTAATCTACCACTAATTTAAAATACTTTATAGATGGCATCTACTTAAAGTTTATCTCAACGCAATAATTAAATAATTGTGCACCGCGATTGCAAACCAATTAAACAAATATAGTGAAGGTTTCCCTATGATTTAAACTGACTAAGCCGCACGCGTCCAAATCATCAACTGATTTTAATGTCCGGTAATAAGATCCGAGAACGATTAATACGCACCCATTTAAGACCGACATTTTTTTTTATGATTCTCGCCGCAATCAAAATCTTTTATCGATTTTTAATTAGCCCCGAATATGTCGATAGGATTGCTGACGCTAAAATTTTGTGTTGAAACTTGTTACTAATTGTATATATTCAATGGCTTTAGTGCATATGTTGCGTAGAAAATTGTAAAAGTATTTAAGCCAAAAAGTATGCAAGGAGAAGTAGAACATTATGATCGATTTTTTTAATAGCCCCGGTATTGAATCTTATAGGCCAGATCAATTTATTACACATAGATATGGTAGGGGAGCCACTTGTTGGAATAAATTTTGGGCTTCATCTCACTCTTCTGCAAGGCATAAATTCCTCTGCTGGTTAATTGCGCATTTATGCACGAGTTTGCAGGCAGGAGCTGGAACTCTGGCAGTAAAATGTCCCCCACCAAGCATTTAGCATTGCGAAAAGACCTAAATTAAACTAATGACTGAAACCTAAGCAAGCCACTTGCGATATGTATTAGTGCGTTGTGATTGCAATCGTTTTTGTCATGGCAGTAGTGAAATTATGATAACATTTTTTATAATTCAAATTACTGTGAAAATAAATTCTATACTCTCAAGCATTATACAAAGATTAACAAGGTATAGCCAGTTATCTTTCAATTGGTTGCTTGTCACATTTGGTGACAAATGTCACAAATTTGTTCGTATGAATTTCAATCGTCCTTATCAAAGGAAAAAAAATTTATATTTGGACTTACTTCATTCAGTTCCCATGGTCAATAAGTCCTACTGCTTTTCACATCTTTTAATTCCAATAATAAAAAAATGTTTATGAAGAACTCAATTCACATTCTAGCTTAAAAGATGAAGATTCCTTTGCCATATTCTTATCTTTAATATTAAAATATAATATGTACATATATAACTACGCATATGTGTATTCAATGTACTTAATTCATATCTTATAGCTTTTAAAATGTGCAATTTTGTTTAGCTTTTAGCGAATGGAATATTTTTCTGAAGTTCGTATGGCTAAAAATAAATAACGTGTTAGTAAATATTTATTTATAATTAACTTATTAAGAGCACTATACGTAATGGCAATGTGTAAAGATTGGTCTGGAAATGTTTTTTTTCCTATGCAGCTATAGACTAAGGCGGAAACTCGTCCTGAAGAGCCGACGAGCCGACAGTGGAGATTCTTATTAATTTTCAAAATAACAAACAATGGGCAACATTTATTGTACACTCTGTGCAATATGTACAGTCTGGTGCAATATGTTACATATACAATATTTACATGAAACGGAGTAGACTGGATTATCGAGTTCAGGAGTGAGTTATTCTGCCATGTGAAGACCAACTGGAATCGAATAGCCCAGACCGGTGTTATCTTAAATCGGTAGTAGAATGGATTTGGTTTCATGGAACGCATTAGATTTTGACATCGCACTCTTTTGACACTTCCTCGGCTGTGAACGTGATGATATCATAGCCATAGCCCACACAGGGGAAGATATTGGCACATTTTACGGTCGAAAAGTATTTGGGGGGAGGAAAAACGCCGAAATTCCAAGTTTCGATCGGGAGTACGGGCAGCATACCAATACTACAGCAAGCCGGCCATTTTGAAATTGCGAAATTTCTGAAATTTCTCATCGGACGGCTGAACAGATGTTTATTTGCGATTTGAGGTGATAATATAATAATTTAAAATTCATTACGTGTTGTGAATTTGTGATACAGTTATTGTTTATATCAAAAACTGTGACTTACGCACACAATTAATTTGGGTAATCATATATGGAACTACGCGAAGGAAGATTATTTTTAAGGCACATTTAAGCAAAATTCCTTCCTTCCCTAAAAGTTCTTGTCTGGGTTGGCCCATATGCGTTTGTTTTGGATACGGAATTTTCCCGTTCACGAACGAAAAAAATTTAGCTCGCTCATATTTTTCAGTTCATGAGTGAACAAAATTGCTTTCAGCTCGTGTGACAATGTTTCAGCTCTGCATCTTAAAATGTTTGATTCAGTTCCGAGCGAGAGCTAAGCTCTCATTTTTCGTTCAAATCACTCGCAAGCGAGCGGAATTATATAGCTCTCTGTATTTACGATTCGTGAGTGAGTAAGATCCGAAAAGAGTCATTTTTATACCCTAGATGAAATCTATAGGGGTATACTAAGTTTGTCATTCCGTTTGTAACACCACGAAATAATGATGGTAGAGCAAAATGAATTGGACGCCCACGCATAATATTAAAAGTTATTTTGATTTTTGCATGTCCGTCCGTCCGTCCGTCCGTCTGTCTGTGCGCACGATAACTCGAGAACGCGTTCACCTAGAAAGCTGAAATTTTGTACGCGGACATTAAAAAAAAGGGTTAAAATTAAGTTCGAAAATGAGACAAATCGGGCAACTCCTTCGTGGGGTTGCCATATAAAAATTTAGTTTTCCACGATATATTTGGACACTACCTGAGAACACGTCGACATAGAAAGCTGAAATTGGGTACACTATGTTTTCATACTAATAGCAAATAAAATTTCAAAAATGGGCTAAATCGGGCAACCCCTTCTTGGTGTTGCCATATAATAATTTTGGTTTTTGACATATACTTTGAAAACGATCAGTCCTAGACATTTTTATTGTACTAAAAACTTGTTCAGAATAAGAAATCCTATAAAATTGGTTATAATCATTTTTTCTGTCCGATGAGCTGTTATAATCATTTTTTCTGTCCGACGAGCTGTTCTAGAATATATGCGAGAAACCAATGCAAAAAATCAAAATTGCTCAAATGGGTGACCATACGAAATTTCATACGTGCATTCATCTAGGGTTTCATAAGAATTGGTCTTATTGTTAGACCAATTCTAGCTTTTTCACATGTTGTTCTTTCATTTCATACAGTAAAGATCTCGTCGTCACTTTATGTTTTTCCGTGTAGCTGTATATTGGTTTGTATGATTCTTGCTGACTTGGTTTGAATTAGTTTTCACAAATTTATAAAATGGGACGTCATAAGGGCTTTAATTCTTCAAAGTATGTGTTGTATAACCAGGAAAGTGATACTTCTGTGTGTTTAATTTGTGACAAACAATTAAAAGGAATGAGGACTGCAAATTAGTTCATAAAAAAAATTTAGACGAAAGTGATAGTGAAGTAAAGTTGAATAGATCCGAACCAAAAAGAAAGAAAAGTCAAATTTATTTAACAATGGACAAAAGTAAATTCCTCAATTGCTGCATTGGATTAGAACAATTTAAAATCAATTTAAATTCAAAAAGTATTGCCCAGGCAGTGGGACAAGGTGCAAATAAAATTAAGCAAATCATTAAGGAAAATGATGATAAAAGAATGATAAGATTAAAAGTGGATATTGCAACACGTATGGAAAAGCATATTTTAGGAATAAATGTTCAATATTGCTACGTGCCAGAAAGTGAATCAAGCGACATCTGTTGGGAATGGAAGCAACTTTAGGTTAGTGTCATCTTAGTAAACTTTGGGTTCGGAGAACGGAATATTCAGGAAGGTTCTAGGATAATCCGTAGAGTATAAATACGGCGCTCTGACAGCTAGGAGGCGGAGTATTATTTCAGACAGCGAAGTGTAGGAAGTAAACTATTTGGATTGCGATAATTAGAAGTACAGTACTAGCGATAAATAAAGAGTTGATTTGATAAATATTTGTGAAGTTGTGAGAGTAAACAGTAAAGTTAAATAAAGAAAGAACTTTTGAATTATATCTGAAATATTGTGTTTTAAATAACGAACTAAGGCCACGCTCGTAACAATATATTAAAGACTACAAAATATGTATAAATACGTTGGGCATGATTCAAATAAAAAGAAGGCATACAGGCGATTTTTTGCGACAAGAGATTTTGAATTGTCTTCGCGAATATAATATGGATATAAGCCAGTTATATTCCAGTACCACCGATAACGGAGCAAACGTTCTTAAAGCATCCAAATTATTACGAGAGCTTCAAGATGAAATGCAAGTAAGTATATTTTTCCTGCCTAAAATGCAATACATTACCTGGCCTGGCATCCCGCATGCGAAGTAAGGTATGTCATTACATATAAAAATGGGAGTGTATGTATGTAGCTTACCTGGGTAATGCATCCAAGATCAAAGTTGACTTAATGACAAGTTGGGACACAGAAGAATTACCTGTTTCGGTCTAAAAAATACGAAAATATTCCAATTTTGTTCGGCTGTGTCCTATCTTTTTATTAGGTTATCTTTGCCCAAAATATCAATACATTAAAAAAATGTTTATTAGGGACTAAGTGAAAACAATAACGACGAACTGATCTCAGTTGAGAGTGACGACGAATTCTAAGAAATTCACAGCCGGCTTACATCAGTTCTAGCTGTTGTCAGATGTGCTGCACATACAATTCAACTTGCCGCCCATGATGTCATTAAAACTGTCGAAACACATGTGGAAGAGTGTAGGAAAATGGTAGAAACGCTTCGTTCAATTATTCGTGGGAATCAATACATTGACAATATTCAAATGCCAACAATAGATAACTCGACGAGGTGGAATTCTACGTATGAAATGTTGAATTCTTTACTCGAAATAAAGTCTTTCGCCGAAGAAAATGAAAGACTACCAGATATTATTTGGGCGTTTTTCAGAAATTTCAAAAAGAGGAGTATGTTAAGGGTGACTTTTACCGTGATTGGCTTTCATGTGAAATTGAACTGGAAGAAATTTCAGGAGGACGAAATATTTATGCCGAGCGATTGCTTACATCGTTAAAGTCACGCAAAGAAAGCATCCTACAAAATGTATCATTTATCGCTGCCATTTATTTGCATCCCCGGTTTAATTTTTTAAATACACCATTTTTGACTGAGGAGCAAAAGGATATTGCTATAGTAAGTATTTTTTTCAAATATTCTTGTTTTAAACTAACTCCGGACTATTTTCTAGTGCCATTTACTTAATGCAAATGGCATAATGAAACGATTGACAGGAACACTGATTGGGGAGGATTTGAGTGGCCAAGAACCATCTAACTCCAATTTGGTTTCAGGCGGGCTATTTTCAAAATTAGAAAATAGACTACATTCGTTAATGGGAGCTAGTACGAATACACCAAATATATCGACGGAAAGAAATTTGAAACAGAAACTCGAAAATTTGTCTTATAAAGAAAGGGTTTCTTTCGATACCAATATCTTAGAATACATATTGGAGAAATTCGCACCACAAAGATCAGCAACTAGGGAAATTAGTTCAAACTGCATTTGCTGTACCATCTACCCAAGTATCAGTTGAGCGTGCTTTCAGTGCCTTATCGACGATAATAACAAAACAAAGAGCTAAGTTATCCAAAGACACTATTAATAATATTTTGTTAGTTAAATTAAATTCTAATTTTCTAACCAAATATCTTTAGAGTAAGAAATATACATTATACTAAATCATAATGAATCGCATGTATTTTATGTACATTTCTTGGTGTTGAATTTCCTCAACATATCATCTTGTTTTATTTGATTCACGAATCGTTCTTTTCGACTCGACTCATGAGCAAATTAAATCACTCGTGAGTTGAAATTTATAAGTTCACGAACTGAAACATTAACTTCATGAGTGATTGAAAAATTCAGTTCACATGAATTTGATTCGTTCGTGAGCGAGTCAAAAAATTTTCACTCTCCATACCTTTTTTAAATTTCAATATATAGACTGATGACAACTCGCAAAAAATTAAGCCAGAATGAAATATGCTTTTTATGTTGCGAGCGATTTGTGCTGCCACAAAGTATAAAAAATATTTCCAGAAGGGAAATTGTTACGCATAAAAGGAAATTATATATTGCAATAAATATGTTATTAGCTTAATAATTCATAGTAATATTTCAAGGTAATAACAAAAATTGTATGCTTTAACATTTATTTTTAACACGAAAGTGGTTTTTGTTAAAAAAAAATCTTATAGAAGATTAAATTGTAATCTTATAAGGTAGGTATATAGGATTGTTTCAAATTATATAATTATTATTACTTAGGAAATTATAATATATTCGTGGTCGACAATTTTAGAATTATTCCAATATTATTATTTTATTTTATTCCAATACTTATTCATTCATTCATTCATTTTTTTTATTCATTCATTCATTCATTTTTTATGATGCCAAAACTGCAGCTCCTCAAGAAAAATTAAGAATATTCCAGCAGTAAGCAGTTACCTTTGTTTTTCTGACTATCTAATGATATAATAATCGATCAAGGTTGACAATCTCGTCACTCAGAAGAGTGTCTTTGGCTTACTGAGAAAGTTTAAAAAGTGGTAGATATTATTAACTTGAAAACACTATGCCCACCACATTAATTGTTGCAGTTCTTATTTTGTTTCAAGGAAACTACATAGAATAGAGAGAATTTCCACAGTATTTATTTCTCGAATTTAAACGGAATAACATGAAATAAAAATTCGTGAAGACACATCAAACATTTAAGATTTTATACATCAATATATCAATTCTTACAATTCTTACTTATCTCATGAGATATAAAATTTATTGTAGTGGTAGATTACATATGAAGTAATGTTTTAAGTTTGAAACTGGAAAATCGTAAGTACTTAATTTTCTGAATATTTAGCAACAACTTAATTAGGAACTGCGTACAGAATTAATTTTTAACAGAAAATTGAAAATTTCCCTTCATTTTAGGTAATCGTGGTAGTCCTAATTATGTAATATCCCGCAACATGTCAGTAATTTGGGATGTTTTGCTCATCTGCCCCAACAGTTATGCTGGCTTCAAAAATTTTGTATGGGAAGGGGCTGCAGATAGCAGTCTATGTGTAATTTAAAAGAGACATGTGTGTGGGAGCAAAAAAAGCCAAAATTAGTCTAAGACCAATTCTTATAATACCCTAGATGAATGCCCGTAAGAAATTTCGTATGGTCAACCTTTTGAGCAATTTTGATTTTTACAGTGGTTTTTTGCATATATTTCTAGAATGGTTCGTCGGACAGAAAAACTGATTTAAACCAATTTTATAGGATTTCATATTCTGAAGAAGTTTTTTGTACAATAAAAATGTCTAGGACTGATCGTTTTCACAGTATCCGGAAAAAACCGAAATTTTTATATGGAACACCAAAAAGGGTTGCCCGATTTATTCCATTTTTGAAATTTTATTTTCCATTACTATGAAAACAGCATATACCAAATTTCAGATCTCTATGTCAACGCGTGTTCAGGCAACGTCCTAGTATATAAGAAAACGATACTTTGGTATGCCAACCCCACGAAGGAATTGCTCGATTTGTCTCATTTTCGATCTTAATTTTACCTTTTTTTTAAAGTCCGCCTACAAAATTTCAGCTCCTTAAGTACATGCGTTCTCGAGTTATCGTGCGCACGGACGGACGAGCAAGCGGATGGACAGACGGATATGCGAAAATCAAAATAACTTTTACCATTATGCGTGGGTGTGCAGTCTACTTTGCTTTACCATCATTATTCCTGTGCGTTACAAACGGAATGACAAACTTAGTATACGAAGTTACATTTTACATAAATCAATTTTTTTAGGGAAACTATGAATTAAATTTTAAACCCATTCCTGAAAAAAACAATTACTATGAAAAGAGGCTCAAGACACTTTAGAATGAAGTGAAGACAATTCAGAAAATTGTCAACCAGACAATACTTGTGGATGTCAGAGCACTAGTAGTATATCAGCTTCATTTTCACGATATCAGTCAACCTCTACGCCTTCAACTTTATGTGGGCATAAATTTTTCAGAAATGTTAAAATGGAGGACGCGGATTATTTTGACAAGTTCATAGTGTATGAGCAATCAGAAAAATGTATGACTGTTTAACTTTCTTTAAGTTTATTTTGTAATCAGGGTTGGTGTGCTTGAAACCCACGGTATTTTAGTTAATTAAATTAAATCTCTTAAATTTTATAAAATTTCTTTTATATATGTATATCTTTAAGTTACCAATATGGCTTTCAGATGTGTTGGTTCTACCTATGTATAATTTGATGAAATTGTTTCAACAGGGTTTATGCTCACGTAATTAAAATACTGTATTTTGAGTTATTTCAAATATCGTTCTTTATTTTCTTTCTCACTTCAAGTTTTCCTAATTACAATCACTGACGCGAACTTAACTGGATGCATGCACAATCACAAAGTGAAGCTTCTAGGGTATGAGTAATTAGTTTGGTACATCAACATAATCAATTTAGTACAATTCTGTTAGTGTTCAGAGATTGAGTTACTATTGTCTAGTAAGAAGATGAATACAATTGTTGAGAATTAAATGTAAGTTTGATAGGTCATTTAAGCAATTTTTACACAAGAAGAAAAATGATAAATATTTCTATTTCGGAAGTAAACATATATAAGTCAACGTTGTAAGTATACAATAATTATAATTTAAACGGAATGCAATTTAATTAAACTACGTTTTACACATAATTTCAGGTGGCGTGAACAACCTACTTAAGTACCTGCTCAATCACTTTTAAATGTTACACTATTCAACTTCTTTTGCTGGTATGTCTACTTATAATTAAGTAACCACTGTCGATCTATGTATTGTATTGATTTTATATATATTTTTAATGCCAGACTGCTACTGTTGTTTCTGTTTTTGCGGACTACTGTTTCTGCGAACTGAGTTTGGATTGTCGAATTATTCACATTCCCTCGAAGTAAAAGTGAGTTCACTTTTTGCTGAATTATGTGCATATTTAGGTGGTATGCAACATTTCTTTTTATCTCTTGCCAAACTAGTCAAGAGAATCGTGTTATCAGTCAAAGTTATAAAAATGTTATTCAGTGTTTTATAAAATAGCCGCGTGATAATAGGCACCTGCCAAAATACAATACTAGTGAACTTCTATTATTTAAAAATGTATTATATATTATTATTATTTTTATTTAAACATCTATACCTATTTACTTTTTTTTAATAACTTCTGAACTAGTTAATTAGTAAGACAAAAAGACTAACATTAACATTTTAATTAAAAAAAAAATACAAAAGCATAACTAAAAACAAGAAAAAAAGCTAGAATTGGTCTACGACCAATGCCCGTATGGTCACTATTTTGATTTTTACAGTGGTTTTTCACATATATTTCTAGAACGGTTCGTGGGTCAGAAAAAATGACTACAACTAATTTTATAGGATTTCGTATTCTGAAGAACTCTTCGGTCCAATAAAAACATCTAGGACTGATCGTTTTCACAGTATATGTAAAAAACCTAAATTTTTATATGGCAACACCTAGAAGGGGTTGACCAATTCGGTCCGTTTTTGAAATTTTATTTGCTATTACTATAAAAACACCATGTACCAGATTTCAGCTCTCTGTGTGGAGGCATTCTCAGGCAGTGTTCAAATATATAGTGGAAAACGAAATTTTTGTATGCCAACCCCAGGAAGGAGTTGCCCAATTTGTCTCATTTTCGAACTTAATTTTACTTTTTTTTTTCAAAGTCGGCGTACAGGCGTACAAAATTTCAGCTCTCTAAGTACACGCGTTCTCGAGTTATCGTGCGTACGGACGGACGCACAGACAGAAATGCAAAAATGAAAGTAACTTTTAATATTATGCGTGAGTGTCCAATACATTTTGCTCTACCATCATTATTTCTGTGTTTTACAAACGGAATGACAAACTTTGACCACATATGCCCCTGAAAACAAACAAAAAAATGATTAAAATTGTATAAAAACAAATTGAGTTGATACCATACTCACCTGGGTACGTGGGACCCCTTCAGGTACAATAAATTAATGGAATTACATCTGAAATAAAGAGAATAATAATTAAATGAAGTTTACCTTAAATAGAATATAGATGTACACAAAACATTGAATTTAAAAACTACACACCACATGAAATTCGTTCAAATTTCCATGCAAACAAATTTCTTGGCGAACCAACAACAACAACACAGGCGAATCAGATCAGAAATTTGCGAAGAATTTTGTTGTTTCAACACAATCAGGATAGCCAAAGAACATAATGATAGCACCTCTGGCTCATGATTACATCCATTACAAGTGAAATTAATGAATAACATTCACCTGTGACAGCTCTTGGAAGTTTTTAGAGATTGTTAATCTTCACAATTTTGCACATATTAACACACACAAATTGTTCACAGAACACAATTATATTATAGGAAACAAATTTACCGGGAAATTAAAAACAAAAACGAAAAAAAACAACGCGGCACTCGCAACTTACAATCCTCGAACAGTCAGACTTTATATTTTCTCGACAATTGACAGGACACATCATGTCCGGGTACTTTTTCGCGAGAAATTCCACGGGCGGCGTTGCCAGAAACCAGGCAAATCGCGCATGTAAAACAATATTTGCGATTTTAAAGATTTTAATTTCCCATAATGAGAGAAAAAGAGATGGAATGTGAGAAGGAGACAAATGGAAATTTAAGTTCCACAAGACAGTTTCTATAAAAATACGGTGTGGAATGCATTAGTCCCCATGTTATGGCAAAAATCGAAAATTTAAAAATAAAATGAAAAATTTCATTAAAAAATTCAAGCTAAAGTTGCTGGATAACGAGAAATATTTTATTGAACAAGTGGAGAATAATTGTATCTAAATTTTAATGAAATGTAGTGAGAAATTTCAATTATGGATATATTTTTTGATAAAAAATGGCGGCCGACGGTCTATAAAAAGCGCTAGAAAACAACGCATCGGTCTCTCTGTTTTTCTCAACCAGCGAGTGTGAAATTAAAGTTCCAGTTTTAGTGCAAGGGAAAAATAAAGATTCAGTGGAAAAAATTTGTTGGTGAAAATTGTGAGAAAATTGCTAAAACCCCAAGTTGGGAAATTGCAGTTTTATATAAGTACAATTTTTGTGTTTTCATTTTTTTTTAATCTTTGTCTCAGTTTTGGACAATAAATTGTGCATGCAGATTTTTCTTTTTATTAATTAAATCATTTATTATTTTATAGAAATTGTAAGATAAATTGGATTAAGATTTGACAACAAAATCGCTATATGCTTACGCAGCGCAACTTTTCCATGGCATTTCTATAAAATCCAGTTATCAAGCTAGAGCTTCATTACCGTTCATTTTGTAATTTTCAGGCCTTTAATAATTAAAGTAGGTTGTAGAGAATGTTGCCTCTCCTTTTTTGTTGAATTTAAATCGAAGTTAATTATACCGTGTCTGCACTGAATGTATGTACGTATGTATGCATGTATGTATGTATGTATGTATGTATGTATGTATGTATGTATGAATTGAGGATATGGCCCAGCGTTACACCGACCCTGGTTTAGCGGCCAGGCTCAGTCATACCCGCCGACTACTCTAAACACTTAAGGATGAAGGTATTTGGAATAAGCTGGGCGTATAACCCCATCAACAGCTCATATCTAGCTACTATATGACTCAATACACCACAGAAAACTAAAATAAAATCATAAATTATCCACTTGTTCCTGTCCGTCCGCTTCCGTCGGCGTCCTTACCGCATCCACTCCTGCCCAATTCACTCACCATTAGTGACATTTTTAAAAGATAAATTTAATTAAGGCTGAATGGCAGAAAATAGCGCTCTCGATTCCGAGCTTCCATTTAACTATGTAGTAGTAGCATTACTTTCGTACAAAGCTTTCGATTTAGTACCACACGCAGAAGCAGTACTCGCTGTATATAAGTATCTTGACCTAACAGCAGTACATAATCAATGCTGTATTGACATGGCAAACATTTTTTCTCCTTTATTTTTTCTAGGAAACATTTCTGCCATATTCAAACCGAAGCGTATTGTTTTATTGTTGTTCGGAATTTAATTGAACTGTTTTTATAATTTTATTATTGCTTTCCATACAGCCTTTGCGATCTTTATATGACATCCCTTGTCTTCTATGTATGTAATGTATATGCACAATGGTTCAAACAAGTTGTATTATTGATCACTTCAATTATTTGCCGAATACATCTAGAGCTACAAAAACCGAGTATTTGCATGGATTACAAAACAAATTCCCAATCTCAACCAAATACGCAGTAAAAAAGTGAAAAGACAAAAAAAAAATTCCAAATAATTTTCCCTCGGCATATATTCTAAATAAATTCCTTCGTCTCTTTTTAACTAAACCATAAACGAAAAATTTTAACAAATATTGTACCTTTGCTCTCATTGCATTCCTAATCCACTCCAACAACTGTGCTATGACGCGCCGGTAATATACA